>VWZT01012358.1:0-119720 GCA_013397055.1 Pachycephala philippinensis | reverse complement strand
TTATCCTTAAAAAGAATACCCCATTCTTGGTTCATGATAGCAGTTGTGGGAAGACTGCAGAATTCATGAGAGAAATATATTTCACGGCAGCAGATTTTCCGGGCGGGTCGGTTTGCTAATGGCAGTTTGAAACACCACACTGGAGCAGAAGAAAAACCTCTTTTTCTTTCAAATATGGAAGAGACTTAAGAACTGCAATTCTGACCTATAATCACATGTGTTATCCTTTGTGCGAGTTGGGAGATTATTGGGGAGAGGTGCTGGAGGGAAAGGGAGGGTTTGCTTTAATTTTTATCAGTATCATTCTTTTTATTACCTTTAATTCTGTTAGTAATAAACTTCTTTGTACTCTTTAAAGTTTTGAGCCTGCTTTGCCCTTCTTCTAATTCTTATCTCGCAAAAAGTAAAAGATGCAAACTAAACCACCACATTAATTGGTGCGTTGGCCGGGAAACGAACTGAACCCACTACAGTGTGACAAACGTTGTTTGGAGAGCTATAGTACAAAGATACATTGTCAGCCTCGGAAGGGCATTCATTTCTCCTTTGCTTCTCTGGTACAATGCCAAAAAAAAGTATATTTTGTCTGCAACTTGTCCTCCACCTGCACCTGTCTTGTTCTTGCTAATTGCTTGTATGACTCCACTCAGGATCTGAAAAAAGCCACTGAGAGAGGAGGATTTTGTTCCTGCACTGTTGAAGATAAGGGTATTGCATGACCTATGGAGTGAGGTGTCTTGTTAATCTCAGATGTCTCCAGAATAAAGTGGACAGTAGTGGGAATTTGCCTAAATTCTGTTAAATGTAAAATTTTTTTGTGACACTGTCTGAAATTTTGTGGTGCTGGGTATTATAATGGTGATCCTGACGTGTGCATTTGACCCTTTTTGTAACTTGAGAGAGATGTGAAAAAGATCCTTGGAAGACAGTATTGAAGTTGGTTGCATAATGGATGTTCCAAGAATATTTTTTTTGTTGCTTAGTGGGCGTGTGTGTTTGGCTATTTTTATGTAGTATAAGAGACTTCGTACTGTAAAAAAAGATCATTCTCAAGTCTGACGCACATTTTAAAAGTTATGGCCTTATAAGCTCTGTCGGTGCTTAATGCAAGTAATGTGTTGCTGTAAGATATGACCTGTAATTCAGAGCTCTGCTCCAAACCTGAGCTGCTCAGCAGAATCTGTTTAGAGGTGCATCACTCTATCAATATCTATAAAGTATTACTTTTATGTTGCTCCCAGCAGAGCAAGAAGGATCAGATTTTAAATGTATGCAGATGGACACAGGTGTCTTAACAATTTTAAAAATCCAATATTTTTTTGCTGGGTAATTTTTTTTGTTTTAACTTAATTATGTTGGCCTGGATACCTGTGCTGTGTGAGAAGGTTTGAGCTCTGCTGCACCAGTGGGTTGGTGCTGCCTGGGCATTGAAGGTTGCAATAAGGCTTTTCTGGACAAGTTTATGTGTACATAATGCTGTGCAAGGTTTTTTGAGAGTACCTAGAACGATCAGGTTCAAAAATCTTGGCAGGTTTCTCTCGCTTTTGTTTGTCTGGAAGAAATGCTTGCAATCATTAGAAATTATCTAAATAATTTTATTAATATCAAAATTATCAAAGTGTATGGGAAGGGCTTTGGAGAAAAGGAAAAAGAAATGTTTAATAAAGGGAGTGAGGGACTGTCTCTGAACAAGTCATAAGATTCTTTTGCTGTGCTGAGCTTGTGCATCTTGGCTGAATTACTTTGTGACTAGATTTCTTCCTATTGTTCTACTATTTTTGCACAAATAAATTAAAGAAAGATAAAATTATTTGGATAAAATAGTTTTGGGATGCTAGATATTTCAACATCTGCATTGAACAGTGCTGATTCCAAATACTTCAGATATTTCTTATAGTCTTAAAATATTCTCTAATTTATTACATGGGCTAATTTCTTTTAAATGGGTATTTGTTTTTCCTTTCTGGAATTGGTGTTTTTGAAGGAGTTTCTGCAGGTCTTTAAGTTAAGCTGAGCTGCTTTTATTCCCAAATGTTTTTAGACTGGAGAGGACATAGTTTTGCACTCTTAACTACAAAGGACCATAGCAAAGTCCCCATTCCAGTTTGCAAATAACAATATACTGCACTGTCCTTTCCTGGACTGGGTCCTGGATGAAGTACTTTTTCTGTATAGATTTTAATTTAAATTGTATCTCCATTAGAAAACAGCTCCTCCTGAAAATTGGATTTTGATATTAGAATAGTGAAAAGATAATTTAGCTCTTTCCAAGCAGCACTGTGTTTTTTACTTAATTTGGGTTTTTAATGTCTGTGGAGGGGATCCCAAAGCACAAAAGGGATGGTTTTAGGCGAATGGATATTAAAAGTTGCTTGGATTGCAACAGAGGAAGAAGAGGGAAGGNTTTTTTTTTTTTTTCAGATTGTTGCTGACCCTGTGATGCAAACAAGTCCTTAGAAACAGAGAAGATGGAAACACATACAGGGTATGAACCTTCAGACACAATCTCATCCTTCCTCAAGTGCAAGCGTTTTGTTTCACAAAGGACCTCAGAAATGAGGCTGAGAGCCTTTGAGGAGTTTGTTCAAAACTGCTTTTGGGACCCTGTCTCCCCTCCTGCAGCCCGTACAGGTCAGGATGGCTTTTTTGACTTTGGTGCAGAATATTTCTAGTTCTGCAGAATAAGAGTGGCTCAATTTTCATTAGGTTCTAGACAGCAATAAGCTTTGTTGATTCTAATTTTTTTAAGTGCATCTGACACAGTGCTTTAAAATCTAGAAGGGAAAAAAACCCAACTTGAATTAAAAGCAGCAGCTGTGGGATTTCCCTATGGTATTGATGTATTGTGGGTTTATAATGCTGTTTAAGCAAATGGCAAGGTGCTGGGGAATGCTGAAAACTGCACACACAAGGAATTTGTAATACTGTCCAGGCTGGTTTGAGTATTTTCTGTTGTAAGGAAGGTAACACAGCCTACATCTAAAAATTGCCAGAATTATTACATGGTTTTACATGAATGAACATTTCTTTTGAAAAGATAAGTTTGACAATCCTGTACTTAGCAGTGTATGGGTTTCTGTTTGTCATTTATTATTATCCTGCCCAAAGTTTTGTACTTGGGCAGCGGAAACAGTGCTCTGTGAGCAAAAGCAGGCTGTAGAGAGCAGGAACAAAAGTGGGAATAAAAACTTTGAGCCACGACCAGCAAATATATCAAAAGGATAAGCCTTCTGAGCAGAACATTCAGAAAGTAGGACAGGTACACATAAATGATGTAGGAGTAGAAGAAACAATCCACCGAGTTCAGCTATCTCCACCTGAATTGCAATAGAAAGTCAGTCCTGCAGAAATGACCCTGTACAAATAGAGGTAGTTTAGCCCAAAGCAATACCTGTCTAATACTGCTTTACTCCACTTATATTTTGTGCCCATCTCTCTGACTCTTTAAGGTGCTTTTAAGTTAAATTTTAACCTGCTTTTTTATCGGTGTCCCAAAACTACTGAGATGTTTAACTTTACTTGAATAATCATTTAATTGACTAGGAAGGTAATTACTCTAAATGGCTGCTCAGTTGTCATACTGCTCTTAAAGACAGATTATTTCACCCTTAAACATATTGAGTATTACTAAGATTAGTTCTGCTGATGTCACGAGGTCCAATTGTGACGTGAGTTGCCATCCTGTGAATGAAGGTGGAGGGCTGAACCCTTTGATCCAGTTAACCAATACCTTGGAATAATCTGGAGACTAATGGAAATTAAAGTCTCAAAGGTGTATTTTAAATCCAGTATGAAAGGCATTCCTTTCACGTGGAAAGATCATAGCCAAGGGCTTGTTCTGCAGCTTTGCCTATGCTGAGGGTTGAGTCATAAAGAAGCATATTCAAAGGCTGGACCACTCAAATGCAGCCCCAATCCTCCCAGCAGTGCTGGGCAAAGTGCAGCATGTATGCAGAGGCACACGAGAGCATGTTTGCTTTGATGGATGTTGTACTGTCAATAGAGAAGAATGAATTTTAGTTCTTTCCAATACTTACATTTCATACGAACTCATAATTTTCCAGTGCTTTAAGTTTCCTTTTCATTGCTATTCTCATAATTTGCTAGTGTTCTTTAAACCAGCCTGTATTTTCATGTGACTCTAAGTGTTAAGTATTGTTTGAAATAGAAGACACAAGAATTTTAGGTCACCTGTAGTACTGCATTTATCATAGAACTACACTTGTATATTTAAATGATCCTAAATTAGTTTTCTATTTCTGTCACATACATCTGCAATTTCTAGATGAGAGAAAATTAATCACATAGCAGAGATTGTATCTATCTATAGTTAACAAGAATACTTTACTTACCCATAAAAGCTGTAGCTCTCCAGAATGAGGACAATAAAGAACAGCTGATCTGTACTGTGAGTCTGTGTCCTTTACAGCTACCACGCTGTGAATAAGGGGGAATATTTTATAGCTTTCAAGCTGATGAGCAGCCCACAGCATGCTCACTCTTTCCTCCTCCTGCCTTTTTCTCTGACCCTGCTCTTCAAATGCATCTAATACTCCATAATTACTTAATCCTCCACCGCTGCTTTTGTTTCCAGTTCTTAGATGTCATTAACAGAAATGGAAACATAGTAATTATCATGCTGGGAGAGAACCTTTGAGATCCTCAAAACAGTTTATATTGAATTTCCCTCTGCTGTCATTCAAAAGAGTGATTATTGAATCTAATAGGGGACAGAGTTCCAAGACAGACTAGACTGATTGGCATCTACTTACAGCCAGATTTAAGAGTGCTCCTAGAAGCTGATTCTAAAGTCTAGCCAAATTTTGTCCATACCTGGACCTCACCTGGCAGGTGCTAAGCTCTTGAGAAATGGTCCACGCCCTTCTTATTCTTCACACTCACCTTTCAAGTTCGTGTGTAAAAGAGGATTTTTTTCATTAAATTTTCTGTAAAGAAAACTTTAGAGCCTGAAGGTGCCATCTCTGGCTTACTGTTTTTGATCAAGTAGAATGCTTTCTGAAATAGTAATTATTTTGTAATGGTTCTCAAAAAAGCAATGCTGTTTTTCAAGCAATAGTTTAAAATAAATGTACAGGGTTGCTTGGTTTTTTTTTTTTGTTGTTGCCTTTCTAAGCCCACTTTATAGGAGAGTTGAACCTGTAATAAATTAGAGCCAGTTATAGGACAGCTTACAAAGCATGTGCTGTGTTCTATTCAGGATGCATTACAACCCCCTAGTGCTGCTGCAGCCTGAGTTAGAGGAAATGCTGTCTGCCAGTTAATACTATTTAAAGATTGTTCCAGTAAGCGGATTGAGCTTCCCAGTGTGGTGCTGCTTGATGGGGGCTGTGTATTGCAGTGTCTGTGGCTGGAACAGTGGCTCCAAGTCTGCAGCGTCCTAAAACTTCACTGCACCATGGAATTATAATCACTGTGGTGATTAGAACGCTGGAGGGAGTTTAATTTGCTGACTCTTAAAAAGCAATCTGATAATGAGTTTGGAGCCTGAGGATCCTGTAAAGGAGGTGGAGATGTTTTACTGACTCTCTTGCTTGATAATTAAAAAGCTGCTTCCTTTGGCTGGGCTTATGGAGAGGGAGGATGAGCTGAATTCTTTCTGGCATTTTTTTTTCCCATTTGAAATGACATGTCTTCCAAAGTTGCATATGAATTGGAAAATAAAAGGTAAAGGTAAAAATCCTAAGGTAAAGATTGCTACCTTACATCCTGTAATGGGGAAAATTCTTGTGTGTATTGCACTATGTATTTGCAATGTCACATCCAGAAAAAAATGCTTTTTACAGATGCTGGAGAAATAGAGCATGGAATGCTTCACTGCTTAAAAGGGACCAAGATCAGTCATGGATTAAGCTGCATGTCACAAAATGATGAGACCTTCCTGCTGGTTCAGAGATTGACAAGATGAGCTGGTTCTTGTTGGCTTTTGGGTATCAAAGGTACCGCTGTTTATCGAGGTCAGAGGGCAGACTGAGGCTTAGGCAGGATTGCCACATGCTGTCAGCATGGCCAGAGGCTGGGATATCTCTGAAAGGCAAGCAAGAGCATTTTATTGGCAGAGCTGGTAAAGGGTAAAGCCCCAAAAGAGACAAGAACCAGAGGGGACAAGTAGGTGGAGGTCCTGCAGCATTAGGCATGCCAGACACATTCACCCTCCACAGGGGCCAGTTCCAGTAGGTTTTGAATTCAATAGGAATTTTTTCAGAGAAACTGGATCAGGCTCATAGATATGTAGAAAATGGTAATAATGGGGAAAAAAAATGAACATCTTTCCTTGGCAAAAGATTGAAGACCACAAAGGAAGCAAAATGAGGTATATAGTAAATGGGTGAAGACAAGTAAGAAATCACATCAGATAAACACATCTTCAGTGTCATTCATCATCTTGCTGCGGTGAAATCTAATGGGGAAACAGAGGTTCATAACACTGCACAAAGCACTGACAAGCAGCCAGGTATGGAAATCCTGTGCCAAATGAACTGTGATTTTATATGCAAACTAATCAGTTTCAAAGATTATGACAAAATACGGGAATACAAATTTATAGAACAGCACTGTCAAGCTAAAATGCTCTTTCTGTTCGCACATAATCCTGCAAATCTGTTGTAAGAGACACTGCACAAGGTTTTACCAGTATCAGGTGCTGGTTATGCTGGGTACTGTACAAAGGCACAGGGAGCAATTTTTGCACTGGAAAAGTTTACAGCCAAACTGAAAAATCAAAAGATACCTCATCAGTAACCTGGCAGAGGCAGTGAGAGGAGCCAGCAGTGTCCCTGCTCCTCAGGTGAGGAACAACCTCAGCACTGGTGAAGCATTAACTGGTCAGCACTGCTGAGATGTGCTGCAGTCTCAGGCAGACCCTGTGCCTCTACAGCTTCTGAGGTAAAGCTGGGTCTCCACCTGGGGGACCTGAGCTGTATTTATGCCTCCTCTTCTAGACAGGTCCCAGGACTGATAGACAGGGAGAAAATATTTTCTTTGCAGATAGCAATGAAAAAGCTTCCTTTCAGAAAAGAAATTATCTAGAATAAATGGATGAGTCTTTCTTCCTTTCTTAGTTGATGGATTGCTTTAAGTTAAGTTAATCTAATATTCTGCAGTGTGATGTATCTCTCATCTGAGGGTTAATTTGATGCTTTAATTTTTTACAAGGTGGAAATGTGATTTATTTGATTGTGGCTTCAAGTAAACGGTCCTCTTTCCAGGAGGAAAAAAAAAAAAAAAAGGTTGATATGAGCAGTAAAATACCAGAAAAAGATTTATTATAAAGGACTTTCTGCACTGGGGAACATACACTGATTTCATATATAGTACTGTTTATCTTTGCCTTTGAGTACTAGTGAAAGGGTATTTTGGTCTGGTTCACAGGTCTAGTAGATGCAGTTATTTTGGGAAACATCAGAAGATTTTTAGAAAAGGAACTATCATTTTACTTGCTCAGCATGAAACTTCTGTAACTGTGATGAAAATAAACCCAGCAGAACAGAAGGGAGAGTGGAGGAGTTGGAGCAGAGGGTGAGCATATCTGAGAGGAGAAGCTGGAGCCTGTGGTCGTGCTTCAGTAAACTGCTTTGGGGAAAGAATTGGGAATAAGCTGGTCTCCAGCAGCACATTAATTAAGATGCACAGTGAGTGCCATCCTTTCCATGGGGACACATCACCACACAGGGAGCAGTGCACAGCTCACAGTGCTCCGAGAGATGTGGCTGCACCTCCCGGCGTGCTGCAGTGCTGCTCCAGCTGCGTGGAGGACACCAAAGATTTATTACTCTCTGCAATTCAGATTACTCTAAGTACATTTATGGGGAATCCATTTTAACAAAAACCATTATTGAGTTTAGAGGTACACTTCTGATTTAGTATGAAAATAATTATATATTCTTATAGGTAAAAACATGTAATTACAGCTACCAGAGTTCTGTCCAAGATTTCCTGAAAAGAATCACACACATCTATTGTGCACCAGATTTACTCTACATGTTCTTGTGCATGTTGGATGTGATCTGAGCATGCTGTTTGTCCTGTATTTCTTGGTGTTTTACAATTCTCTTGTAACTCTAGGCCTGAGTAGGCTACAGATATCACCAAATCCAGGACAAATTGCCGTTATGTATGTGGAGCACTCTGGTCCCTCCCTATGTACTTGCTAGAGACAGAATTTATGCATATCCAGGACCATGTTTGGAGTTCTTGCAGTTTGGTCAGGGGGTTTTTTTTGGGATATACCTAATGGTCATATTCTCAAATTGAACATTTCCCGATGGTGAAAAAAGACTTGTTCAATAAGTGTATGAATTGCTACTGTCACTCTTATTTCACTTTCAGCCTGGCTTAGCTCGGTATTCCTCATTAATTAAAAGCAGCAACACTTATAATAATGACAGTCAGTAGTATTTCAGGTGTCCTTTTCTATACATCCATGAAGTATCTAGATCCTTCAAACCTATTTATTTTTCAGTAGTTTTGTCTGTCTGTGTTCTCCCTTACTGCAATTTTTATGCACCACTTCTTGCTTTCTGTTTTGTGTGGTGCTGGTGCAATAAAAATATACATACACCCACAGATTTTTATGCTTTTTAGTACAGAATAAAAATACCAAATGGAAAGCATCAGATGCCTGTCAGCCTGAGTATCTTCAGTTGAGGAAAAAACCACCACCATATCCTGCCTTTCCCTTGACTTAGATTTCAAAGAAGCTTTCCTGGAGATTCCTGTGATGCACGGAGACCTGATGGAATTGAAGTCTGTGATTTTAGGAACCAGAAAGAAACCACCCTTTTTAAGAAAAGGGGAAGGTGAAAAATATCGTCATTTCAGTCCTCATTGCTAAGAGATGCTTCTGGAAAGCAAAGAAATGACTGGCAGGAATAGATGTGATAGTTTGTGATCCTGGCAGAATTTGACTTTAGTCTGGAAGCTTGCATGTGAAGATTCAAGTTGTTGGTAACACTGCAGTGCTCTGGTTTCCACTTTTTGTGAGTCACTTTTATGAGTCCCACATGCTAATGTTTCTCAGAGTTTTCAAAACACTGTTCTTAGTCCTGTTTGTTGCTGGAACAGTGTCATGGAAGGAATTCAGGTTAGCTCCAAGGCATAAGCACCATTAGTATCAGACTGATGACCAAATCACTTCATGCTGAGGAGTAGGAGTTCTCTGCACACTGGATTTGGATTTACATCCTTCACTTCTGCAACAGTTTAAGGAGTGCTGTTGTGACAAATGGTTTCTGTGAGCTCAGTCCAAAAGGTCATTCACCCTCTTGAGTTTCACTTCTACTTTGTCAGTCCTGCACTTCAGCCCTAGTGGACCAGCACAGACCTTTATTGTGATGCAGTCTGCTGCTGTTGTGTGTTCCTGTGGCAGTCTGGTGGGTTTGTGCAGGTGCTGCTGCCCCTGGAACTCCTCAGGCTGCCTGAAAGGCTGTGGCACAGACTTGCACAGATGGAGCTGTGCCTGAGCTGCTGTGTGCTAAGATTTATTTCTTTGCAGGTTTTCGTTGAAGGGGTTAAAGCAGGGTTAATATTTCCCTTTCTCCCCAGAGTACTGAGGCCTTAGTAATTAGGTAGTGAGTCCTCATAGTGAATCAGAAATCTATGAATTGCATTAAGGCAAAGTAAAGCCTAAGCAATCTCAGTGCATGTTCCTGAGCTCTGCCCCATGGGGCAGGAGCTGGGGATCTGTGTGACCAAAGAACAGTATAATTATGAACCATCACAACCCTCTTTTACCTGTAAATCCTTTATTATCATGAGTACAGGTCAGATTTCCATTCCTTGTTTCTCTGGCTGTAATGTATAGCATAGTAGAAATCCTAAATTGTCAGAGGTTAACAATAAGAGTTTATTCACGTGAAAAAAGAAGGGGGAAAAAAAAGAAAGGGAGGGGATAGTAACTTTTCTATAGGTTCCCTAGTTTTCTTGAGGTTGGGAGATGTCATGTCCTTTCGTGTAACTTACTTTCAAATCCATTTTATTCCTCAGGACCTTGGTAAGAAACTTTCTGAGGGAAAATCAATGAACTGTTTTAGAGACTAAGCAATAGTTAAGGGAGTATCAATGATGATCTGGAGGGCAACTGAACAAATCCCTTGTTTAGGAGAACTGTTCTGCCACTATGCATTTGGGAAATATTTTAGATATTGTGTGTAGCAGGCAGATTTTAAATTAGCTATAGATTTTTCATTCTTCCTGTCTGGTTCAGTAAAAAGATAATTTGCTTCATAACATGTATCACAATAGAGGCTGGCAACACAACAGAAGCTTGGTTTCAGAAAAAGCTTTTTGAGGTTTTGACATTTCATTTTCTTCTACATTGAGAAGATTTCAGGTTCATTTTTATGCTTCCACAACCAGAGCTGTACTGGGGTGTCATCTCTGGAATTGAAACCTTGGTGTTTCAATTAGAAGGCTGCAGAGATACCCAGCTATGCTCATAAAGCTGGTTTGGGAATGGGCTGCAATGCACACACCTCTGTTCTGCCTGCTGTCTGCTGAGAGCAGCTTTAGATGGGAATTCATTCAGGTACATCCAAGGTTTTAGTATTAGGGCCAGAGCAATGAGAATGTCTCACTTTCATAGAGAGACCTAGCCCCAACCAGCCTTTCTTAATGAAATGTTTATTGATAAGACTCCAAAATACTTAAGCTTTCACTGAACTTTTTTGAGCCAAAACCCTTCTGATAAATGCTAATTATTTCTATCCATGTGTGACAACATGTGTAGCACAAAAGGAAAGCTAGATCCTGCTTTCTGCAATTAGTACATTTATTGCTCGGGAAAAGGCTTAGAAGCAGGCATTAGATTCAGTTATTTGTGCTTTATCTCTGTCAGGCTCAGAGAACTCATGTATTTGACTGCAGAATTCAAACACTGTAAGAACTAACATTAGTGAAATATTCAATATCTTCAATGCCACTTTTTAATTACCTATTGTTATATAAATCCTGCTCTTTTTCAGTTTATGATGGAGATCAGAGGAACTTCTTCACTGCTGAGACTAATTTCTGGTGTCAATTCTTTCTTAGGCCCTCTGAGTATTTGAGGGTTTGCTTCCAGTAGTTTTCATTAATAGCTGGAGGTTTTTTTGGGCTGGTTCTCTTTTAGTTGCACGTGCTCAAGAGACAGATTCAAAGCCCACTGAATGAATTCTGACTTGAGGTGCTCTATTTCCAGCTCTCTGTCTCCTGAGGCAGTGAAAATTGTAATATCAAGAGAAGGAAGCAGATAGGTCCTACAGCTCAGCTGTATAAAAAATGACCTGAGTCCTCTCTTAGGGATATTGGAAGATCATTCCAGCTGACCTTTGGAGGGACTCTGGAAGATACAGAGAACCCAACCATGCTCATTCCTTGTGACAGATTCCTGAAATGAAATACTCCTCTCCATCATTTGAGTGGAGAATTGCCTGTTCTTAGATATCTGAGGAGCAGCAAAGCAATGCAGCAGCTTCTTTGTTCAGAGAAAAGGGCTCATGCATTTTGCTTATGGTATTTTAAAATTGCTTGGAAGGTAAAAAAATTACATTTTTTTCCTTTGAAGAAAACCAGAAATGATTGAAACTACCTGAACTTCTGACTTTGTAGGGCATAGAAGAGCCTGTAAAATGCCTTGTAAATCCACAAAAAAGATTTATTGTTGATACACATGAACTTAAAAAGAGAAATGGCAAGGGAAGGATATGTGCAAGTATTTATGGTGCTCAGAACTGAGTGTGTTCTTCTGAGATTGTTGTGGATTTTCTTCATCTCATTCCACTTTGGTGATGACAGTATATCATTAGACATAAAAAGTTACGAAATTAGGGTTTTCCTTTTGAGTGGAGACGCATATATGATTTTTTATGATCCTTGTGTGATAGTGTGTAAATACAGAAACATATCCTTATGTATGATTTTGTTTATTGAACACTTAGAAAAAAATCACAAAATATTTTTGCTCACTAGGAGATCGCACATCATTAATGGTACAAACTGTTTTGTGGATATATAAGTGCTTCAAGAGGCAATGATATACCAGCAGCAGAGAACCAGCTTTGTATTCAATCTACTGCTGAATTAAAAAAAGGGAACTTTTTCATAATGAAAAATAGACCACAGTCAGTCTGGAAGGTAATGAATTTCTGGGAGGCAAACATCATGGAAATCTGGATCTTGGTTGTAATTTCACAATTTCCACCTGTCCAGAATAGTTTCTGATTGGAGATCTAGATTACAATGAAATATTAGTGGTTAAAATATGGGAACTTGCCACATTGAAACAGTGTAGTCTGTTTATTTTATTTTTAGTTTGCAACAGTTTTCCTTTCTCCTTCCTTTTTTAAATTCAGCTCTGACCTTAAATTCAGCTGTGACCTTAAACTGACTTCCTCTATCAACCATCTGCATCCTCCTGCAGCTTGTTTTCTTTTTTCTAAACAGGCATTTAGTCCCTGTTCTACATATTGAATGTCTGCACTATCCCTCCTAAAGAATGCAAATATTGACCGTCATGCTCTACAATGGATTTTATTTCCAGAAAATAAGATTTAATGCAGCATTTTTGTGATGGAACAACAGCAACAACTAAAGAAATATGGTCTCTGAGTATTTCTGTAGGATCATAGGAAAAGAGGCTAAATAGAAAGGGAAAAAATGCAGTAAAATACAATCTCCAGGACCAGTTTTCTGTTTGGCTGAGCCAAATTTTTTGTACAGCCTGTGGGAAGGGCCTGGAGTGGAGTTGGGGCAGTTCAAACTCCTGTGCAGCCTAGAGAAGGCTCAAGGTTGTTGCAGTGCTCTGGCTACTTTTTCTCGGCCCTAAAGGGACCTGGATGTGTGCATCTTTTCTCCAAATAAGCTCCCTCTTCTAGAGGCTCTTTGTAGCTTTTTGGCCTTTCAGCTGAATGTTTGCTTGGGTTTTTGAGCTTCCCCATGGCTTCCAAAGGGCTGTATCTGGGATAAGAATTTGGCGTGTGTCACCCTATTCCCCTACATATCACATAGTAGTCCCTGGTAGCTACTGTGCTTTTGCAGGGAAAATGCAACGTCTGATCCCATTTCTTCAGTGACCTACAAAGCTCTTTAATATTGCACAGTCTAGCTAATCCCCTTGATTTTACTAAAGCTGACTATGCAGCATAAAGTTAAAGGCTTGCTTCGGTCTATATTTGCTTTAACAGCTGGGCCAACAAAGTAGGGTCTTTGCTGGTGACAAATCTGCAGGCAAATCAATAAAATTTAGAGAGGGACAGAAAACACTCTTGTTTTCTTTTCCATAATAATTATGGTTATAAGAATTATTAATTTAAATGAATAAAGACTAAAAATAAAATTTTTGGTACAAGTCCTGCATTGCTCCAGTGCCTTCTGGCGTTTATCCTGTTAAAGTGCTGACTTCTTTGATCTGCTTGATGACAGCTCCACTTAGGAGCAGGCTGTCTCACTCTTGGGTGAGTTTATAGATTCATAGTAAATAGGCCAGCAGAGAGGGACTATTGGATCATTCTGATCATCCCAAGCCATTATACCTTCAGCCAGTTATCACTGTAGCATTCATTCTTAAGGCTGAACGTAACAGATTTTTGACCTTGCTGAATTTCATAGGAGAAAATGGGGTGGCTTCATGTGGTTCACTAGGGCACTCTAGGGCTCAGTATTGATGGTCAATTTAGTTTGCAAAGAACTGTTTGTGGTGCCAGTAGTGAAAAATTAAAAAGTTCTCACTAGCCTGTTTCATGTCAGTGTATGACTCATCTCACTGAGAGACTCATGATTATCAGTATAATTTAATCAAAGGAACTGCTTGTATCCATAAGATGTAACATACTGTATGAGTGAGTTGAAACTCCCAAGAGTATTAATGCAAAAACTTCCACCTCTACTAAATAAATCACATTTTACCAGTCAAATCAGAGGGGCGAGGTCTTCCTCCATAGTTGACTCTTGGAGCTATAGGTGCAGTTGATGTTGACTCTGAGATGAATTCCCCGAGCCTCACCTTTACTTTCAGAAGCTGACCCACTCGCTTGCTTGCTCGCATGAGGAATAAATGATCTTTTCTACCCAGCAGGTCCAGCAGGGAGGTAGCAGCCCACTCCAGGGCAGCATCAGCCTAGCTTCTATGGAAGATTTGTGACTAGCACGGAGAGCTGGGCCACCGGCTGCACAGACAGTGCCCATGGGATTGTGTGCCAGCCTGGCCTGGGCTTTGGGGTTGTGAGGAGAGGACTGAAAGAAGGCTGAGGATAAAGAACAGTGGGCTGCTCTGTAGTTTGGAGCAGAGTCAGGCCTCGAGTCACAAGAGAATTGTAAAACACCAAGAAATACAGGACAAACAGCATGGTCAGATCACGTACCACATGCACAAGCACATGTAGAGTAAATCTGGTGCACAACAGATGTGTGTGCTTCTTTTCAGGAAATCTTGGACAGAACTCTGGTAGCTGTAATTTTACCTATAAGAATATATAATGATTTTCATAATAAATCAGAAGTGTACCTCTAAACTCAATAATGGTATTTGCTAAAATGGATTCCCAATCAATGTACTTCAGAGTAATCTGAACACTTGCTCAAGGCTTCTGGAGTGCGTGGGGGTGTGAGCAGAGCTCTGAGCTGTTTGGTTGTGCAGTCGGGGCAAGTGCTCTGCAGAAGAGAAGACAGGGCGTGTTAGGGAGGCAACTGCTGGAGTGGAGTGGGGTAAGTAAACCTTGATATGAGACATCAGAATCCTGAAAACATGACAGGAGCTGAATCAGTCATGTGCTAGCAAACTTCAGGGTTATTCCAGCTGTGATAGAAATGGACCTATGGGCAGCTGCAGCCATCTGTGAATGGTTTTCAGCTGGAGACTCTAACCATTGCAGGCACGACTGGAGCGTACTTTGGTGGCTGAATATGAGCCCTGCTCCTGATTTCTGAGGACAGTTGACAACAGTTTCTGTCTTCCAATGCTTTGTAGGGAATGGAAGAGTTCCCCACTGTTGCTGATCCGTATGGGTAGCAGTGAGGGAGTAGAAGAATACCAAACAGTGGTAGTGGTACATCACCTACCCCCTGGGCAGCTCACTCATTGCACCATGGGGAAATAAGGAGGTACTCAAAGAATTCTAACATGAACATGTGAAAATAATCTTATTAGGCAATTAGAAATAATATTATTTTTTTAAACTGAGGGCATGGAGGGGGCTTAAGGTGACTTACTAAAAGGAAAGAAAGACCCGGAGCATAACCTGCTTAAATCCATTGTTACTCAGGAGTGGCTAGAATATTTGCCCAACACAATGTAACATGTTTCTTTGCATGACCTAGCTTGTATGGTACAGTGTTAATTACACCAAAGCAAGAGTTTCTGTAGGAAGAAATTCCTCTATCACGTCTGAGTACTTCGGTCATTTTGTGGCCATATTTTGTAATATATTTAATGTAATGAAGTGTATTGCCTCTGCATATTTGGGTCATGGGGAATGCAGAGGGGCTCATCTTCCTGTTGGGAGAGAGGAAAGGTGGGATACCACAAAAACACTGAAGTCCTGTGTTGCAGTGAGAGGAGCAAGGATGAAATTGCTTGTGCTGGTCGTCCTTCTCAGGCAGTAGCTGCTGACAGTGGGCAGAGGCTTAGTGCAGGAAGCAACAGGAGAAATATCAAATGCAGAAACTTAGGAGAAAATAAAATCCTGAAGAAGTGCAGTGCACAGCACTGTTGGAAAAGAATGAGGAGGTGACTCTCACGACTGAGGATGTGACAAGGGCAGAGAGAATGAAATAGAGCTGCTATTACTTTGTAAGTCTGCCATAAGGGATTGATAGGGACACATCCCTTTTGTGAAACTGGATCTGTCATAATCTTGCAAATAACTTTTTAATGTATTTGGGTATTTTCTGTCAGGTGAACAGAGCACAGACATGAATGCCAAAGCTATGCAGGCTTGTACTGTGAAAATGAGCCAGTGGGCTTAATCCAGGTTTTGTGATTTGAAACTGTGAAGATGATTACAGTGGAAAAAAAAAATAAAGTTTGTTTCAGGAATGTCCTGAGCTGCTCTTTGTTCCACCGTATATGACAGCAGTGTGGAAGGTCTTAATAAGACTTCAAGTAAAAGGGAAGGATTTTCAAAATCCTTTAGGTATTGCTTTTTAAACTTTTGAACAGCACTTCAGTGTCAAGACATGGAAAGTGTTGAATGTGATCTGCAGCAGGAAGTTAGGCACCTTTTTTGCAGCAGAGGTTTTGCTATCTTAGAAGGTGGGCAGCAAATGAAACTAAAAATAAGAGAACAATGTAGTACCAAAAGTGTTTGTGGATTTTTCCATCTGACTCTTGAAAACAAAGAAAAGGCTGGCTTCTTATGGTGAGTGAAATATTAAAATTAAAAAAAAAAGAACAACAGAACAAAAACAAACCCACAAAAACTCCCATCAGAAACAAAACTACTTTTATCTAGCTGGATTTTGATCAAGTCTTGCAAACAGGAGTCTGATAGTCAAAAGAAATCCTTTACAGTCAGCATTCAGTTTATGCTCTGTCTTTTGTAAATCTGTTGGATTGTATTGCCAACACAGATGACAAGAATAAGAAGTGGATTAAATGGGCAAAAATGCTATGCCCTGAGAGTAAGTCACTTGCATGGTGCCACTGGAGCAAGACATTTTGTATATAAAGCTGATGAGTCACTTAAATGATTAAAAATTTTCCTATCGGTGCCCTTCAATTACACAAGTAATCAATTCAGCTGCCATAATGCAGTGTCTGATATGATGTGAAGTTGATGTGCTACAACTGCTGCATTATGTATAATGCAGCTAAATTGTACCAGGGATTATATTAAAGAAAATTAGCTCTCACATGATACTTTCTGATGCACTTATGGTGAGATGGAAAAAAGTGAACTTACTGAACATTTTCATAAGTTAATATGTATCTGAGAGAAGAAAGTCGCATAATGTAGAGCACGATATCTCTTGGGTGGCTTATTGTAATGAACTTCACTGAAAACATACCAAATGCTGGAATAATTTCATGTAGCAATTAGGTCATGGAATTTAAAGGTCTCTTTGGGCTTTGCCAATATACAGAGCGAATAATTCATATAAAGGAGAATACTGAATTCTTTCTTGAAGATAGGTGTCCTGTTATGCAGACAGCTGGGTCTGGAAAGGTGTGTGCTGAGGGGCAGGGAAAGAAGAGCAGACCACAGCAATATTCTTTAGGCAGCTGTCTGCACTTAGAGTTTCATCCTTGGTTAACAGATCATTATAAAGATCAGATAGAGGTAAATCAATAGAAATAAAAGGTGTGTAGAGCCTTAAGAAAAGCCTGTCACTGCAGAGTTGAAAGGCAACCAGTTCTGCTTTGAAGGGTCATGGATGGCCTCCTTTGGCTGTGGAGACTTCTGCTGAGAAACAGATGGACTGATGTATTTTGTACTTAAGCAGCACAAAGCTGGCCTGCAGTGTGCAGTGTAAGCACAGGCTATGTTTCATACAGTGCAGGGTAACAGCAGGACCTGACGTGAGCAAGGAAGTGTAAATAGGAGAGCAGGAGGCAGTGCATTCTGCATATCTTTTTGAACTAAGAAAGTCCTTGGAGGCTGTTACCAGCGTGCCTTTTAATCTGTTAAGGCCAGATCCCTGCAGACATTTAGTGAGCTGTAATTGCTTCCTAAGTAGAGCCTGCTGCCTGCCAGCCAAGTACACCCCATTTGCAGCTGAGGGGCCAACCTGAAGAGCTTGATTACTGTTTTGTAAAGGAGATATACACCAATTGAATTAGACAGCACAATCCCAGGGAGAGGTTGGTGAAGTACCAAGAACTGTGTTTTGGTTAACTGCAGTGTATGGGAGTGTTCTGTCATCACCTTCTGCCCCTGCCCTGCAAAGTCTCTCTCTTCAGTGCCTGGCTTATGCAACACCAGTTGTTGCTTGCAAGCCTTTTTACCATGTTTTCTCAGATGAACTCTTTCAAGGAATCCTGACTTTTTTTTCTGTTTGGTTTACTTTATTAGCTTTCACTCTGAATTATTTTAATAGTGGATGTTTCATTCTCCATTTGAAAAATTACGATGGGACTTGCCAGCTCTTTGTTGTGTCATGCTATTGTTAGTGTATTAATAGCAATAAACATCAAGTATATATTGTTCTACATACTTCTCAGACTTTTGTAATGCAGGTCAGAATTTCAAATATCTATTATCAACTTGAAGAAAAATTGGAGGGCTGCCCTTTCCACTCAGCTCCCCAAATCTCTAATAAATTGTGCTGAACCTTGAAGGCATCACAGGCTCCAGTGTAATTGTGTGTATGACAGCTGTGGCGCGGAGCACAAAGGGATAGACCTAAAGTAATCTTGCTGGGTAGGATTGCCACAGTGCCAGGCAAAAATAAGCACTGATGGGACTTCTTCTGAAGGGCAGGTAGTGTTGCAGAGTACAGAATTAACCTTGGGGGACTGGAGTAATGACAGATGTCTCTACTCCCTGCAGCCCTGGACTTCAAATACTACTTTCTCTGGGTTAGTTCCCATCCCTTTGCTTTCCCTACTGTCAGTGCTCTCTATATTTGTGATTGTCTAATTTCTGTGTGGGACTGAGGAATAACAGATTTAAATTAAAATAAAACCAACCAAAACCCATCTATCTGGTGAGACTCCTGCCACTGTGAATCTTCATTGCACCATTAAAATCCCCAGTTAGCATCGTTTCACTTGCAGCTGTAAGACTGACACTATAAGACATCTTAACTCATGGAGTGCTTTGTAGCTCTCTTGCTGCATTTTATTTCATTAAGATGAGGTTTTAATCTATTTATTTAATTCTTATTTTGCTATACATAGCTCAAATTTTTAAATTCTCTTTGTAATTTACAAAGTGCCCGGTAGAAATAGCAGCCTTGGACCAGTACAGAGAAGATGATGAACATGCAAAGCCTGCCCATGCTCCAAAACATACTGTAGTCTGATTTACTGATGCTAGCTCTCTATGGAAAAGGAGGTCTGCAAAAACATGCCCTCATTCTTGCTTTATGTGGTGCTTTGTAATGGAATAGCTTTCAGGGAAACAATCATTCTGATCCAGCTGCAGTTTGTGCTGCTGAGAAACTCATTTCAGCCCTTAGAGGGAGCCACAGACTTGACTATGGAAATGGAGTAAAACCGGGCAGGTTTTGTTACACCCATCTGTGACAGAGGAGATGGGGAAGGGGTGGTTCTCTATTGGTTTTGGTTTTTTCTAGCTTTTAATTAACAGCAACTTGCAAATTAGACACAAGGCTAGTTCATGGGGAGTGCCAAAGCATATTTGCTTTTGTAGTGACAGATTTGTAGGGTTGAGGAGATCTCAACCAAATATTAATTTTACCTTTCCCCTTTTACATGGCCAGATCCCTCCTGCACCGTTCAGTTCCAGGTTCTACTGTTCTCCTTTTGATGCTGACACAGCAGGACTTGAAAAATTAAGATACTGCATGCTGCTTCCTCTTAAAAAAATGAAAAACGTAAAGACACAAACCACAAAAAATTGATTAAGACCATGGAGTTCACAGTCTGAAAAACGTGATTGCCACATTTTCTGTTTACTGGGTTTTTTTTCTTAATCACATCCCTTTCTTTAAGGAGAGAGCTGCATTACAGCCCTCTCTTCCCCTGTAACGTGTAGGTTATAGCACAATATTTTTACGTAAATGACATGGCTAAAATAGATTATATGGCTGTGTCATAAAATCCAAATGCAAATGCTGTTCTGCTGGCTCAGCAGTAATCAGCATTGCCAGTGAGCTGTTCAGTTCAGGGAATGAAAGATGCACATGCTCAGAGGAAAAGGGATGAAGAGATTTGCAGGCCTTAGCCAACCGAGGATTTCCCCCTTTCTTAAAAAATGAAGTGAAAATGTTTTTCTGCACCTTTTCCTTTCCCTCCCTCCCCTTCCCCAGCAGGTGGATTCTAGTGGCAGTGCTGAGGAGTGCTTGGCCAGAAAGATGCTACACCAGAGGTGGGACAGAGGGGGTCTAGTCCCAGAAGATGCCATTTAAGATCAAAGGAAACTCCAAACTTAAATTTTAAACAGCTCTGGGCTCCTTGCAGACACTGCTACTAATTAGAGCATCAAGTTGTGTGGCAATTATTGTAAGGTAATGACTGCTGACAAAGAGCTCCATTAATAGTCACTTTTATTTTGTGTATAGGCTGTTGAGCTGTAATGTTTCTGTAATGATTTTAGCTTAGCTGTTGAACTAGGGGTAACTGAGGTGGAAAAGCAATGGAGAGTTCATTGTCCTAAACTATTCAAAATGCTTCCCAGGAAGGCTGGAAAGATGATGGATGGCCACAATCGGGAAGCAGGCATCCTTACTTCAAATTTCCCTGCTCTTCTGAGTCATTAATTCATCCATATATTAATCAGGTCTGGGAAAGGAAGGGAAGAGAGAGAATAATTGTTTTGGAATAAAAGTTTTATTTTGTGTTTTGCCTGAGTTATTTCCTATCCCTCAGCTTTCTGGCTCTGTGTTGGTTGGAGTTGCAAAGCTCATCCCTTACAAAATATGAGCTAATCCTAGAAATAGCAAGAGTTGTTATGGTAGGTTTGGTGTTTCTTCAAAGTTGTTTTGGACCTCCCAGATTTGTTTAATTTTCCGAGCAATCGAGAGAGATCACAGTAATTTCTTTGTGATAATTCCATCTATGTATTTGGAATGTTTGTGGAAACATGAGCTACTATGAGAATCACTGTCTACTAGATTAAAAGTTGAATTTTGAATTGGTATAAGATAGTGCTGGGAACATTTCATATGCAAGACAACGGTCACAAAGAGAGATAGCAAAAATAACAAAGAAAGAAACAGCTGTTTTATCTCTTGAACAGGACTATGTCTTCAAAGCAGAGAATAATTGTTTTCTTCCTTTCCCTCTGATAGGAGAGGTTCAGAGTTAGAAGGTCTGTTCTTAGTTATGCAAGGAAATCTGTGACCTTTCATTTTTTGACTTCAGCTATGTTGTTTTCTTTGAATTTTTGATTATCAGACATCTCATATCAAAATCTGTAAATTTTTAGCTGACATCATTCTGGAGATGGTTCTCCATAGATGAACTGAGTGTCTGGCTTGCTCTTAGTGCAGAGGGTGAGCGGGAAGCAAAGCTGTGCAGATGCCTGTGACACCCCTGTGTGTTACAGGAGTGGGCTTGAGAACAATCTTCTGTTAAAAACACTAAAGGAAGGATGTGAAGTCACACCTAAACAGGTGCCTCCACAGGAAGGAACACAAGCAGTGTACAAATAGAATGTTTTTACACAAGTATTATTTCATTCCAGAGAAGAGATCACAGCTAGTCAGGAAGGTTCTTACATTTGAACCTCTAGTGAGGAAACTGGCTCCTTAAGAAGCTTCTTCACAGTGGGCAGGAGAGCAAGTGGAGAGGCTTGAAAATAACCTGGACTGGGAAAAGAATGAAGGGGAGAATTTTTCCATAGTCCATCTACTCCATGATGGTTATTACAAGGGGGGCAAATGAGTACATTTTGTGTAGTCAGGTTTCTTTTATTCCTTGCAGTGCATGTTTGGAGCCATTCTGACTGTATTAAAGGGGTCCATTAATGATTTTTTAATAGTTCTTCAGGAGTATTTCTTCAGAGAGGAGAAACGTGATTCTGAAAGGATTTGTGTCAGATGCAGAAGAAATTTGAGGTACTGGAATAGTGCTTAGTGACTACACTTAATTGTCTGAGTTATTTATTGCTTCTTAGCGCTTCTGCTCTGGTGAGGGTGTATGGAAGGTGGAGCTGCTATCAAATTCTCTCCTACCCTGCAAGATGCTCAGCATGGATGGGTTGGGTGTTGTCAGCTCTTAATGGCAGAGCTTTAGCTTCTGATGAAGACAACAGGCTCGGCCTAGTTTGAGCCAAATACCTCACTGACCCAAAATATCCCAACCGTGTATTTCTGGGGATACCATCCACCATCAGTCTCTTCTGATCAGTGGATCATCAGATTCTCAGGCATGCCTGGTATTTACTCACATGACTGAGGTTCTCTCTGCCTTTGGGATCTGCAGGTGGGTAACCAGCTATCTCCTCCCACTCACTCCGTTTCCAGATTGTTACCAAATCAAATCAAATGTTAATTAGAAAGGGAAAAGAAGGGACTGGTGGAAAAACTCGATCTTTCCACTGATCCCCTGGGCTTTCCATCCCATAAAGGAATGTAAGTCTTAAAACAAACCTAGCTACCAGTGAAAGCAAAGAGAGAGACATGATGAAAAACTGCCACCCGTGTAAGAGTTTGAAGACCAAGTGTTATGAAGCAGAGTCTTTTTATCTTGGACAAGAAATTAATGGCAAAATTTATGATGTTTGTTTCTACTTCTGTTGGATGTTGGCTTACATCTGATGGGATGTTTCTTTATGTTCCTTACTTCTCCTTTGTATTTCCAGTTTTTTATTCTGGGATTGATGCAACCCAAAGAAAATCTACGACAAGACAGTTGATCAGATTCACTGCTGTGATTAGATGATAACATTTCCACATGTGTCTTTTTATTTTTTTAAAGAAAAAAATAATTCCCACACAGATTAATTCCACTTGATCATTTGGTTACCGTTCTCAAATATTTTTGGTAAATAATCTTCAGGCAATGGGTTGTTCATGAAGTGTCATTTCACCTCTTTGCTCTTGCTGTTTTTCTTGTGTGGTTGCCCATTGAACATTACAAGTAGTTGCCCGAATATTTGTTTGTATTCTGTCTTGTATCTCCATCCTGAGCTACTTCTGCAGCTGAATGCTGTTCAGAAGTGGTGCTACTTATCAAGCTTAAATGCACATAATCCATGATGAAGAGTTTGTTCTTTGCATTGTGATAGCTTCTGATCAGGATTTAATTTCTGGTCTGTGAAGTCAAGCAAAATAAAATAAAAATGATGACAAATGAGTAAAACGGTGAAACTGCTTGCCCCAAAGCCTTTGCAAAGGCGAGTCCTTTTCAATTAGTGCCAAAATGTGGAGCCACAGCTCTAATATAATTGAATAGGAGAAACAAAAGCCAACCCCCTCAGGGTCTCCCCTTTCTATACCTGACTAAGTAAAATAAAGAAGCATAACAAAATCTTTCTTACTCTAGTTTTTTTTTCTTGCCAAGCTGCATTTCTTAAAAATAATAGTAAATAATAAAGGCATTTGTCTTAGGAGACAAAATTTGTACGTAAGACAGATCCTGAATTGCAGAGTAGCATGTGGACTACACTCATTACAGCCCATACATGATGGGTTCTGAAATCCTGTTTCAGCTGAAGGCATCATTCAAGCACCTTTGGCTTTGTGCTTCCAGGTGATAGAGTGTCTTTGCTGGAATTTTGTTTTATATCAGTTTTATTTTCTACCTAAATTAGGACAATAGCATTTTGCATACCTCAAAAGGAGGACATATTAATAGATGCATTAACAGGATGTTTTTGAATATGAGGTCATGGAAGTCATATATGACTTTGGCAGTTCCTTATCGATAAAGCAGGTTTCTTATGAGGAAATACAGACCTCCTCTTTCTCTTCCTTGTGTAAAAATCAAGCAGTGGGATGTGACTGAGCCTGCAAATGTGATCTGTGTTTTGTTATGCCTCTGAGTGGCCACACTTTGGTTTGTCTCACAAAGTGGCCCCCTTCCCACAGAGTGCCATCTTCCCCAGAGGAGCTGAGCCACTGCCCAGTGAAAACAGGTTCCCACATCCAGAGGGTTTGCTTTTTAGTGCATTGGGCTTTGGTTTGGTTTGTTTTTTTTTACATAATTAAGTGGCTGTTGGCTCTGGTGCTGAAATGTTATTTTTACCGATTTTGATCAAAGTGTTACATAGCCATAAAAGTGTTAAAAAGCCATAATCTCCTGGAAGAGCAGCATTGTAACTTTCTCCAGTCACCAAGTGGAAAATGAATTAACATCAGGACTTGCATAGTCTGTGTGAATTGCTGAGAACTTAGTCTTGTTTAATTGATATTAATTTATTTATAAAGTGATAACAAGATTCTTGTGGCTTCTGTTACATCTGCTTTTAATTTTAGAAGCATTTTAGTCAATTTGCTGCATGACAGTATTTGTCAACACCAGGTAACTATGACCTCTAACATGCCTTACTCTGTTGAGACTGGTTAACAGGCTAGACTGAGAAATAATATGCAAACTCCTCTCTTATCAGGGAAGATCAGTTCCCAAAGTGACATAGATATTGTTGGTGTAGGTGATACCTTTAACCATGACATCACTTTAAACCCCTGGGCAACGCTCACACGCTTGGGAGTGTATTGCTGCTGAAGGGAACTGCTTCACCTGAAAGTCTGAGACTCTCTACGTTGAATTTCCTTCTGCTCAAGGGAGCAAAGCTGCTGGGCTCAATCAAGAATCCCTTATTTTCACTGACTTGCAGTCAGGAGCCCTGAAGTGACTTTTTCTTTTTTCTCCCAGCCTTTTCATTTTATGTTTTTTTCCCTATGCTTTTCTGTTCCTTTTTCTTACATTCACTTGACACCTGCCCCTAACTTTGCAGGATGAGATAAGCAAAGAACTCTGTCCCTGTAAGGACAAGGAGCAGAATATGCCTGCACAAAAAGGGCCAGAGCAGGAATCAAACCTCTCCTGGGCAGGCAGGCGTGGGAGAGCTCCTTTGCTGCAGTTTGCTTTCTGGAGTGCCATCAGTGGGGTTTTGTCACTGTAGTGAGTATAACTGGAAGCAGGTTTCTCTCTCTCTTTTGTTTTTCCTTGTCTTTTTTTATTTTTTTCTTTTTTTTTGGAGTCATCATGCTGCAGCAAATTTTGCGTGATATGTACATTGACCCTGAGCTTCTGGCAGAGCTGAACGAAGAGCAAAAGCAGATCTTGTTCTACAAGATGAGAGAAGAGCAGCTGAGGCGCTGGAGGGAAAGGGAAGAAAAAGCCCGTGTGGAGGAGGCTGTGCTGAGAAAGGCAGCAAGGCGCAACCAGAGTAAGATTTGTGACCTCCTTCTATACTTCAGAGCTGGGGATGGTGGGCTTGCAGCTGGCTGTGGTGCAGCAGGCATCTGGAAGAGATTGCAAGGATGAGTGCCAGCTGTCCCCATGGGCACAATGACAGTCTGGGACAGCAAAAGCACCGTGTCCCTACTCCTTGTATCTCCAGGCTGGTCCTTTCTTTTGAGAATATCTTAGTGGTGGAGTGAGGGGAATTGTTTTGAAGTGCCTGTTTCTGTCAGGAGTCACTGCTGCTGTTCTGTCAGTGATAACTGATGCACCATGACCGAGTTTCCCCTCTACTCCTAAGGCCTTTTTTTCACCTGCCATCCCCACCCCTCACTCTAGGTCAGGCAAAAGCCTGTGCTGTTGCAGTTTCTTGACTTGGCATTAAATATTTCCAGCTGGCTGGAGTAGGAGATAAATTTATGAATCTGAGCTTGTTGTGAAGGGCTCTTTGTGAATAAGATGTAATATCAAAACCTCCATACCATAGGAGACTACATTAGTGAACAGTCTCCAAGAGATTGTGTCTAGGAAATAAGATAATAGTGTGGCAAGCTAAAAACCAAAAACAAAAATGAGAAACCAGAAATGTGTTTGCGTGCAATATGTAGTTAAAATATGGAGCTCCTTCCAGAGGCTGCTGTGAATGCTGAATGTGTGTGTTGACTTAAAAAGTGCATAGAATGATGGAAGAAATGATGGAGAATGATGGAAGAAACATCCAAAAAGAATTTCTCCAAATATCTTTTCCAACTGACTGGTCTTGGGTCCAAGTGGTTTCAAATATACAGAAATACTTCACTACTTGCTCTTTTCTCTGAGTAAGTGGCTTTTCAGCTCTCTCCCCATTCATAGGATGAAGCTGTTAGGCTGGTGTAAGATAGAAAACATTTTTGTCTTGGAAATGTAAGTACAGCGATTCCTCACTCAAGTAGGAAATGCCACAGAGATACGTCAAGCACTCATTTCCCCACCAAAGATCTTACCCTATTTTTAAATCTATAAAGCTTGAATATCTAAATTTTCTAATAACTTTTGGTAGCTGATTTTGAGAAAGCTCTTTAATGGTTATGGGACTGCAATCAGCATTTCAAGTGTTTCTTACTTGAAATCAACCATGGTAGAAAACACCCCACTACAGAGACATTGTTGGATTCAATTGTCAGACTTGAAATATCTACAGCTTCTGAACCTTACAAGGTGTCCCTTAGATAGTTATCAATTCAAAGACTATTATTAGAAATGTGCTTCAAAGCAAACCTATTTTCCAAGACTCGCTTGAAGCACAGACCTGCATGAAATGACTGGACTAAGTTACAATGAGGGGGGGAATGCTCAGAACACCCTAGTCATCCATAATAGGAGTTTAAAATGTCCCCTCACAGCTGGCAAGGTGCATGTTGGAAAACCTGTTCTGTTTAATTTCTGTTTTCTCTATGTTAGTGCTCTCACTGTGAATGGCCCTCTGAGAGGGATGGCATCAGAACAGCTTCTCTCATACAGCACAAAAGCCTTGTTCATTTTGATTGATTTGTGGCTGAGAAAAAAAGTAAAAATGCAGTTCAGCTCCACATACCAAAACAGGATCATATCATTGAGATAATCTGTATCATGCTCATTCTTTGATGGAGACAGATACAGAAAAATCTAACTGCAAAAATATTTATCTGATGAATTGTCATAGTGTTGACACCTACATTTCCATATATAAATTATACATTAAGCGTGTTTGTCTTCCTACTACTGGAGACCATTTTCTGGGTAATTAATTTTCTGACTTCTAAGGAATAGGAGAAAGGAGAGCAGCAGAGTAACCTATAGATTATATTTGCTCTGACAAGGGTAGTCACAAATACATACTGAGTTAAATTTCACGATAGCCCATTTCCATTTTACCTTCTTAAATTGCCAATTAAAGGTACTGCTTAGGTTTGACTTTTGCCCACTGTTAGGAAATTTCTACTTTCTTCAGAACTCTACTGAAGAACTATTGGAATCAGATTTGCAAGTCAGGCATCTGCTTCGGCTGGAAATACTTTTTTACTTTCATGAACTGATGTGCACCAGAATTAGAAAATACTTCTTTCAGGTGTGCTGGCCATTAACCGTACAGATACTTGTAACTGATTTCCACTGCACATTCTGTTCCACAATGTGATGTTGAATGGTCTCTCAGTGAAGGTGGTTTCTTGTTCAAAACAGAAAAGATGAAAAAACTAACCACAAATTATGGATATAAAATAGTAATTACTGTGCAGTAGTCTTGCCTATATGACTCAAGGGGTCAGAGTAGATACCAATAATATTTTCTGATCTTAAAATATTTTTTCCTAGAAGGCAATTGACATCATCTTTTTTTTTGCCTTGAAGCTGCTTAATTTTCAGTTTCCCTTATTGTATAAGTGAATTTCCAAACACAGTGTAGAACATAGAGTAGTTTTATTCCTGTTTTAAATTAGTGGCTACCAAGAAATGCAAAGGTACCACAATTACAAGTTCTTTATTCCCTTGAAAACTGAGGGATTTGACCTTTTTCATCTGCAGGTTTTGTTTTTGACTCTACTGCATGACACATGTTTTATGTTTGTGCTACTTTCTTAAGGCCAAGATATCTATAAGCCATTCTGGCTTTATAGATATCTTCGTAGCCTGACAGAGTAGAACAGACATGAGACTTCAATATCTCTAATGTTGTGCTGAGTGTCTGAAAATTTATAGTTGACAGGAAAACGTGGGTGTTGTTGGTGAATATAACATAGCGTTTGTATAAAATAATTTTATACTAATTTAACTGGAATTATCTTTATAGCACTGACTTTTAAATCCGTCTGTTTTCCTCCAAGTTTGAATAGTCACATATGAAAACTTTTCTCCCCACTTCTTTGGAACGGGATATGGTGAGATTGAACAAAAGCAGTTAATGACAAGGAACACTTCTCTAAATAAAAGTGCTCTGAGAAGTGCCTTCTGCTTGTTTCGGAGTTCTGTACCCCAGCTGCTGCAATTCCCCATGGATTCAAGAGCTTAGCTGCAGTGGGATGTCTGCACCCAGCAGCACAGAAAAAGGCTTGGGTTTTTCGAAACAAAGCAGTGACTGTGAGTTCAATTTTGGTTTCCTACAGTGGCTTGAGGATGAAGTGTTCGTGTGTTTTGAGTGTGTTGTCCTGTGGAAACCACAAGTGCAGAGTTGGGGGCAAAAAGTTTGGCATAAGCAGGTCAGAAGGGCCTTGTGCTAGAGTTAAAATCATCAACAGGCTTAGGAAATGCTCATTAACATCATAATTTTTTAATTGTTTAGAAACTAACTGCCAAAGGCCCCAAATCTGCATTGATTTTTACAGCAGTGCCACTGAGTACAGGTTGTCCATAAATGTCCTATTCAGTACTATAAAATTTGCTGCTTAGAAAACAAACAGGTCCAAACCATCAAATAAGGTGGTTCAAGTAAGTTGTTGAGAGTGTTTAGCAAGCCAAATAGTGTACCCATCTGTGTAGTCTTATTCTTAATTTCTAAAGAAAATAATATTAGTCACCTGCAGTAAGTGCTAAATTGTGCCTGCTTCTGTATTTGGATTGTTCGGTTCCATGTGTCTTCAGAAAAGGTTAAAATTAAAATTAGTATCAGAATGAGTCAATGTTGAAGGAATTATTTCACTTTGGGGGGTGAATGAAATGTGTTGAGATTATTCAACAGTTTTAATTTCTTTGCCATTTAAAAAGCACAGATTGATGTCTAAAGGGAAGCAATGTATAAACGTCGCTTCATAACGAAGTATTTCCTTTAGTAGACATTGAATAAATTGTTCCAAATTTTTTTGCTATTTGTACTGTGCTTAAAATTATTAGTAGAATTTGGGCATCATGTGGGTCCTCCCAAAATGACAGCATTTAGTGAGCTTATTCAAGGTAAAAGAAATGTTTTGTAGCTTTAATTAAATAATGACTGCTGGCTGGTGCTGGCTGGTGCATCACAGGTGTGTTGAATTCTTGGAGGCTCATCTTCAGTTCACTTACAAATTGCTCCCGGGCAGATCTTTCAGGAACATATCTTCATTGTAGTAAAACAGTTTGCTTGTTTCTACTGTGCTAAAATCACTGAGAGAAGTCTCCTCAAAATTTCAAGATCCCTTTGGGATTTTCTGAGAGTTGACTGACAGGCAGCTTTGCAATTTGCAAAGAAACATATTTGTGTAATTAGGCAGGAGCCCTTTAGCCGCTGTAGCTGAGCTGGGAGTAAGCAAAAGACCCTGCCAATTTGGATTTTGACACTGATGCAGTATCCAGAACTGTCAGCATTCCCAAAATGAGATCTCAAAAACTATTGAGCATTAGGTAGCTGAAGGACAGTCAGGTGGGAGGGGAGACAATGCTGCTCTGCTGCTGTTAATTCTGACATTTATTCATTGTGAACTGCAGCTCGTGCTGCTCAGAGGGGAGCTATTTGTAAACACTCTTATTTACCTGTCCTTAACAAGAGTAGCTGGAAGAAAATAGGGTTGGCTTATCACAGCAGGGCTAGAAAATAATTTATTTATCTAAATGACATTTGTGTTGGAAAATCATTAGAGAATAGATGATGCTATTTGGAAGCAAGTATTTCAAATATCCCAAGTGGATGGTTGGAGAATACATCAGTGTCGGAGGAAGGCCAGGGAGTGGGCCTGTGTTTCAGTGGGTGGACATGCAGTGACATTTTTTTCAGACTTTGAACTTGGAAATGTATTCCTCGTTTATGCTCAGGTCTCTACAGACCCTGGTAATGCCTAGCTAAGATTTCATCTCCTATGGAGACAAGCTGATGTCAGTATTCAGTGTCTCTTTCTCTGTATCACTGGATATGGCTCTAACCAGAGACATCAGAGTTCAGTATTTCTGAAACTTCTGACATTATGTGGTCTTGAATTCTGTAGAGTCCTGTCCTTTGTTTTCAGTTCAGACACAGATGGAAAGTAACAATAGAACATGAGCAAGAATATTGAAACAATTTTTTTAGGGGACTGAGTCACTTAATTTGAAGTCATTGGATAACTTTTATTGTAATACTCAGCTTGAGGTATGCTGCAGCTTTGTTAGTGCTGTGTACCTTGGGCCAGAGCTGAGCTGCTCAGGGCCCGTGCCTGGTGTGGCTGAGTGTTGAGGTAGGGTTAGACAGCAGCTTCTAAACTCAATTCTCTGAACCTGGGGCTAACAAGAGACCTCCAACTGCTGTATGACCTAAATATGTACCAGATGGAACAAATCCAGAAGGACTTCTCTCACTTCTTATGATCAGCCATAAAGCTGTGCTTTTTGGTTTCATATCTTGGCCTGCAGTTGATTTCTCTGTTTTGCAGAAAAGTGGCAGCAGAATATTGCTGCCTGCCTGGGGCCTTGCACACATACTCCTCAGTGCTCCTGTTCCCTGAGCACCTGGCATCAGCCACTCTCTGAGAGAGGCTGCTGGGGCAGTGGAGCCCCTGGCACAGAGGGCATTCCTGTGTTTCTCTGCAGCCTTGTGTTCCTCTGCCTGCCTGGACACAGCAGTGTCAGGCTTTCTCCCACATGCCGTGCCCCAGCAATGATACGAGGTTGTGCCTGTCTGCAACCTCATGAATACTTGATATGGAAAGAGGGCAGAACTGCGGCCGAGGGGAGAATGGGACCTGCCCAAGCTAATTCAATATTTTCTTGCTGATCTTGCCATTTTTTAACATAAATAACTAGAACATTCAAGGACAAATGAACCAAGTTTTGAGAGAAGGATTTGGAAGGTACAGGAAAACTCAGTGTGTTCAAGTCAGCAGTGGATTTAGCCAGACACTGATGGCAGTTCAATAACCTTTGAGTCCACTTGCTTGCTGTGGTGCCAAAAACCTCACTGTAGGGTATAGTTCTCCCTGCTTCTATGTGCCTGACAAAAAGAGCCAGTGCAAACCTGCCACGCTACATTGAGTAGGAGAGCCTGGTGCAGAAAATGATCCATAGTTCTCTGTTCATTCTGTGACACAGAACCCTTATCCTCCTGCCTTGACTTTCCAGCAGACCCTGAAGCAGCCGTGCAGACTTGGTTTTATTTTATTCTCAGAGGGAAAACCTGGAAGCTTTGTGATAGGTCTGTGTGAGAAACCAAGCCCTGTATATGGCTTTTACTCTTTGCAAGATTCAGTTTGGATGAGGAATCAGAAAATATGGTGCTATATTCTTAACTTTTTTTAACGAAGAAAAAAAAATCAGGTGAGCGATACTGATGGGAATGATTTTAAACCTTCAGTTTTCCTCTGATGTTTACCTATATTTTTTTGCTGTTTACAGTGAAAGGGTCAGCCATAAAATGGACAGACAAGAGGCTGCCTCTAGATTGTGCAAGGAGTTAGAACCATGTCTTTAAGAAAGAGTTTTGAATGTTATCTCCAGGTAGAAATAGGGCCAATTACAAAATTGTTACATGTAACAGTGTACCTTGGTCAGGGAGCCATAAAATTATTTGGAACAGACAGGATAAACACCACATAAATGATACTTTATTTCTGTGTTCCTTTTTGCTTCTTCTTTTTGGTTTACAGCATGCAAACCTGTATGTATATGTTGCATATTTACACACCATGTCCTAGTGCAAACCCACTTACCTCTGAGTGTTGTGTACAGTTATCCCTGCTACATTTGTTAATTACCAGAGTCCTATTTGAGTAACTGTTTCCTACCTTAATATTTGCTCTCTTCAGTCACTCATCCTTTATTTGATCCTGCAGGGGTTTATTGCAGCATAATTATTTCCATGGTAACAGGCTGTAATTCCATAAACAGAAGATTGAGTTTGTTATATGATCAGGAAGCAGCTGGAGAGCCATAAAAGGCGGATTTTTCAGCAATGCTGAAATCCTGCAACCCTTATTGATATATTAATGTAATCAGCTGAATTTCTTTCTCCCTTTGCAAATCCTCCCCTAAACAGAAAGGCACATAACACAGCATTGAAATTCAAAGGTGTGTAAATTGAAATGTTAGTGGCAGAATTTTCCCCCATTCTTCTTAAGAATTGAAATGAAGGGGTTTTTTGACTGTGTTTTGGGAAAAGAGGGATTCTATGCTCCCATGACTATTAGCAGGGGCAGAGCAAAATTAATTGTAGATCTTCAGTTTATTGAGGGATGATGTTATTTTCATTACCTTCCTCATTACCATCTAGTTATTCTCTGTATATTTTAATGGATTTACAGCAGTTAATGTTTTGAGAAGTGCATTCTGTCCTTTGAATAGTCTCTCAAAAACATTCACAGTAATTTCCTAGGTTTTCTCCTTAGAAAGAACTGAAATGATGTGTGCCTATTTGTGTGTTTGTATAAAAAAAAAAGATAATTCAATACTTATATTGGCTAAGCTCAAGGAATTGAGAACAGCCTAAAGCTCCCATCCTCATTTTCATCCTAATCAATGTGCTTCTAACACATGTCCTCTAGCTAATGGAACTCTGAATGGAACCTCATCTACCCTGCAGACTAACAAAATTCAAGCCTCTACTTTAAAGAACCATAAAAATAATTTGCTTGGAAAGCCAAGAAATCTCAAGTAAAGGACATTGTGCTTAGACCAGAGTATACCAGATATCTGAATTGCAGAAGAACAAAACCTCACAACCCTACAAACACAGTAAACTCCACAAGCTATGGTTTAGCTCTCCGTGGCAAAAGTAGATCAGACTGATCAACTTTTAAGCACATGCGGCCTAATTCAAATGCATAATAAATTTCAGGAGTATTTTTCTAGGCCAGAGAAAAAACAATAGACATGTTTTCTGTAGAGAGTCAAAAGATACTTGTATGACTACAAAGCTTCCCAGTGGGTGAGGAAGGACAGTCAATTGCTACTGCAGAGAGCTGTAGCTTCCAAGCAGGAGAATTATGGTGGGAAGCCCAAACTCAGAGAAACAAGGCTGTTCATGGAAATAGCAGATTCTTTAGCAAAACATTCAGCAGACTTTGAATGCTCTCCCATGTTTCTGAGATCATACATCAGTGATCACATAATTTTCTGAATTTACAGCCTGTGGTATTCCCTACCATAGAAAGGCAGGAGGGTGCTTGGTGCTCTCTGCCATTTTGCTGGACTAAGCAGGCAGACTGTGGCTGGGTGATGGCACAGCTGGGAATCCTGACACCAAATCAGGCTTCTAGCACTCCTTGGAATAGCTCCCTTGTAAACACTGGGGATGGATCACAAATGGGGATTGCTGGGGATTCTGTAACTGTTAAAGCAATGGCGAACAAGCTTGGAGAAAGGAAGCTGACTCCAGAAGTATTCTATTTGCTCTAATTACCATTATTTCTAAAGCACTTTTGTTTGGAGATATGAAACTGGAGCCCAAGAACCCATAAAACTCCTACACCCAGTGGGGGGCTCAGCTCCTCTGTTCCTGTTAGCAGAGCTGATGCCTAAAGAGGCCAGCCTAGAAACAGAGACTAGACAGGAGTAAGGGAATAAAGGTGGATATTTATTGGAAAGGCCTTCAGAGGTACACCCTGGGCAGGCCAAAGGCTACACCCAAGATGGACCCCGAGTCACGAGCTCTTCACACTTTTATAGCTTTGGTTCATTTGCATATCAACCCAATTTCACCAATTGAACTTTAGCTAATGCTGTAATTTCCCCTCAGCTTGCCCCCCTTCTCAAGATGCTGGGTTACACATTTTGGGCCTAGGCCGGGCTGGGTGTCCTTGGAGAGCAGCCTGGAGAGGCTTTGTTCTGTCTCTCTCAGCATGAGAGAGCAGCAGCTCACAGGCTACAGGACACTGCAGAGTTACACACTGGGAATACAGAATTTGAAAAATATAAAAGTTAAAACCTAAGGTATCAGAGGCAGCGTGAGGCCCAGGTCTCTGTGGCGTGTCTCTGTTTGCTCCAAGCATCAGGCTCAACGTGGAGCTCTGAGCTCCTAGGATTGGAACCCAGTGTGGCCTGAGCTCTGCACACAGCTGGGATTCCCCCTCCCATCCCCATGGGCTGTGGTGCTTCTCTCTGTCCCAGGTATCCAGGCAGTGTCCGTGTTCCCTGGCAGTGTCCAGCCATGGCAGTGGCGATGTGACAATGTCCTGCTCACCCTGGGGAGCACAAAGGTGAGAGCAGCCTGTGGTGCCCCATGGCTCAGCTCTGGTAGCACTCCAGCACTCTGTGTGTGAGATCAGGAGCGCTGCTGGCAGAGCCTTGTAATTCCTGTAGGTGAGAGCCTGAGTTTCCTACTGCTCTCTAGGGCACTGTTTTACACTTCCATTGCTGTTATAGAATGGACTGTGCAAATAACAGACAAATAGAAAACGTGATTTGGTCTTATTTTTGATTGTGTGTTTATATGTACAAACTTGAGTTGCTGTTGGCGTTGGCTTTGGCTTTAGGTCTCGAAGAAAGTTTTTGCTGTGATCCCTTTTTGCTGCAAATTTGAGGGAGCTGATTTTGCATTTTCTGACCTGGCATTTGTCTGGAGTAAGGAGCAGTATCCAGAAGCCAGTTGACTGGTCTCAGAGCAGTATAGGTGTGGGTTTAGAGGAACTCCATGTAAGATACTAATTTGTGGATGAGCCTCAGGTAAAAAGAATTTCAAGAGTTTATGTTGTCTTCTTCTGGTGCCACAGAGTTGTTTTAGGTGAAAAATGGTGGAATATTAAAGCTGATAAATCACTGATCTGAAGAGTAGGGATGGAGAAGACCTGGTAAATGATTCAGTAAGTTTTCGTGATAAAGCAGTGCTTGTTTCTGAAATACTTCCATTTCTACTCTCCAATGCAGACTAACTTTGATGTCCACTGCTTCCTAAGGGTAATTTTTTGCAGCCTGCCACAGTGTCTCCAGGAAGAGAAAAGTACTTTTGTGGTCAAGGCGCAAAACTGGGCTCAAGAGATTTAATTTTTGTTTCCTGACTCTGCCTGAGGCTTTGTGACTGGGCTCAGAGGCCTGCTGCTGAACAGGGAACATGAGGTTCTCCTGCCTCCTTCTCACCTACATCTCCAATTTGTTTAGTCAGGACCTGTCACTTTTTTTTTGTATTTCTGCTTCATTTGGAAATGAAGTGTATTAACAAAACATCTTATTTTGCAGAAAGAAATTAATACTTGAGAGGCATTTTAAAGCAGGAATTATTTTGTTATAATCAACCCTCAATAGTGGTAATTCTTTGCTTGCAAAGCAGACAATACTAGTTTCCTACAAGTATTAGGGAAAACAATTTTCAGTACTTTCATCTTTGATCTTGCCATAGGTTCTGCAGTTTGAAAATGCAAGACCAATATCATTAGCCTAGAAGAGCTAACCCTCTCACTGTGAATGTGATTGTGCAGGCTGCAAAGGCTTTTTGTGTGGCAGAAATTCTGTTTTCACAGCGCCAGATTTTCTCCCTGAGGTGCTTATTTTTTTTTATGCACACTCATTTTTGATGTTATTTTGTGCTAAGAAACAACCGAGTTTTATGATCAGATTGTACAGCAAAGCCCAGCTTTATGGGAGCATAGGTTTAAGGGAAGGTTTGCACGGGAGTAATTTCTTGAAGTGAAATCGGTGGTTGGATGTGAAAAGGTCTTCTTTTCTAGAGAAAAACCTGAATTAAGGCATATATGCTCAAGTTGAATTGTTTTAAAATTATGTATGTGGACGTCTACCTGTTTAATGCTGCAGGTTAAAACTGCCAGACTGTTTAATACTGCTGTGATTTTTTAGTTTGAACTATATTTGAACATGTACTTTATGCATATACAATAGAGTTCTGTACCTAGTGTAGTGCTGAACCAACAATATGTTATACTGATGGCTTCAAAGGAGTTTATACATCTACTGGCTAGAACTTTATAAAAAAGATCCATTGTTTCAAAAGAAGAAAGAGAACAATTTCTCAAGATGTGTCTACAAATCAGCTATTTGTTTTATGGGGCTGGGTTGCAGTGGGTAAGTTTTGCCTCTGAGAAACACGTTATTAAACCTTTGGGACAGAAAAACTTGAGAGAGGCAAAGATAAAATTTGTCTGCTTACCTGAAAAGTTTTTGGTTTTTTTTTTTTTTTCCCCCTGGTTCCATCTGATAAGCTCAGAAATGAACAGAAGCAGTGAAGTTGTCTCAGAAATGGAGTAGTATTTTTTATCTACCAGTTATGGTACAAATCAATTAATACAAGCCGTGTTGTTTGCAATGTTTTCTTTAAAGTACTAAACAAAGAAGAACAACTAGGATATTCAGCTTCCTCAAAGGAAAGAGGACATGGGATACTTTTAAAACAAAAGCTGCCCTTGGTTACATGGGATCAATACTCCTGGGAAATTATTCCATAGTTTGCAAGATACTTTACCGTGAAATGCAGTAGGTGAAAACCTTGCAGGCAAGTACTGATATGGCCAGTCAGGTCTCAGCAGATGGTATTCTAATGCTGTATCCAAAAAATACAACATAGATGTTGTGTTGACAGGAACACAGAAATGTACAGAATAAGAACCACAATGAAATACATTCACATTTATAACCTGAGACATAATCTGATAGACTGTGAAAGAGCAAATGCTTTTGAGAGTTATTGAAGGAAAACACTATTAGCTTAAATTTCCACCCCTCTTTGAAGTTAGTACCGTTAGGCCAACGCTGGGGATTCGTATAAATTACATTTTCAAATTTGATATAGAATATTAGCTTTCATGGCGAGATTCGATCCGTTCATTGCCTTCAGTGTGGATTGTCAACACTTGTGAGTGTGGGCTGGCGCTGACACTGCCTGCTGTCAACAGCCCCACTCCACTGCCTCCTGCAGTTTTCACCCTTCAGCCTGGGATGTCAGAAACGCTGTATTGATTGTGCATTGGGAAACTTAATCTGGTTAAATGGATATGTCGTCGCACAGAACAAGTGGTAGCTGAAGGTGAGAGTAGCTAAGCTGATGCAAGCAGAGAGAGGTGGAGGGAAAGTGGAAGCAAAGCGTGCCTGTTCAAATAGGACCAGGGGGTTTTTTAACTCTTATGTGAACACTGGAGAAAAACTACTTAAGAAAATGGTGTCCTGTCTTTGTCTTTATGTTTTCAAATGAGACAAGACTTCCTTTAGAAGCGATGCTATGATGGGCAATTTTCTCATATCAGTATTTGGGTGAGAGGATGAAATCTAGGGAATGTAATATACAGGGAATGATGCAAACTGCTGACCCTTTATGGCCTTGCACTCTGGATTCTTTAAAATAAATCCATTGTCCATCTTGGCAATGGTCTTTGTGTCAGAGTCTCCTTTTGTGAAGAACAGTTTCAACAAATTTGCAAGAAATAAAACATAAAAATGGATGCATAAGAAGTGTTTCTACAAATTCCTTATTACAAACCTCTAAAATGCTTATGATATTTGAGTGTTCTATGTATAAAAGCAGAAGGAAAAGACCAAACCACACTAAGCCAGGTAGTGCAAATAACTATTAAAATGTGTTCAAGTAGCAATCTAATCTAGTGCCCTTTGTAGTCCTATAGTTGGTTCTTGCACTTGATGGTTCACCAAATGAAGTCTGTTTTGTAAAGAGCTCTCAGGCTTTTTTTGCTGTTCTTAAAATCACTCTGTCAACACAGTAACCGTAGGTTTTTGTGTAGTCTGTGTCATGAAAACCAAACCAGAAATGTAATCCCTTTCAATTGCCTATGTGAGCAGAATAGGCTCAGCAGCACCGAGTGGTGTGCTCCGAGTATGCAGGCTCCCTGAAACTCCTGCTTCACACAGTAGGAGCAGGAAATTCCTGTATTCTTTGAAGGTGTTCCCATGAAGTCTCTCTATGTGCTCAACACTCAACGTTCTTTATGCACAAAGCAGTGCTAGTCACATAATGTGACTGATTATTGGTTTTTCCCCATCTCCTTTTCCATGCTCTTCATTCATCCCTTGATGTGTGAAGCAAGAAAATATAACAATTAGAAAGGGATTATAATACTGGAATTCTGGGAAATGCATGCCCAAATTAATAATTTTTATTTCTGTGAGACAGTGAGTCTTTAAAGATTGTGTAATGCACAGCATACAAACCCGTTTATTTTTTTGCCCCAGCATTTGACCAGATTTGGTCAAATCAGAAGATTTTGTTGAACCTCGGACCAATGTTTTATTCCGAATTATAAATGGCAAGCTTAATGTTTTCTAAATTGCAGATTTCCCATCTTTTAGTCTCTGTTTATGTAGGGTTTGAGGCGGTGTTTACATCTTGGTTTGCTCTCGGTGGCTGTTGCAGGTAACGGCAAACGCGTGCAGTGGCTGCGGGGGAAGGACGGCGAGGTCTGGGTCTGGGTGATGGGAGAAGCCCCGGGGGACAAACCCTACGAGCAGATCTCAGAGGAGCTCATAGCAGAGCGGGCCAGGCAGCAGGCACAGAAGGAGGCCGAAGAACTATGGTGAGGATTTAAGAATCTGAATTCAGGGTCCACTTGGCGTAATGGGAGACATGACCTTGTAGAAAGGTGGCAGGTAATGGTGGGTAAAACTGGTAAGTATGTTCTGTGAACGTTTGCTTCCACCTGTTTTGTTAGTTTTTCAGCACGTTAAAAATGTAATGTTGTGTTTATTGAATATTGAAAACCAAAAACCCTCGTTCACAAAAAAAGTGGAGCCAACTTTTTTCTCTTTTGGGAATTTAGCTAAACCGTTGACTAGCCTGCAAATAAAGAAAAATGAAGCAGTCTGGTTTTGAGATGATTAAATTAAATATGTTTGTTATATCACAGTTCTGAGCCCACAATGGGGATTTGGTACATAAAATCCTTTTTGAAATTGGTTTTATTTGCATTTTGCTTGTATTAATTCTTATTCTAGCAGTTCAAAAACTGATTATACAAAGTGCCATGCTGGTGTTTCTAGCGGGGCCTTTTCCAGGTTTGGGGGAGATTCAAAAGTGTTTTAATGCTTGATATTGTTAGGAATTAGGCCACCTGCCTCACACACTTCTCTTTGTAGTGCAGCACTGAAAAGTGACTGTTTAAATATCAGGTTATTCTATATTATCCTTTTTCATATGAGATACTTCTTGCTTCAAGTGATTGCATATTTAAGCAGGGATTAAAATCTTCAACTTGTGCTCTGCATTCTTTTTACATTGTCAGTACTAATAAACAATCTAGCATAAGAATTTGGGAGGCTTTTATACTGATATTTCATAGAAAATAAATTCCCAATCATGCTTTGCTAGACTGATAGAAAAATATAAGGTATGACTTAAGGACATCCAAGAAGTACTTGTCTAACTTAGAAGGTGCTATTTTAATTAGTAATTTATCAAAAATTGTAAATTGTCTACTTTCTGGATAGTTTCTTCAAATCTGATTTGTGGTAGGTCTCTTGTTAAGTGCATTTTAATTCTTTGCTTGCATCCTTCCATGAAGTCTTATGCTGGTTGTTTGTTGAAACCAGTGAGTAAGTACTGATTCTCAATTTAAGAAAATTAGTGCATTAAATTTTTATTTTCACATCCTTTCTGAAGGAGACAAAAGGAAGCTGAAATAACAAAGAAATTCCGTGATGCTATGGCTCAAGAAAAAGCCAGAATAGTGGCAGAAAAATGGAAAATAGAAATGGAGGATCGGAAAGCAGCCAAACTGGAGGAAGAAAAAATTCAGGAGGAACTGAAGGTTTGCATAGAGCAATTAAGGTTTTTTTAATAGTGTTTTCACAGTTCTTGTCACCTTCAGTGCATGTTTATTAATAAGCTTTAAAATCCAGAGTTGTAATTTTACATTCTGGAATATACAGATAGCTACATGGTGTTCACCAGAACAGCTGGGTGAGCAATGAGAAAAAATTACAGGTCTCATTCAGAAGTGCCAGAACAATCAAACTGGTTATTCAGCTCACACATTAACAGAATTGTTCAGTCAGCTGTGCTGGGTGAATCATACTGGGGAAAAAAAATGTACAATTGGGAAAGATCTCATTTTAAGTTTGTTTGCTAGAATGTATTCCATGTATTTTGGATGAGTTTGTTCACATAATGAACTTCAAAATTGTGTCACTACTTCCTTCAAAATAATAAGGGGTGGATCCTTCCCCTACTCAACATATGGGAAAAGTCCAGTTGGCTTTGCTGGGAGAAGTTAATTTGCCTGATTTTTATTGACTTCATAATGAACTTTCTATGAGTTCAGTTACAGTATTTTAATGTTTGTTTGAAATCGTATTTTTGTTTTCACATTTTCTTGTTGAAAATAACAATTTAAAAACTAAATAGGAAAAGCCTCTGTCCACTCTTTTCACATTACTTGATAAAGATAATTTTTTTTTTTTAAATGAGAAAGTAAAATATAATGGTTTCAGTGTGTAGAGAAATCATGACAGTCCTCTGAGTCTGGGATTGATGAGGCTGAATTTCCTCATCAATAGAGAAAACCTGTAGAAAATACGACCCTGAGGATCCAGTAATTTCCATCTGCATGCCTCTACCCTGCTGACAGCTTGCTATGTCTCTTTTTCCTTTCCTGGTACAGTGATTTAAGGTGTGGAAAGCAGGGATAGACTTTCCCCCTGCCCCTTTGTGATGGGAGGAATGCTGAAAACTCGGTGTTAAGTTGTTCTGGTTTGACTGCAAACAGCAAATTGTCACTGTGCAGGCTGTGGGCATGGGGTTTGGGGTGGTGGTGGAGCACAAAGCCAGGGCGGCTCCTGCACAGGAGGCTGCTCAGAGTTGCTGATCTACCTTTGCACAATTAATTTGAATTCACAGGAGAGAATGGGGCCTTTGAAATCTGATGTCAATGAGTAATGAAAGTATACCTTTCAAGTGCTTTATTAATGTATGAATAATGAGCAGAGCAACTAATTAAACACTCTTTCCTCTGCTCTCTGGAAAGCAAAGCCCTCTTGAACAAAGGCAGATACAGTGTTCACTTATATCTCTGTGGCTGATTTACAGGGCACTTGGTGGAGTAAATGTCCATGAGGTCACTGTTACTGTTTTGTTTCAAAGACAATTTTTCAAAGAGCAGGGTGAGCAACTTCTGAGACTTTCAGTGGCCAGTATTCACAGTTTTCTACTAAGGAAAACTAGTTGTTCAGTTGTTGATACAATTAAAAGAAATGGCACCAAATTCTGCTCATTTTCATATTGATGGAAAGGTAATGTCACAGTGATCTGTGTTTCCACTGTTTCCCAGGACATGAGCAAGTTTCTTCCATCCAGCTGTGTGCCTGGTAGGAGCAATGAACACTGCTGTAAGTGGGATGAGAATATGGTTCAGTTTCTACTTTGAATTTCAAATACTTGACTTCGGTCAGGATTTATCTCTGTTCATGAAGTTGCCAACATATTTATTCTGTCAAGGAAACAGAAACCCTTTCTTTCCCAATGGTTTAAAGTAAATAATTTGAAGACAGTATTTGCAAAATTTTAAATAAATGGACCAAAATTTTTACAACAAAACCCAGCAGAAAGGAACTCTTTGGCTCAAAGAATTGGTTTGGAAACAAGATTGATGCAGTGATTTTTTTTATTAAATGCCCTTTATCGAGTGTTCTCACAGCATTTCCTGCATTAATCCAACAACAGAGTCTAATTCCAGTTTCAGCATCGGCCCTTCAATTAGGTCTATAATTTGAGATCTGTCAGGAGAGACTTGGACTGACATAAGGTTCCACCAGCAGAGATTCAAATTCAGAACTGATTCCTGGTGCTTTGACACCACTCCTTTGTTACTCAGAAAAGCAGCTTATCTGTTACTTGCTCTGGGAAGACCAGATCTTGTGCATTGTGCTGTAGGACTACTTCGAAACAGTGAAGGCATTTCAAAGGCAGGTGAATCTCACAGATTAATATAGGGGAGTTCGTAACTTTGCTGTCCACTGGCTTATTTAAGCTCACTTGGCTTTCCTTTTCCTTCCCATTTGGCTCTTTATAATGACTCTGTACGGTGGAAGAAGTACATGAAATATTTACCAGCTGAATGAGTGGATAAGTACCTAGACAGGAAAAGAAAGTTGTGTTTCTGGCATCCTCATCCAACTACAAGAAATGAATAGAACTGAGGTATTGGGAAAAGATGAATTAATGAATCTACTGATATATGACTGAAGTAATTGAAAGAATGAAGAAAAGGGTGTGGAATCTGATGCAGTTTAGTAGGCAAGCCCACTTTAACAGCTTTAAAATATTTAATGCACTGGTTATCATCCTTCTGTGATGATGACCAGACCATGTTTAAAGAGGTCTCCAGACTGATGTATGGAAAGTTCAGTCTCTGCTAATGCTTCATCCTCTTGATGCAGTTTGACTTGGGAAATTGAAACTGTCCTTTCTGCTGACATGTTTAATTTCTAACCGTATTGTGTCACAAACACTCCTTTTTAAGATGCTTTTATTCCTCTTGACCTATCATGGGACATTAGGGCTGTCAGCACTAGATAAATGATATCTCACATATCAAAGTGAATGATGATCCCTATTTCCTTTTCCAACACTGTTAGAAAAGTATTGCTTTCCTTGGTGTTTCTTAAGCAGAAATGCCTTTAATTTATGATGCTAGAATATAAACGTTGACTACTCTATTTTTGCAGTTTAAGGACAGCTATTCTTTTATGCACCTATTGCAAAGGACAAATAAGAGGCAATTACTATCATTAATCTTTTTGCTAATTCACAAAGGCTATGAGATCATAGGCATAATTTTCTATGGTTATCAGTAACTGTCATTAAGAGTCTGAACAATGTGCAGAGCTAAGGCAAATTAAAGATGTGAGTGTCATCCAGCCAGGGGTGGGTATCCTTCAGCTACGTTTAGAAATAAAAGAGATCTTCTATCAGTTCGCTCTTCATGTGGTCTACACAAAGCAAGAGAATATTAATAGTAAAGTACTGTCCTTATGACAACATCAGATACCTGCCAAATTTAATAATATAAGCACAGTTGACAGCAGAGCTAGATTGCTTCTTAAGAATTCCCTCGGAGATGAAATGTGTCTCATCAAAGAAGACAGGTTGAGAATCAACCTTCGGAGAACAGAACAATTAGTGCTTCAGTTCAGGAAATATCCAATTAACCTTATGCTCAATAGAAAGAATACACTTTCTGTTGAGCTTGGATGAGCTTTCAACACGTCTGAATGCTTTACTGTGCCCCCAAGTGCTGTGGACCTGATTCTTCAGAAAATTGCTGCCAGATGTAGAGTTTAGGAATACAGTGAAATGTCACCATTGCCATTTGGAGTACTGTGGGCTTATGATAAAGCAGTGAGCATTCTGTCTTGATCTGAAAAAAACTCTTGTCTCCAAGTAAACGTCAAGCACTTGAGTGGGGCTGTTATCTCTAAGTGCAAATAAGCTGTAAGTTCAGCTCTGTGCTTTGCTGTGCCAAGAAAACATTGAACTCCTTCCCAAAGACAGCATATTTAGAATCTAGGAATATGACAACAGCTTCTTGCTGGGGTTTGGCACCCAATTCATTCTGAAAATGCATTAGTTGGGTTGTTTCAATGGCAGTTGCAATAATTCAGTAATACTTCATTTTGTCTTCTTTTGTGTGGCCACAGTTCAGAAATTTTTTTCCTATGCAGTTGTCTCTTGAACAATGTTGGAAACGAGGCAGATGTTCGTTTTGGTCAGGAACTGGGTCTTCAGGTTTGCTCTATCCTACTTTTGAGTAACTGTGATACTAATTTTAAAGGAAAATCTCTTCCCCAGTGACATCAGTAATGATTGTGGTGCTGCAGCCACCATCTTTATTCTGGATTGCTGGTAAAAACTAACAAAGCTCAGGTGTTTTCCACAGGTAAATGGGAAAATCTGAGCCACTGATGAGAGCAGCTTACATGTTAGGAATTCAAGCTATGAAGAGTCCCTAAGATCCAGAGACAAATTTTAGGTAGATGGTCACTGGATATATGGCAAATTACTGGAGCAGAGTCTGTTCCAGCATGTGCAGTAAATGTCAGATCTCTCCCAGCCAGGAATGGTCCTTAGCTTTGTTTTCCAGCTCATGGAAAACAGGATCTTTGTGAATTGGAGTGTGTTATTACCTCCTTGTATGTGTGAATAGCATGTCCTGGGACACATCCATGGCTGAAACAGCAGCTTCTGCATAAAGCATGACTGAAATCGTGTAGCTCCTGCATAAGGCATGAGTGCATTTCATACATTTGTCTCTGTGCAAATACATGCACAGTGAAGTGATGCAAACCCTGTGTTCCTTTTGAGACACTGGTAGTAGAGAAGAAAATAATGCCTCTGCAAACACTTTCTTTTCTGATGCAAGTGAAAGAATTTTCTCAGAAAAAGGCTGGGAAGGAGATTACTCAGAGCTCTGTTGGCACCTGCCAGGTGGGTTTGCAGAGAAGTCTGATCTCTGAACTCGGCTGGCTGTGTCAGCCTTGCTGAGAGCAGCCTGTCCTGCAGCCGGGACCCTCGGGTTTCCAGATTCCCTTCTTCAGAGCAGGGAGTCCCTAAGGGCTCTCAGCTGTGTGTTAGGTGGCCTGAATGGCTTCCCTGGCCCAGGTGGTTGTTGAGTGGGCTCAGGAGGTTTGCTGCATCTGTAGTGCAGCCAGCTGGCTGCAGCTTTCCGGGCTGCCAAAGACACTTCCTGCCAGCCTGAAGCACTGAGAGGATCCCAGGCATTATTTGCTTCAGAGAGGGCTGTTGTAACAAGTACATCTTGTGGATTTTGTCCTGAGCAGGATGGTGGTCATTCAGCTGCCCTGCATCCTGTAAGACTCCCCAGAAAGACCCCAAGAGCTGTGGCAGCCAGAAGCCCAGTTTTCCTCTGTAAAAAAATCCCCTGCTCTATTTTGCCTTTTCCTCCGTGTATTTTTAAAATCTTTCTGCAGCAAAAACTAAATGCTGACCAAATCTCCTTTCATCTGCCTTGGACTGAAACATTAGAACTTAACAATGGCTAATATTAAATATTATTTAGAGCTGCCCATAGTAAAGCTGTCAAATGTGGTTGAGACACCCATAGACAGAAACAAGTTGGTGGTAAATTCTCAACAGCCAGAGGATCGATAAGATCATTTAGCATGTTCAGATTCTCCAGTGGAGTTAAGGCTGGAGAGAATTACTGCTGCCCGTTGAATTGCCAGTGTGATGTTTTTTGGCAGCTTGGTATTTCTCAAAAATTTGCAACTCTGTACTGAATTACCACCTTCCTATTTATTCTGGAAGAGCTGAAAGGGACAGGGACAGGGTACAGTCTCTCTCTTCTGTCAGGTAGAAGGTGGTGTTTGTAGGTATTACAACTCTTCACTCCCAGCTCTGATGTGCAGGATTGGGTTCATGTGGAGAAGCAGACAAACTGCTTGCTGTATTCTTCCAGTGGAGTAAATGTGAAAGTTCAGTTGTTGTTCATTTTAAATACAAACACGCACTGTTTAGCCATACTTGACAAAAGGATGAGTGTTCTTTCCTGTGTCATGCTAGCAAGGATTGTTTCTTCTCACACACACCTTTAAGGAGTTGAGCAACATACCTGCACACATATCCATGCACTAATTTAATACATGGAGGTTAAACCTTTTCGTTCTGTAAAAAGGAAAATTATGTGAAAAAGTTTTCATGAATTCAGAATCAAGTGCCACTGTTAAGTTTTTCTTGTTGTCTCTTCTTTGACTTAAATCTCCTTCTCGGTTAAAAAGGTAGGATTTTCTTAGTTGGCATTGTTGCCTTCCATTAAGAACTCCAATTCTGCTTCAGTTCTGGTTTTTGGTGTGTGTGTGTGTGTGGGCTTTTAGTTTGTTTTTTGCTATAAATGCTTCAAAAACAGCTACATTAAAAAACAAGCGCAAACTTATGACAAAACTCTAGTGTGATTCAGGGAAACTGCGGTGAGATTGATTTTTCCCCCTCCTCCATTTTGAGTTTACCTTGTGGTTTAAGATCTTGAATAGAAAACATTCTGATAACCCAGGATTGCTTCTGTGTCTGTCCATCTTCCTGGAAGATAGCCTAGATGTATTGAATTTTTTTAGATAGTGAAGCTAAGTGAATAAACATTCCCCTCATAAGAATAAAGAACAGCTGCTCTCATATTTTTGTCAAGAAGAGAATGGAGCCATTTACTAGCAGCTAAAATGTGCAATCCCTGATTCTATGGAGATATTAAAAAAGATAATTTTTTTTTTCCCGAGGAAGCTGCTGCTCTTTGAAATTAGTATTGTCTAAAAGCATTGGCTTTTCAAAAATAATGAACTGTCCACTCAGCTAATGTTTTAGGAGCCAGGAAATAACAGTGGGAGGATGATGTTAGAAACAATCCAGGATAGTAGCATTAGAATTGACTGAAGGACAATACTAGGCTTTTCTTTCTCAGAAATAATAAGAGCAGCCTAACGTATTTTTCATAGAATCTAGAATATTAAGGGTTGGACTCTTAACCTTCACCCTAGAAATTTCATAGGATTAACATTTTGCAACAATCTACTTTGGGTTTCCCGTACTTATAGTTTAGGTCAGGTAACTAGGATAGTAATTCAGGGTGATTTTACTCAGTGATTTATAACAAAATTCTTACCTGCAAGTTCGTTACCTATAAGGTTATAGTGTTGGTTCCATATAAAATTAAATAAAAATTGCTCTTATTTGTAATTCACGTTATTTCAACAATACAAATAGCACTTAATGAAGTTCAGTTTGGGGGTTTTTGTGGGCTTCAATTAAACTATGTGATTCAAATCTGCTTCTTCACTAAGGGATTTGGGAAAATTCATTGGAAAACAGATACGGGTTCCTAGTTCTGCATTAATTGAGCTACTGTGTTATTGATAATATGAGGGAAGCCAGCTGCAGAAGCAATCTTTATCAGATTTTCATCTCTTTTAATGCTTTCTTGGAAGGGAACTTTTTTGATGTGTTACTCTTAGCTACATTTTGCAAGGTGACTCTTGTGTGCTGAAGGATCTGCCTTTTCCTCCAGAATGTAGCGATCTTGATTTTTGGAAAATATTATTCCCCGTGTTGGTTATGGTGACACATTGGGACAGCTGCTAAACCAAGAACAGCAGTAAATCCATTCCTGAATTCTAAGGTTCTGTGGATGATGTGTGCAGCGCTTGCAAGCAGCAGTATCTTCTGTGGGGGTACATGTGGACTTAAACCAAGCTTTGCTTGTGGGCTGGAGGAGAGCACAGGCTTTGGTGATAAAATGTTTTCTGTATAGTTTTCAGATCTTAGATGCTTATATGTTCCTCATTCCTGTGATACCTGTGGTCTCAAAATGTACCCTCCTCAGAAATTCCTAAGAGGTGGGAAAATTCAATGGTGCCTGTTGTGATAGGTGAGAAGCCTGAAGTTATAAGAAACAGTGATTTGTCCAAAGTAATGAAGCTACTCTGTGACAGGAAGGCACTGAAGCAGTGTCTCCACTTTTGGCACATTCCTCCTTCTTAGTCACTTCTGGCTTACTTCACTTTCTCCAGAAAAGAGAAGAAGAGGAAAGACAGAAGGGTGAGGAACTAATCAGGCAGCAGGAAGAAATCCGAGCGAAGGAGCTGTACCTGAGCCTCAAGCAAGCTCAGCAGCACAGCGACGATGACCAGGAGTGGGAAGAACAGTGTGAGTAAAACTACCTTCATAGCAGTAATGTGTTTCTGAAAGCAGATAAAAGGACACTTGCAGAATGGAGAAGGTCTTGCCAAAAAATCTCTTCTACCTAGAGAAATACAAAGTGCTGTATTATTTTGTGCCATCTTAAAATTGCAAACAGAAGTTTCTTATTTCTGTCTCAGTCTGTGTCAATGCCGTATAGAAAATTTTTCATGTACAATGACTGAGATCATTAAATTTTGTCTAATGTAGTTAATTAACAGTTTTGTCTTAGTAATAATGATTCAGGACACAGTTATTTTGACAGCTTGTCCTCAGCTATCTCTGAAGAGGTAAAATCTGTCTTCATCAGTATTTTAATTGCTTCCATATGGTAGTGGGGTGAAGCTATGATATCAGTGCTGAAACTCACTTCATTCCAAAAGATTACAGTAAATCATACTTAGATTGTTGCTCTAAAAATCCACCTGATGATGGTAATGATGATCTCACTCTATAGAAGTGCTGTTACTTTTTAGATAGCCTGAAATTCTGTGTGAATATCCTAATTGTGATTAATTTCAGTTTTTTCAGTGATTTTTAAAAGCTTATAAGGAACAGAACAACTATGTTATTATATAGATGTATACATTTATACTGTAGATAAGTAAAGGTCCACATTATGAATAAATTTCAAAATATACTTTGAGTTTGTTTTATGGTTTTAGTCATCACTTCATTAATTCCTGAGGACTAATTACTGAAGTGCTATTACCTGGAATTGATTTGATAATTAATCATTCTGTACAAGATGAATTAAATCCAAATGATACACTGTGCCATTTTCCAGGCTCATAACAGGGTATGTTAATTTTGATCAATAAAACCTCTGTATATTACACTGTCAATAAAGATTAGGTAATTATTTCCTGGAGAATTATCTAAATCCAAGTGTACATGCTCATATGGAAAGAAAAACTAACCTTCTGTATTTTGGGTATGTAACAGCAGAATGAGTTGAGGAAAAAGTAGCCCTTGAGTTTTGCAGAAAATCAGCATCAGCTGGTAACCCAGCACAGAGGATGGTATTATGTACTTTAGGATTTCTTTGATGGTATATAAGGAAAGAAAATACATTTCAACCATGTTGTTAAAAGAAAAAAATGAATCCAGCTTACCTTTACACTGAAATTGGCAATAAAACAAAATACTGCAAACGCTACTAAAACCAGGTATCATTTTCCTACTATTGCATTAATGAGGTAACTGATGTTTTAAACTGTTCTTCTGTTTTCTTGGGGAATGCTGTTTGTGCAGGGATAGACATCAAAACTGCAATAGTATAAATATGGGAGAAGGGAGAGAGAAAAAGGAATAAGCCATGGAAGGTTTTGACCATGAGTTCTGTAATGGCATTTTTGGTCTGTCAGAGCAGTTGGGACTGCATCGCATGCTGGTGGGGACAGTCTGCCACCAGCACTTTTTTCTTGTGAAGCCTTGGGGTATTCTGTATGCTCTGAAGGAATTCCATCACCTCCAGTCTGTGTGCCTCAACAGCTGCAGGCCTGTCCCCTTGTCCAAAGGGTGACCAAGAGCAGCTCAGGTGACCCCAAGCTGCTGAGCCTGGTCACCAGCAGTGGGGCTGCTGAGGCAGAGCAAAAGCCCAGCACCTTCTCTCTCACTGCTGGGTTTGCAGCCTGCCATAAATTCTGTGCTGCCAGAGTTATGCTGTTAGCAGTAATTGATTTAGCATTAAGCTAACTGCAGACTAATGACTAGAGTGTATCATATCCTTGTTTATCCTCTTATGCTTATCTCAGTGTCTCAATTCATCCCCGTTGGTTTGAGGGCTTAGAACTGTGCTCCATTAGCAGATGGGTGTGACAACTGCAGATAGGAAGATGCAGTGTTTAGTGCCTTATCTGAGACCAGTTGCTGGCTGGTTTGGACTATGCTATCAAACTGCACTGAGCTTCCTCAGGCATATTAACATCGCCCATTTCCTTAACTTTACTGCAGAAGCCAAAATGTGCAGCAGATAGTCTGTAACAAATATTTGGAAGTGGGAACATCTGAAATTGCTATGGAATTAATTAGTACCTCAGGTTCATCAGATTTTTCGTTTTTTATTTCAGTTCCAGGTATTTTTTTTCTTTTTATGGTAATCCCTCTTTTTGTCTGCGAGTATTCCTGTGGGGCACTGAGAGGAAATTTAGTAAAGGTAGGCGAAGCTATCCACTATTCAGCTTTTCTAAGTCATAAATAAATGTGTGAATTCTTAAGAGAATTACAAGCAGATGTAATATTTACATTTTTTGCCTCTACACACCTGCAGTGGAGACAATATTGCCCATTAGGAACAAGTCCAGGCCCCTTTGGGTCTCACCTCCTTGAAGTGAGCCCTGTTCCATGGAGCTGGGGGTCAGTGCTGCAGGGGGACTGTAGTGCTAGAGCAGGAATTGGGGAGAGAAATGTAGCAATGATATTGATGACACTATTAATTTGTTTAGTAGATGGAATTCAGGATGTGATGAGGATTCATCTCTCCTCATCACATTATCCCTCAGCTGTTTATTGCCAAGGCAATAAGCAAAGTGGTGCTAATATTAGTTTCTGTTGTTCAGTTCAGTTTGTTTCTGCTGTTTGCCAAAAAACAATAAGTCTGTAGAACTGCTGTGTTAATTGAAATACCTGATTTTAGGGCTTTTTAGTGTACTGAATAAAAAATGTAGAATAACTTGGGAAATCGGTGCTAAAAGGGAAAAATTGCCTTGTAAGAGCAATTTTGCACTTTGATTTCATATAAAAGACATATATTGGGGTATTTTAGAGGGCAGTTGTAAGTTAATAAGTGCAGCAGGGATATTGGTTGGCAAGTGAAAAGATGAATAGTGGAAAAGACTGATTCAGAGGCTCTACTGTTCAAACCTCTTATTTTTTGAAACTGAGACATGAGAACTAAGTCTAAGCTTGGATAGCAGAGGGTACATATTCTGGTTAGTTTGGGACCTTTCTGTGTGCTGTCCCATTTTTCAGGTTTCTAGTGTATTTAAGTGTGACCTCTGTGAAAGCAAAAAAAGAATCTGTGAAACATGATAGGAAAAGCTGTAGCATGAATATTCACCTGGTTGAACATTGCAAAAGGCATTCTGTTAATACACTTACAAACCCCGGCAAACTGCATCAGGCAGGGAAGTGCTCAGATACCATCTGACCAGTTTTATTCATCTCCAGAAAAAAAAAATTCCAGTAAAAATGTAGACAGAGATGAGCGAGTTGATCTGTTCTTTTGCCTTTCCCCAAGCACCTACTTTTGGTCTCTCTTGGAAGAAGGATACCTGGCTGACTCATTATAGCTTCTTTTATATGGTTGTATTTTTATGATCTTCTACAAATGTGTCTATGAATTTATTTCTGCCTGACTTTTAAAGGAATTCGTTTGGTATTTATCTGCCCCAAAAATTCAAGTGAGTTTACTGGCAGGAGCATTGATAAAATGCTGAATTTCAAAGTGAGTGGTCCCCAGTTAGCTGTGCATTAACTAAGCAAGTGCTCAACCTTACATATGTGCCCTCTGAACTCCAGTGGGTTTCACAGTGCATTGTGGAATAGGAATGGGTTTATTCACGTGCTTTTGGACAAGATTCCTGAACTGAAGCCATATTGCAGAGTATTTATGGGAAGTTGTATTTTCCGATTAGGAAAGGGATAAAAACACTGTGTGATTTGTATGTGCACTCAGAAAATCTGAAGATTGAATTTTATCTATTAAGTAGTCATTTTGAATAGCTCAGAAACAAGCTTCCAAGAATTTTTAATAAGGAGAAAGCTAAAACAAAATGTTTTAAAATTACAATGCATAGTCAATTACAATGCATAGCTTATGTTTGAGTTTTTTCCTGCTTTCACATATCTGACTGTAAATCAAAACTCTTCAAAAGCACAGAATAGATTATAGAAAATGGAGAGTTCCTAGTCTTTCACAAATGATTTGATCAAGTTCAGCTGCAGCACAGTATGAATTAATCCTCATCTATATCAAAAGATTTGGTATTAGAACTTTGCCAGGACTGCTAATAGGGGTTTCCCAATCCTGAGAAAATATAGAAGACAGTCTTGCAAAGGCAGCTTATGTTAGCATAGAGAAAGAATAGATTCTCATAAACTGCTCAGGGAAAACAAGGGGAACTCGAGCCGACCCCTCTAGGATCCAAGGAGCCCCTGCACCCCAGCTTTGTGGTTTGCTCTTTGTTGTTAAGAGGATGTTCACACTGCAGGGCACAGAGACGTGTCTGAGCTGGCTTTAACTATTCATTTCTATGACAATGGATAATGATGGCAGCACAGATCTGTCTTGGATGTATTTACCAGTTTTCCAGGAGGGTTTGGTTGCCCAGTTTTGGCCAGCTCTGCTGAGGCTTCGATCACAGTGGTACACACCTCTCTGAGCAGCTCAGGCATTTCTACACAAGCTCCAGTTTCCATGAGGGCAGAAATTTTCTTCATTTTATAAGCACTGGAGGATGTAGCTGTTGTTGGTATCACCAACACCAGAAGAGAAAACCAGTCTTGGAGCTGCTCTTGCAGGACCTGGCTGAACTGTAGATCTCCCATGAGTCTGACAAATTCCTCATTACCCAATCTTGTCAGTCCTTACATTGTTCCATAAAATAAAAGAAAGATGTAAGATATGGAAATTATTATTTGTAGTAATTCTTTATGTTTGATATATGGATGTGTTTTGGTGACTCAGAGCTTCTAAATTTTTCTCCAGATATCTAATCTCCCTACTGAGAATACTGACTGACTACACTACTAGTGCTTTTCACAGGGGTCATGCCAGAAGGAAATTTACTGTAAAAGGACAGCCAGCTAAGAAAAATAATCTGTTTCTACTTAAGTCAGTACTAGAAGTCCTGACTACTGTTGCTTTCTTATTACCAGAAAGGCTACAATGTGTCTTCAAATACAAGTAATGTAGAATTTTGGCTTCTTCTATCTTAAAATATTTGTGCTAGACTTGATGCAGACATAAAGTTCTTCTTCCTGCTGAGATGGGTTCAAAGCCACAGAGAGAAATATGAATAGTCATGAAATTCTATTGTAAGAAAAGTCTGCTACAGAAATACATCCAGATTTACCTTCAGACTTCGAGTGACTTTCTCAAGATAGATCAATTTGTGGGAAGTGTCAGTATGGGAGGATGGTTCATGTGGTACATATCATTTTGTCTGGGGTGTAGTGAAAAACCTTTCAGTAGATTCCTGACTGGGATGACTTTATCCCCAATAATATTTCCAGTCACCAAGCATGGTTATTGATGCCAGTGACTTTGATTATTTGCCCACAAAGCCCCTTGACCAGTCAGAGATCAAAAGGAACTTGGGATAACATAGGAATGCTGGTCCACGATTGAAGCTGCACTAGACAACTTCTCCAGGCAGAGGAAAGAGAGGAATGTTTTTGGGAATAACTATAAGGAAGGGGATGGGGAGAAAATCAGGACTCCAGTAATGAGAAAAAATGGACTAAGAGATCCTATGCATCCTTATGGTCAATGATACAATTCTTCAGATACCCCAGCTGGGAAACTTCAGTAAAAATTCTTCATAAGGTGAAAGAGATGATTCTGTATATAAAATCTCAATATCTATATGCAGCCTTCCCCATCCTTACGTGTGTACAGACACAAACACACATGTATGGGTACGTGCATAAACGTAAACACACATGTATATGTTTGTATAGGGAAGGCTGCATGTCACACACACTTTTGTGGTAAGAATTCCTAAAGTTTGATAGTTTGGGAAAATGTAGTCTGGGTCATGAACTTCTGATGGTACAGATTTGTTGGCTAGCAAAAATACAATAGGAGATATTGTAAATATCTATTGATATTTACAATATTGAAAAGACGGCCTACTATTGAGGAAAGTGGGGCATGAAGACACTTTGCCTTTCTTATTGCCAGGCAGCCTGTACATCAGTAGAAAAGAGTCCCAGAAAGCTCCAAGCAGTCTGCCCTCAATCTGAATATTGTGATTGTGACAAACAGTTGTGGGTTTCTAGGTGTCTTGCAAAGTTGCATTGCACTCATCTTCCTTGCAGTCTCTCCTTGTGCTGCAAAAACAAAGTTCACATTTAAAATGACCATTACTGAGTGGCTTTATAAGGGATAAATCACAAAAATACTCGAGCCAGTGAAGCAGTATATGTAAATGACATTATCTAGCTTTAAAAATAATGATCTGTAAGATAAATAGTGATGTCTGTTACTTGTGTTTCCTGTGCTGTACATTTGTTTGTTACTGTGTTTAGCCAAAACTGTGGGGTGTGTAGTTAAGTGAAACTGAAATCCTGCCGGTTGCATGCATATGAAGCATCTATGACTCGTTTATTGTGCTATCTTGATGAGCTTTTAGTCCTGCATATCTTTCTGCTTATGATAATATTATATAATTCTAAGCTTAAAGGTCTTTTCTCTTTCCTTCATTTGCCCACAAGGTTTTATTTCATTGCATTTGTCTTTGAGTGCTTTCATTTCTTGATTCCATTAAACCTTCTCAGAATTTGGAAGTTAAATCCAGTTATACTTCTGCTTGCTTTAAATTGGGAGTGTAAACCAGAGGGATGCAAGCAGCCCAATGAAATGCAGCTGTCTGGTATTATATGATGCCTTCCTAGTCACAGGTACAGTCACAGGGGAGTGGGAAATGGGATGTGCACTTTATGAACTGGGTATGATCTAGCCAGGATAGTCATGGCAGGATTGATAATTGCAACTGGAGGCCATAGCTAGCTCCTTTAATATTTGCTTCACTGCATGTTAAAGGTTTGTTTTGCACTGGCATAATTTGCCTGCCTGCAGTTATTTGTGACTCAAAAACATCATCCAAGTGGGGCTTGAGGCACCAGAAAAGAGCTGATAGATGACAGATATTTGCAGTAGAATTCTTGGTGCATTTAAGTTATATCATGTCAAAGACAGGATTGCTGGAACATTAATTTTAAAATGAAGAAGCTTTAGTGAGAGATGCCTGAGCTGCAGTGGCCAGAGCAGCAGTCTCATTTCAGGTTACAGAAAACCTGGTCAGTGCCATTGTTAGGTGTGTATTAAATCTTCCGTACAAATTCTGGTTCTCAATATACAATTTCAGAGACTCAGGTGTGAGACAACCTCATCCATAGCATCAGCATGCCCTTTCCAATGGCTATTAATTTACCCATTGTTACTGAAATCATTTTTAGACTGTGAATTTCAAGTTGGAGATGTCTGTGATTATAAGTACCATGACAAAGATAGCATATGCCTTTCAGAAAGAAAACAACACTGACAAAGTGCAACCTACATGTTAGCTTTTATAATGGCAAATTTTGGGAGTTGGCCCTTCAATTCTAGTTATGTTCATAGTGGCAAAGAACTCTGTTAGACATAGACTTAATTTTAAGCAGTAATTAACATCTTTTCTTGAAACATAGAACTTGGTGCACTTCCAGGGGAAAAGATGTGCTCAAGCAGAATTTCTGTTATTACAGCCAAAAGAAGTGTCAGATTTAATCACAATATGTAGAGTCTCAGTTGTTGCCAGTAGTGGTCAGATCATTGATAATTTGAGGCTTCTTCTAGTGGTGGGCCTGTGTTTGAAGCATTGGGGAAGTCATCCAGTTATCCACCTTTGGGAATGTATTGCAATTTACACATTTTAAAAATCAGCTCATATAGGAATAAAGGCACTCAGCAGCTCTGTGAGCAAAGGGGTAGATGGCTGTTTGTATCCCTAAATCTCTGCTCCCCTTCCCTCCGCCCAGTGCGCCGCTCCAAGGCTGCAGACGAGGAGAGGAGCCACAAAGCGCGCAGGGCGCGGGACGAGTACCGGCGGCACTCCCTGCGTGCCATCCAGAAGGGAAGAGTGGCTGGCCTCAGCCACTTGTTCCAAGGAACAAACCTGAACAGTGATCAGGAGATCAAACTGAACAACAACAGTGCGAGTCCTTTGTTGTCCCTCTCTGCAGCGTCCAGGTTGGTTTGTGCTGCAGTGATTTTGAAATGGTTTTCCATTGAATTGCTATTCTTCAGTTTTTGGGAGTCCTCAGTCTTGCTATTTCCTGATGGTCAGAAAAAGAATTTTTAAAGGAAAAGGAAAACAGATTTAATGCAAACTAAACGCCATTGAGTTTTCAGGCAGATTTCTTAGAATTCACACAGAGATGAGTCATTGAAAACACTGTGAGATCAGTATGTGAGGCTATGATATTGAGAAGTCAAATGGACAAATTCTTAGGCAAGTCTTAAGCCTCAAGCCTAAAACTGTTTTTTCAGAGGCTTTTAGTTTTTTGTGGATTTTTTCAGGCAAAACCAAGTGTCTTTGGTATTTATTAATCTTTCATTTGACTATTTATGGAGCACAATGAATTGCAGGAGAGGAGAAGAATCCAAACTGGAGGATGATTCCTACTAGCTAAAACACATAGAAAGTAGTAGAAAGAGTAAGTCAGGCTGTCAAGTAGAGAATGCAAAGGAAACATAAAAATTTAAACAAAAAATTCCCTCTATTGTGCTTAGTGGTTTGTGTTTGGAGACACAGTGTATTATAGCTGATACTGATTTAGAGTTTTTTGCCAGGGAAAAGGAATATACTAAAAAAAAAAAGAAAAATTGCTTGTCAATATTTACATTGCAATAAAAATGGGGTGGAAAAGGAAGGCTGACTGCAACATCCATTTTGGTAAATTGTTTTTCAATTTAAGTTCTGTAAGAAAATGTTTAAGGTGCCATTGCAAATATAAAAATCACACCACTGTGGTTTCCGTAAAAACACAAATTTTAACAAATTTTAAAAAGTAAAGTTGCAGCTGTGTGTTTTGTAAATATGTAAGAAGAGATTAATGTTTCTATTGTCCCTTGTTTCCATACCCTGCTGATGCTGTGTGTTTCCATGCAGTAACATCTGGGAGCGCCCACCTCGGCCCTTCTCCCGAGACGTCATCATTCGCTGGTTCAAGGAGGAGCAGATCCCTCGGCGGGCTGGCTTTGAGAGGAACACCAACAGGATTGCGCAGTGGTTCCATGGTAATCCCTCATCCCTCATTTGGTGGGAGCATCTGCTCAGGAATTGAATCTTGCCAGCTTTCATCCCAAAAAGCAAAGTCTACTGACACAGTGAAACCGAGTCCCTGTTAAAAACAGATTTTTGCATCTTTCCTACTATTAGCACATGATTTTCCCATTTTCTTTTTAGCAATTAAGTAGACTAAATAGGGGCTCATATCACCAAAGTTTTTTTCAGGAATATTTTGGCCAAAGTATACTTGCAGCAAAAAAGCAAGCAAGAGTACTGAGAGCAAGATAGGGTGAGAAGTACTCCAAAATTAACTGGCAAATACTACAGTGATATGGTATGTGGATGACTGACATTCAAGTTTTTGATTTACCTGATTTGCAAGAATGACTTGAACTCATATATTTTTAATCCTTATTATACTTTATAAACTGGGCTAGCATTTTTTATTTCCTGCTTTCTTTTGCAAACAAAAATTACTGATTTTTTTTTTCCTCAAAAATAATTGAGAGTGTGTAATTTTGGGCAGTTTTCCTGAAACTGGAAATGTGCAGATCCAAAATTTGCTGTCTTATCTGCTGGAGTTGCTAGCATCTCTGAGACTTTTGCTTTGTATAGCATTTGCTATGCAGATGAATCTTTGATATCAAATTCACAGGTAAGACGTCTTTTCATAGGTATTAGCAATGATCTTTGTATTCAGTATTCTTAGTCATCAAAAAAAAAAAAGAGTTCTGGCTTAATAGCTGACAATTGAGGAACTAGCAAGACTTTAAAGTTAAATCTCAATTTTTTTTCGATTACTGCTTTTGAAGAGTTTATTGCTTTGTTCAAAGCACTAAGCTGACCCTCATCTGATTCATGACTCTCTAAGCCTAAGATGAAATTGTGTGGGTGTTCTGAAGTGAACCAGGCAAGGAAGATTTCTGAATAAGTTTAGTGTTTCATATACTTCAGATTTCTTTTTATGATACACAAATCCGTGTGTTAAAAGACATCAACAAGCTGCAATTTTCATTGGCTTAATTAGTCAAAGACACTGAAGTCGGTCATGTATAGCTTGTAAATGCTAAATACTTTATTTCTTATGGACAATGATGCAGACACTGTTGTTTGTTTTCTCAGAGAAGACATTTGGTGTGGTTGCTTTCTGAGGGACAAACTGATTAAAATTTCATTTGTGGACATTTGCCAAAAGTGCTTCCAACCAGGATTTTTCTGTATGATCCAGTGATAAATGTTTTCCCTGCGTGTGGGAAATTCACATCCATATAAATTGCTGTGAGTAGTTATGAACATAATTTATGCTTAAAGTTAAGGAGGTGTCTGGGCTTGAGCCAATGCCTGTGCAGTCTTTCTACTAATTTTGGTGGCTTTTGAATTAGTCTGTTAATCACTGCAAGAACTGAGACATTCATGATCATTCTTTAGTTTCTCAGGTCATGCCGCTTATATCTTGAGAAACTGAATGCAATGACTTATAAAAGTGAGCAAATTACCTCATTTTTCCTTCTCTCACTCCATGAGCCTGACAAAGATAATTAAGATAGACTCCCAGCCTGAAGCTCGGTGGTTTTCTTTGCAGGGACCCATGGCAGTGATGTTTTGGTACCTATTTCCTGCATGAGTTGTTTTGGCTTCTGCAGCTCTGGTCAGATTAATTGTTACAACTCTAAATTGTGAACAGCTCCTCTGCCTTGTAACTCTTCTGCAGTGGTGGAATCTAAAGAGGTTATTACAGATGCAGTAGTCAATGTTTGGTAGTGTTATGTGGTGTCTGTGTTACAGTTTGCAATGGACACAAACTCTGAGGAAAACCAAACAAAATCACAGAATACACTGAGTTGGAAGGGACCCACAAGGATTATCGAGTCCAGCTCCTGGCCCTCCTGTTATTTTGTATTGTATTCAGGGAATCAGGACATTATATGTGATTTTTTTGTGATTTTTGTGTGTGAACAAAAATTCAGCAGAATATATTTGACTTGTATAAGAAATTGGCAGTACAAATGAAAGCCATTATGCAAAGCCCAGAATTACAGCTGACAACTCGAGCCACTAGGGCCACCTCAAGCATCTCTCACAACAGGTGTAATCAACTCCTTCACATCCTTCAGCAACTTCTGTATTTTCTTATATCTCAGTTTTGGACCATTAAATGGGAGTTTAATATTCTACCTCACGTTTCGAATGCAATGCACTAAGAGAGCTATTGCAGCAGTACTGAAAAAGTAGATATCAGTTTATTACAGAATTACATGTTTTTGCCAGGGTCAGTAGACCTTGGCTTGCCTGCTTTGACTGTCAGGTTTCAGCTTTTTAGCTAAACTTAAGCATTAACTGATTCATTACCTTCAAATTGTACTCTGGACATTGAAATATTCTGGTTATACAGAGATGAAGCCCTGAAACAGATGTGTTTAGCTAAAGTAGTAAAGTACAAATAATAATGTAAATATCTTTATCCTCCTATATTTGGCTTATTTTCCACTTTAAGTCATCAAACCAATCTGGATTCTGTTTAAAAATATGCATTGTCTGGGGTATTTTCATGGTACATGAAACATATGGCATGCTTAATGTACCTGAAGTTTTCCTTTTGTCTTCATTTAAAGAATCACTACAAAATGTTTCATTTGGAGCAGGGTAGTAAAATCTGTAGTAACAAAAAGTCTTTCAAATCAGAACACTTCTTTCTTTATTCACACAAAGTTACTTCTTAAATGAATATCAGCTTCAACTTCATCCATCTCTGTTTGTCTCTTGAAATTATCAACAGTTGTCTAAATTCCAGCAGATGTTTTTAGCTCATTTTAAATAAGCTTTACTGTTTTCTTCATTAAAAAAATTGACATGTTAAAGATACAAACTTTAATGTACAGCTGAATTCCGGATGTAAATTCAATAATTTTTGCTCTGTTTGAATAATAGATCCCTGCCAAAACCCAGTTCATTTGCCCTTCCAATCTAGAATGATTTTTTTTTAAGTTTGCCAAGAAAAAAATAATTAATTATGTATTTTCAAATGTTTTTTATAAATTAAAACCAACTTTAATCCTGACATAAATCATAAAATTATATTATATGATCTTTGCTTCTTTTGGGTTGTGAAGCAATGAACCTTTTTTTAAGGTAGTTTATGTCCACTTTGTGGCCACAGTGCAATTATGCTCAATTCTCAAACTGTTAAAACAAAGAAGAATCAGAGCAAGTGATTAAGGTGTCACCAGGAGTATCTTGGGATTTAACGTAATCAGTGCCTATTTATTTTGTATTGTCCAATAGTTGCTGAAGGTTTGAATGAAAAGAAATATTATTCAAATTTTTTTCACTATGAAAACTAAGAAATTGGTCTAAATTTAATTAAAGGTCAATTCTATACAGTGTGGTAACCAGAAAGTTAATAATTGTGTTCTGATTTCCTGCCTGCTAATTGATGAGTATAAGAATATGACTTAAACTTACCAGGGCATCCTAATGTTGTATCAAGTTGCATGAAAGGTTTTTGCTAATCTGAATGAAGAGCATTCTTTGCCAAGGTCCCAGTTTCTGGGAAAGCAGGGAAGTAAATCGGTGTTTGGGATAGGAGAGCTGTCTCTCAAACAGGCTGGACAGGGGAACACGTTCCTTGTTTTGGCCAAGTTTAGCTTTGAACTAGATTTTTCTTTTCAAACCCCTGCGGAACCCAAGCCAAGTAAAGGGAAAGTTATCAGTCTTTCCCTATGGGTTGAAGAGTTTTGCCAAACTATCACAGACATTAGCAAATTGTAGTTTTCAGCTTATTGCAAGCATAAGACACTGGGGATAGAATTCCATATGGCAACAAATCTAAAGACGCTTCCTCCTATAAGTACATAACAAAAGGTTGCTGGTGGCTGAAATGTGTATTATTTCCATGTTTGCTCTTTCATTTGTCCTTTAACCTTTCTCTTGTGCTTGCAATCTGTTTCAGCATTTTTTTCCCATTCCAATTATTTTGTCAGCTGTTACTTTTGATGGTTTTGATATTTTTAACTTCAGATGTTAGACTTTTCACCCTCGCGTACTTTGTTCTGCATTTGGTTATTTTCCATTCAGAATATAGGAGTGCTGGTCTTTGCAGAGGGTGTTGATCTCAAAGGATTTCCCCAGCTTTAGTTGAGAGCAATGTTTTAGGATTGTTGCTGTTCATGCACAATACAACAGGGCTCTCCCAGGTGTGCAGTGAGCAGAGCACAGAATTTATCCATTGCCTCTCTGTGGGTGGCTGTGTGCGTGTTTGCCAAGCCTCTGCTGCAGCACTATCAGATCTCCACTTGCCTTCAGGTTGAAAGGAAAGTTCAGAGGCTGATATCACAGATCTGGAAACATGAGGTAGTTGCCCTAAAGGTTATACCTTGAAAATGTAATTGCAGCAGCAGGGGTGCTATTGTGGAGAGCTATTTTAACAGGGGAAGTCAGAGGGGTGGTGCAGTTCAGGGAGTGAGTGGGGAGCTGTGGAGGAGCTGATCAGAGCAGGTGGAAGGATGGATTGAAAGAATGCTGAGAGATGCAGAAGCTGAATAATCTCTGAGGTCAGGGGAGCCAGGGAAGAGAAAATTTTCAGTTTAACAGGAACATGTTGCAGATGTTGACAGATCAAGGTTTAACTTCGGATGGATAATGCTGTTTTCAGGAAGAAACTTCTTTTCAAGAGGAAAATCTAGCACACCGAAATAGTGATAATGGTTCTGCAAGTCAAGTGTTCTCAGTAAAAGAGTCAAGACTTAATATTTCTGAAAGTCTATTAATTATGGATCCTTGAGCAGCAGCAAAGGGCAGTGGGCATATTCTTATAGTTGAACTGGGGGAAATATATCTTATGAAACACAGCTTGTATTGTAATATTTTTTAAAGGACACAAAAATGGCAGTGGTTTGTTTAAAAAACATCTAACAGTGAATAAAGTTTGCTGCTTTGAGCACAAAAGCATGCTTTTTCTTCTGCTCTTGAAGAGGAACCTTCCAGTTTTTCCATAAATGCTTGTTAGGAAGACATGCAGCAAGTGTTGTAAATCCAGCAGAAGTACAGCCTTCTTGATATTAATCATCTATTTTCTAATTCACTGCTTTATCATTATCTAGGTTTTACTTCTATTTGAGAATGTGTACATATAGTTTATCTGCTTAAGTAAACTGAGACCTAGGTGTCTGGGATTTTTTTTCACTTCTAGAATTGTAGTTGTAGTATTTTGTCAGAAAAAAAGACAAAAATTTGTTAAAAATCTCCTGAATTCACTGAGAGCTTTTCACTGTCTTCCACAGGAACTGAAGGATGCAAAAATATAGTTATATGTGAGGCTTGATATCTAAAGCATTCTGTGACTGGGAAACATGTGGAATGGAATCAGAGAATTCCTGACTCAAATGAAAATTGTGAATATCAGTGTACCTGTTATCTTGCACACATTTGCAGGCCTCTAATTTATGCAAGTAAATGAAGAAGGGAAAGTGTGAGATTAAAAAAAAAGAGTTACAGAATACCAACATTTACTTTGAACCATTGTCTGGGAAAGATTAAAAAAGAAAAGGATACTTTCAAGATGATAGATTTAGAAGGGATTATGTTTTACTCTCTTTATCAAAAAGGTAGAGTTTTTTGTTCTCTGCCAGTCAGTTGTCAGAGAGGACTGACACAGTCATGATCAGCAGTTCAGATGTGTGTAGGCTTTGTGGCTTGTGGCTGCTGCAGGGATGCACCCAGGCCAACACAGGCTGCCAGTTATTGCCACCTGGCTGATTTTGTGTCAAACAAGTGATGCCACAGTCAATTAGTGTCAGTCACCATCCCCAGTCTGTGTGGTTTGCTCAGAAATTTTTGGTGGGAATGGGTGTTTCCTTTGTTGGGCATCTTGGCAGGAAGAACAAATATGGAATAAGTTTGGAAACCAAATTCCACTCTCATCACATAACCTTACATTAGAAAATGGGTTGAGAAGTACAGTTAGGCCTGAGTGGGAAGGCATGCTCCGCTGTCACCTCTGCTGTCCCCATCCTGTGCTTACACAGAGCACAGGAGCTTCCAAAGCTGCTTAGTCCTGTGCTTTCCACCACTGCTGAATTCAGGCACAGGGTGATATTCCTCTCACAGGGGTGCTGCAGGGTCAATGAGAGCCCCCTGGTGTATTGTACAGAGGGGTTGCTAAACCCTCCGTGTGGCTGGAAAATCTGCCTTGCATTTGAAGGACCGAGGATAGGCTCACTTTGGGTTTGTACCATTGCCTTCAAATGATAACAATATTGTAATTTTAATTTAAAATTATTATAAAGCAGTAATTTTTATAACGTACACATAAAGGTTTATTGGGGCACCAAACATGAACCAGTCCTTGCAGTTTTATATATATTCTCTATAAGGGTAGATATAAGCATGAGAGCTGTTATTAGAGTCATGATAATCTGTTTACTTGCTGTGAGATGGAACATTATTTTTCTGTATTTCCTGAACCTATTCTTATCAAACATTTACTGGATGTCCTGATAGTATTTTTCAAAGATCATAGTATTTGGAGTTAAGTGTTGAGGTTCTGTGGTGGATTCTGGTACTTTATTGTTGTCTCAACTCAAGCCAGACCCATAACATAACAGAACCCAAACGCTTCCTCAGCTTCAATTCAGCTCTCAGCTTCTTTTTTAAGAAATGAGAGGTGTTTTGCTCTCTTCTGAGAAATAAGATGATCCTTCACACACTAATTCATTCCACTTAGGTCATAATGATTGTTTCAGTCTGTCAGTTCCTTTGAAGGCTTTGGAATTGTTTTTCTTACGCCATTAGAGTTTCAAAGTGTCTACGCAGACAGGTTATTAGCAAACAAAATAAATGTTTTAGACTCATGGCTCCCCTTGGAAGGGAGCAAAGTATCAAAGTGAGGTAATGTGAGCTGTAACATGCTGCAAGGAGAAAGGAAGCACAAAAGAACAGCAGGGAAATCGTAGAATGAGGCAATTGAATTATTAATGTAAATAGGCTAATTGCTAATGTGAAATGAGCTTTCTTATTCTTTTACAATACACTGTCCTTCTTGACTGCTTTTTAACTGGAAGCTGTATTCTAAAAATTTGGCACGTTCTGAAGATAGAAGGCAGCAATTGTTCCTAGCAGTTATTGTAGACATTAAAAATGAGAGATAATAAAGAACACGTGACCACAAAGGGGAAACAGGTGTGGTGAGTTAACAGTTTCATGGACACAAACAGATCAGGTGCACAGCCCACACAGTGCAGGATTAGTTAAAAATAATAATTTTTAAAAAAGAGGCTTTTCAAGTTTGTGTCAGGCAATTCTTTGCATTTGTGAAGAACTTTTTCAGAGAGTTTACTCCCAGGTGAGTTTACTGAAAAAATATTGAAAATCAAATTGCTTTACATTCTGAAGACTTCTTGCCCCCTTTTTTTAAAATACTTTTAAGATTTTCATCTCCATCTGCTACTATTAGAGCATGCCAGTGTGAGCAATTATGATTTTGTTTAGTAAGCCATCGTGGTAGCTTACTGTATTTACCTGTAATTTTTCATTACAGTTCTGTCTCCATTTTGAACTGGTCTGTGTGTGAGTACATTTCTCTATTACTGCACCTCCTTCAGGCTTTATCACATTACATAAAACAATAAGGAGAGGTGTGTCTGGACAGAAAGCTCTGCTGTTAGTGCTTGGAAAGGAAGAATCATTTATAAAAACCATGTGATATAAGAGCAAGGGTTATTTGGAAGAACTCATATGTAAAGATATAAAAGTGACACTTTTACACAAAATAAGGAGTGTTGCATACAGGCAAAAAGCCCAGACATCCACAGAGGTTGTTTATGATAAGACAGGAAGAAATTATAATGATTGTTGATGGTGATCAAAGCAAATGGAGAAGGCCTTGTTCATCTGTCCAGCAGCCTGTGTCTGAGCAGTGGGACCCTCCTTTTACATGCCCTGCAGTCTGGTCTTTACCTGCTGGACCATGCTTTTGCCTTCCAGTGGCATTGTGTGTGTGTTAGCTGGAGTTTATCCATGCACAAGGCACGCTTAGGTGTCAGTCACTACCAGCACAAGACGTTCAGCTCATACTGTGCACCTTTAAATGTTATCTGTTTGTTTCCTGATCACCCCCTCTAGCATACCACAGGCATCCTGTCTAGAACCTTGTTAGTCCTGGACAAATTGCTCATATCCTGCTTATTGTTAGTCTATATCTAAGTGTTTATCAGCCACGCCTCCAGCTCTTGTTCCTTTGCCTGCACACGTACAAGAATGTGCTTTCTGTTTCACAGGCTTCTGTATATATTTTCTTCAGTTTACGATAGACTAAGTTATATTTATTATTTTATCTATTTAAAACCCAACAAGCACTTGAGGACCCAAGGTCAGTAAATTTCCCTGGTTTCCCAGCAGCTGGACGCCTTATAGGTCTTCTTGCTCTGCTAAGTATTGAACCTGCAGTCCTATTGATCTAGCCTCAAGGGAAAAGATTACAAGTTAGTAGTTTGACAGCTCCTTTGAAGTAATACTATTTTCCTGCTAAGCAAAGACAGCTCTCTCAAGGAGGGTGCCAGCAGGTGTTGTGTGTAGTCATGTAGGGGGGAAAGCATGGGGCTGTGTGAAATGATGTTGCTGGTTTAGCTTAATTCCAGTTCACCTGGTTAGGAGCAGATCGTGACACTTAAACTGCTTTCCCCACAGCAGGTAAACAGCAGGAGATGGTAGGGAAACAAAGGGAAGAGATTTCTGTGACTGCAGGCAACTAACCTGTGTGTGTCACTGCACTGTGTGCTGCTGGCATGGAGGCAGAACGGGGTGGAGTGTGGGAAACAGAAACTTGCCTTTCGCTTGTGAACATTAAGGGAATGGCAGCTTCCTCCCCTTTTCAATTTCAGAAAGGTCAGTTCTTCCTTCTTCTCCTGGCCTTTTGATGAATGGGATTGTCAAATCACAAATTCACGACTTTTTGAAGAGGTAAAACTCCAAAAGAGCTGTGCATTGGCTCTGACTGCTTCAAACCCTAGCTCTCTATCCAAGATTAACATCCATAATAAAATACACAGGAGTTCTTAATCCACGTGGAGAGGACTGGGATCTAAGTTATATGTAATTCTTTGGAACATTCTGCCACTGCTGTTACCACTGCTTCTCACAATTAAACACACCATGGATCTTTCATGAGTGCATGTGGCTATTATAAATTCATTCCAGTATTCTTCATAAAAGGAATCTTTTCAACTTGAAGTGTGCCATAAACATTTATAGATATTCAATCCAAAGTACGAGAAAGTAGTAGTTCTTTAGTCATGGGACAGAACTCCCTCTCCTATTTTCTCTCGTAAGCACACTACTGTTTACAGGGTGGGGACAGAAGCTTTGAGAACTGAGATGGTGGTAGGAACAAATTATTCTGCACAGTTGCTGTATGAGTTCAGTTCCTTTTATCATGTTTCGTTCACGAAATTTAGCATAAATGAAAGACTCTTAATTCCAGAAGAATTAATTTTGTATTCAAAAATTAAGTAAAAATTTGTGTCTGCTTCTGTTCATAATTTTTTCACAACTTCAGATGAAGTTGGTTCCTCCATTGAAGTAATTTCTGTTTCTAAGTAGTGGCTTCAAACACCTCTTTCAGATTATCCTGCTGTGAGCTGCTGGCTCACTTACCTTAGTTCCACTGCTGGTAGGAAATGAGGCAATTTAGTGCCTGTTTTTTTGTGACTTAACGGAGAACTGTGTCAGACCCCAGAGGATGTCCAGAACTGGATCACTGTCAGAGCTGCACATGGTTATTGCACTGCCACTCATTAGGTGTGAAGTTTTTATTATCCCAATGTTGTTCTCATTTGACTTTCAGCAGTGCTTCAGTGTCTGCTTCACTTTATTGAGTGATTAAAGGTAACATTTTCCCCTGAGGAGCACTACATGAAATCGATGTGCAAGAATGCTGCAAGCAGCTAGAAAGCACTAGTAATTAACAAAGTTAGCCTGAAGTTCCCAAATCTAGCCAAGTGTGTGAGAAGAAAGATTAGTTATCAATAGTATCCCTAGATTTACTTTTCTTTGAGCTAGATAAAGAAGTACAGTTTCTAAAGCAGTTACAGAAAATGCTTTGTAGAAATCTATCTGGAACTGCTGTTTTAATTTGAATATGGGAAAATACTCCAGATATACCATGATTTAAATTTGTATCCCTTTTAGCAATAAAAGTTCTAATAATTACTTGATTAAAAAAACATGTAGAAAGATTTCTTATGAGCTCAGTGATGTCATCTGGAAGCTTCTCACAGATGAAAATAGATTTCAGATTTCAGACTGCTAATGAACCTAAAAAATAAATGCATTCTTAAACTTTACACAAAGGGAATTTATTTAAGGAAAAAAAAAATTTCCTTCACCTGAGAGAAAAGCATGAAAAGCAAAGAACACAGTATATTTTCTGCCTAGTTATCTGTTGAAACATTCAGCTGTAAAATTTGAATTTTCTGGAGCTCCATGTCAACTGTGACTTTTGTTTTTCTCCTTTTGAATGAGCTCTGCTGACACTGTGATTTACTAGTACAGTTGTCATTTAGGTTTATGGAAAATGTATCTTGACAGCTTCTTCAACACCCATGAGATTATAGTGTTCTAGGTAAGCTGTAAGATATATGTGCTTTTAAAGACCATCATGAGCACGTGTGTGTGTTTATAAACGTCACGTTTTTGTACCTTTTGGATCTATTAATTTAATTATAGAAAGGAGAAGGGTTCATCAGTCAGTTTTGATTATATTAAAAATACAGTGGGCTGTATTATTAAAAATTGAGGGCTTTTTTATTAGTTAAAAGCAAACTCAGAATGCTTTCCACTGCTTTTCTTCCGTCTAATTCATGGTCAAGAACATTATCATTAAAGCCTCCTGGAAAGTTTCCTTGCCTTGTTCTCACAAATTGCTGTGGTGATTGCAGAGCCAGTGGCACCATGTGACTGCCTTTATCAGCTGGTGTCTACTCAGGGTATTCACGAGGGCATGTCAAAGTGGCTGTAAACTGTGGGCCAAATCTCTGGCCATAGTCTAGTCTAGTCTAGGTTCCTCCTGAAATGAAGTTTCACCTGGGAGCATGCAGCAACCCTCAGCTGTGTCATAAGGCACATGGAAACATAACACATGGAGAAAGGGCCCCAGGATCTAAAAGCCCACTCTTGCTGCTGGAGGTCAAACTAGAAGTCTGAAGAATCTTGTTGGATGCAATGAAGAATCAAAACCTAACTTCCATGTAGATAAAAAGCTTAGATACATCAATATAAATCAGTATCAATATGGAAAGGCCACTGGAAAACATTGCCAACTCTAGCAAATTAGCAGCTTGTCAGAGGCTGCAGGGTAATATTTTGTTTACTACCATGTGACTCAATTATCTTCTAGATGTTTCAGCCTCTGTTCATTGGGCAACTGCTTTTACAGTGAGACCACTAAATTGATGAAGTTTTATTCACGATGCATTCCCAGTGTACTGAATGACAAATCAATATTAGCATAAATAAAGCCATTTAAACTAGCAATGTAGCAGGAAGGCTCCTAAAGAAGGCTCTGAACATTCATTATGCCCACAACATGACCAGCCTCGGTGTCACCTCTCTGTTGGTAACCAGTAGAATTACAAAACCTTTCCTACCCAGCTGTGTATTCTGTGTTACACTGTTCAAGACATTTGTTCACAGAAATCTAACATTTGAAAAAACGTTGGATGTCTATGGAGAGCTCTGAGTTTCAGTTTGCACACAAGCAGATTTTGAATATCTAAGAGTCATTACTCATGTCAACATTTTACTTCACTCTTTCATTGAAGTCATTGTGAAGCTTGTTTGTTTTAGGCAGAACTGCAGATTAATTGCCTTTATGGAAAGTAATTTAAGTATTCATTCAGAGATGCATCATACAGAAAATTATTTGAATCCATCTGCTTGTCTAAAGCCAATGCAGTTGTCTTCCTTTTTATAAACACCAACATGATAATTTTTCTTCAGATGTTCAAAGATGTGCTTTCATTCAGTACATTTTTTTTTTTTTTTAAGATTTTTTCTAAATAGGGCTAGGATATATTTCCTGTTTGCCTGAAGCTATAGTCTATATTTTGGTTGTGTTGTTACATCCAAGTAAAACATGTGAAACCTCTAATAAAGACACTTAGTTCAGTTTCTAAGTCCAAATTTGAAGTGTTGGGATCTATTGTAATTCAACAAAATTATGAAAAACTGAAATATGTATTGAAAATATTCTTAAACATACTTTGTTTTTATAATGAAAACATTATATTGCTTTTATACAAGACATATTGAAAAGCTTTATAACAATATGAAGAAGGAAAGAATGCCTGAGAATTACCTTTTTCTAAAATTATTTTCCTGTTTTTCTAGAGATGAGCTTGACAAAGTGGCACTGTTGTTTTTCTCTGTTTTAACCACTAAGAATTGCAGGCTTTTTATAATTTGGCTCATAACTAATGCACTGTTTTTCCCTCCAGTTTTTTTGTGGTTGGTTTTTTTGGTGGTTGTTTTTTGTTTGTTTTGTTGTTATTGGTTTTTTTATGGTTTGTGGAGATGACCTGATAAAGGCAGGAATACCCATAAAATGTGGTGTTATAGCTACATCTGCTTTGCTTTTGTTTGCCTTTTTATAGTTTGTGTCATGCACCCGCCATGATTTCAGAATATTCTTGTCCATTTTGCTGCTTTTTGATTGGCTTGATGAAATTTGCCAGTAGCTTCCTATTACCTAAGCAATTAATTCCTTTTCTGCATTTAGTAAATCCAGTTTACCCTGTTTCCTAGCCATTTGCAGCTATGGCAATAGTGGCTCAGGGAACTGCACTAGGACTTAATGTTGCTGTCTTGCTCATTCATTTTGATAGAAAATCAGAGCATGTTACAATTCTAAGTAATTTATTGCTATTATTATTAGAAAGCTTTTTGGCAGCTGATTGTCTCAGTCCAGTCTGTGTGGACATGGGCCTGATTTTTTTAATTTCTCTGTATTTTCTGTACTTAATTACATTATGGAAAAATGGGTATAATGGTTCAAAAACTGCCCCAGAATGAATGGCTGCACAATATACAAGGCGAAATCTAATCAGGCCCTAACTGTTTTGCCAGAGTTTATGCTGATTTATTATATAATTTATTCAGTATACTATCAGTCACAGAGTAGATATTAAGAAATTCATGGGCGCTGAATTAAATCCCGTTTTCCTCTATAAGTGGTATATTCATGATAAAGCATGCAAATGGTGGGGTAATGTCCTGCTTTTGGCTGGCATGGAGTTCATTTTTTCTTAGCCCACAGCAGCCTTTTTTAATGAATGTTCATTATTTACTGTCTCTTCTATACATTCAGAAATGTGGCCACATTTTTAGAACAGATTACACAAAGGATCCAGTCTGCATTGCAAACTTAAATGTTTATGTGCCTAAGCAGATGAGTATTCACAATTTAGAGGCATCAAAATGAATTTGCATATCAATACTGAAAGATTGTGAGTGAAAATATATATATTTGGGTTTAATATATAGTAGTTTTCTTATGGCAAAATTATTTGAAGACAAAAAGAAGCATCTTATTCAGAAACATCAATATATTAAAATGTGTAGTGCAGAAGCAGAACCTGGTGCAAAAATAAATATATATTTGTATATATATTAGCATTTAATTTTTTAAATAGCGATTATGGATTTACATGTCCTGTAAAGTATTCCACACTTCAGTCAGTTTATTTCAGAGATAGTCAAGTGTTTAGCTGTTTTAAAAGACTGCAGAGTTGAAATTTTGTGCTTGAATTGTCTTTCTTGTTGAGATGAAACACCTGTAGATTTGCAAGTACAAGTATTTCTTCTGACACTGCTTTTAAAAGAAAATCCTGGTGGTTAAATGTGCATATAGGCTTGAGAGAAGGAAGATGCTGCAAGTTAATAAAATCTGAGGAGACGTGTTTTTTTTCAAAAACAATCCTTGAGACTGACAGTAGTTTTAATGCTGCAATTTTTCTCCCTTGTCTTCCACTTGCAGGAAGTGGGAAAGGGTAACATTTCCATGCACTGAGTGAGCAGTGGGTGGAGTTCCAAAAGCAGCTTGCACGGCAAGTGAGGGAACTGGCACTCGGTTCTGACTGTAATGCCTTCAGAGGGTGAGGTGTTCAGCGACTGCTGATTTTGAATTGCAAATAATTTCTGCTTTTATATATTTCTGTAAATTATTTTTAAAGGAGTCTTTGATTCCAGAAATAATTACCCCCAGCTTCCCAAACTTTCCTCAGTCTCTGTGTGTTAAGAACTGTACCTTCCACATCCCCTCCAGCAACTGCCCATCAGCCAGCAATGGGCTCTTTGAGATCTCTGCAGGAAGGTCACCCCAGCCAGGGCTATTGAGCAGCAGCTGATGCCTAAAGAGGCCAACCTAGAAACAGAGACTGGACAGGAGTAAGGGAATAAAGGTGGATATTTATTTGAAAGCCCTTCAGAGGTACACCCTGGGCAGGCCAAAGGCTACACCCAAGATGGACCCCGAGTCACGAGTTCTTCACACTTTTATAGCTTTGGTCCATTTGCATCTCAACTCAATTTCACCAGTTGAACTTTAGCTAATGATGTAATTTCCCCTCAGCTTGCCCCCCTTCTCAAGATGCTGGTTTACACATTTTGGGCCTAGGACGGGCTGGGTGTCCTTGGAGAGCAGGCCTGGAGAGGCTTTGTTATGTCTGTCTCAGCATGAGAGAGCAGCAGCTCACAGGCTACAGGACACTGCAGAGTTACACACTGGGAATGCAGAATTTGAAAAATATAAAAGCTAAAACATAAGGCATCACAGTGCTGCTTCATGCACTGTCTTTGGTCCGTGTGTTCCCCCTGGAGTGCCACCTGGCAGTGTTGTTTTGGAATGAGTTGTACAAAGCCAGGAAGGTTCTACTGAGAGACTGCTTTTATTCTTCTACTTTGCCTTTTTGCAGAAATCCAAAGTAAACAAGAATCTCACTGTGGACTTTGCTTTGTTTTGTACAATTGGTTTGGTAAAAGCTCAGTCTTCCAGGTTTGTTCGTGTCTGTGTTGCCCTCAGAAGTATTTAGGAGAAAGAAGACCCTAATGATGGCTGGAGTTATGAGAACATAAATAGATCCCAGGAGGGCTTTTCCTCTCCCCTCCTCTCCTTTCACATATCATCTTTCTCATTTTTTCCTTGATTTAGATCCAATTTGCATACTGGAAGGTTTTTCTCTCTCATTTTCAAATTCAGTAAAATTTGAGAATTTAGATGAGAAGTAACAAGGTGAGTAACATAAACAAGTGAAGTGCTTGCAAAAGACACCCACAAACTAGAATTTCCCATTTCTTGCTTGCAAGACCAAGACTGAATGAATGCAAACACTTTGTCTGACTGGAGAAAAGATGATGAATACTGCCCACTAACCTTCTAAGAAAACTGTCACACTTTTCAATTTACACACAAAACACGATATCAGTGACTATTGTACCAGAACAGATGTGTTTTAGTTTGCTGAGCCAGGATCAGAGCATAAATCAGTTTCTTTGCTCTGTGTTTATTACACCACTGTACAATTTCTAGCCCTGTCAGGCTTTAGTGAGATATTGCTGTGTGCTTTACTGATTAAGCAAATTTTCATATTTCAGTAGATACAGAAAGGTCTTAATATCTATCTGCATGTGTCACATCATAGAAGTTTATTGATGGTCTGTACAGTCTGCTATCTTTTTTGTGCATAATAGAAATAAAAATTCAATCTCATCTGTATTGTGAGGAGGCGAATGCATCCTACAGGAATAATATTTGTAGCAAAGTTCCCCACTTGGATTAGTGTATTGATATTTTCTCAAGTTTTGAGATGTCCTCAGGCATATATTTATTTTCCATGTTAGTTGCAGAAAATGTCGGGTATCAATAACAGAGTCTAGAATGTTTGTATAAAGGCCTGAAAGTATTTACTGATTTAAAAACCCAGCCAAACAAAAACAAAACCAAACACCCAACCTTCCTGTTGTTGATATTCCATTGAGTTCAACAGAACATTGAGGCTTCTGACTTTGAAACACAACAGTGTTCCAACACTGAAAACAGTACAAAATGAAATATTCTTGACCCATAATTTCTGACAATTTACTGATCATACATAGTAAACTACACATAGGAATTTAGTTTGAGAAACCACTGAAAATGGAATGGTTAACTGTTCTATTTTTTAACATAAGGTTGTTTTCAGAAGTTATTTAGACAAGAAGAGAAAATTCACAAAAATTAAAGGTTTATAGCAGAGATTTAATGCAGGGATTTCAGGTCAGAAGAGCCTCTATCTAAAGAAAAAAAAAAGAGATAAAAGGTTAAGGGTATTTTGTGCTATCTTTTCTCTTATGATATGTGGCAATAATGTACAAAGAGAAGAGAGAAGTTAAATTGTTTTCCTCCCAGCTACTGCATTCTATAGGCTGTTCTGAAAAGAGGGAAGGAAGCCAACCACACAGGCTTTGAGGAGACATTAACAGAAAAATTTACAGCTCTGTTATACAGTGGTAGATTCAGATAAGTAATGCCAACACCTATCTTTTATGTGCTGCACTGCTTGGTAGTGAATAAGGTGTAAATGTTTTGACACTGGGTATAAAGGGTTTTTACAGTATTTGATGGCTGGATATAGAATGAGCTCTGAAGGAGACAATTAAGAGGTATATTTTCATGAAGTGCATAGGGAATTAACTGTGAGCCACACTGGTAGCAATGGATGTAACACACCTGATTTTCTGTAAACCTGAAGAAAAATACCCATTGTTATTGCATTATTCATTTAGGTGGGATTTTTAAAGATTCCCAGGGTAGTAAGGCACCCATTTCTTTCAGAATTTCTGTAGGTTTTTAATTGCTTTAGAGAATCTTATTCTTAGGGAATCAAGAAATCTTCTAAGGACTGAGTTTGCTTTATTCTAAGAACTGTTGTACCCTGACAAAACAGAGTACTGAATCCACATTAGAAAAAAAAAACAAAACCCAACCAACCAACCAAAAAAACCCATCTAAACAAAACAAGGCCTATATATTTTTACCTGCAATACTTTTCCTTGAATTTCTCCTGTGTATAGAGACTCAAGACAGTCCTATGCACCAAGTAATTCTTCAAGGAGAGCTCGTTTAGGGCATGATGGATTATCAGTGTGCCTCATCCTTGCCTGAAGGGGTCTCTTGCCATCAAAAATACATTATTCCTCTGGGCCTTGGTTTCCTATATGTATCCTATAGGGCACACTTCCTATAGTGAGCAAGGCACATGGGGGAGATGGCTGAGAATCACTGATGTGGTGCTTCCCAATCCTGCACATGCCTTAACTGTGCCAGGATGGTTACAAAGGACAGGAGTGGTGAAGAATGGCTAATGGACTCCTGCTCACCTTTCCCCAGCACAGATTTATCTCCATCTGGGGTATGTTACTGCATGCTCCACTCCTGAAATTGTTCAGGAGAAGAGGTGGTGAATGTGGAGCAAAGAAAACTTTCTCTGGAGTCTCCCTAAGCAGCCTCACTTAGCTTTGCTAGTGTAGCTCAGAGGAGGCTGGCCCTGAGTACTCACATAACTCATATGTGAGTATATTCCAAATGTGTATTTTACCTGTTCATTTCTAGATACATCCCTGCTTTGTTTCCCAGTGCAGTTCTATGGAGGCAGGAAAGTTTTATTTACACATATTTTAGGTTTTGCTTTTTGTGACCTATTGCACATATTTTCTCTATTATCAGTGTCCATAAATATTAGTAGTTACTAGGACTTAGATTACCAACCTGCAGCACACCATGAAATATCTGCATTCTTACCAGTTGCAAATAGGAAAAACATTACACAGGAATTCAGCACCCCTTGGCTCTTGGGTTCTTGCTGTGACACTTCTGCCCAGATTTTGGAAAATAAACAAAAAAATCTCCAAAACAACAAAAAAACCCCCACAATTCCCCCTAAACCCCAACAAACCTACCCATCATTGTGCTTGTTTTTTGTTTGGGTTTTTATTGAATTTTTGTTGTTTTGTTGTTTGTTGTGTTTTTTCCTAAGCCTGGCCATTTATTTCAATGTCTAAATGGGAACAGAACTCTTTTGAAGATCTAGTCCCATGTGAGTTTGTTCTGCCTTAACAGCAGATGGTGAATAGCTTCAACAGCTTTGTTTCCATTACCAGATGTCTTTGATTTACTCCCTTGCTTTGCTTTTTAGCCTTTATTGCTTCTATTCTGAAATAGCAGAGGCAGAGCTATTGTTATGTCTCAGCTATAGCTTTTCTCACACAATACTATTGATCTCTTCCTTCACTATTTGTTTTGTGGCATTATTCAAAAAAGTATTGTGACTATAAGAAAGGAGAGGGTGAAACCTCTTTAATAGTAGCACACTGTAAGATCCTATTGCTGCAAATATTTGTGCATGTACTTAATTGTTCATGGCACTCCTGCTGGAAGCACCAGAAAAATGACAATGTATGACTTAAATATGCTTGTAATTTTTTGACTATTTCAGTCACAGTGCAGTCCATAAACCACCATTCTGATAACAGCGTTCTTTAAATTCTGTGTGACATTGGCAATCTCAAGGATGACATAAAGTGTTCAGTCTAGACATCACCCTGCTGTAGATTAATTGTGTCCTTCCTAACGAACAACCAGAACTATGTTCAGTCAGTTTAAGAGTCCATGTATAGACTTGCACCTGTGGGAGAGAATTGGAGAAGTCGACCTAAGGAAACTTGCTTTGAGTGCTGCTTTTCCTTGAGACTATAAACCATAGCTGCTCTAGTTCTTGCACTGCAGGGAAGCCATTACTTCACCTTCCCTGCTTTTATGCTTTTGATCTTTCTGAGTGGTTGAAGGAGCTGGGTTTTTCACCTTCTCCCAGACCAGAGATGGTTGCCAGTGTTGTGCATTCAAGTGTTTGTTTCAAGCCTTTACTATCCCACCTTATTATGGGATCTCTAAAAGGTCAGGTCTGTTCTAAACTTGAGTTCCCCAGCTTCAGTTTTCATCTTAGCCTGTGTTGGCTCCTCATGTGTACCTTCATCTGTGTGCTCTGGAAGCTCTGCCCCCCTCCATGAGGTTCATAGAGTGTTCTCAGAAGCTGTTCCTGCTCCTTCTGGCAGTGGCTTATGTTAGTGCTGCCGTGTGACAGCCTCTCAGCTCCTCTGAAACCAGACTGGCTGCACCTGGATCAATCCCTTCGAAATTTCTGTTTACTTTTCTGATTAGTTCTTATAAAACTGTTTGCCTTTATTCAGATTTTGGCCCCAAGTAGGTTTGATCTCTACTTCCAACTGCATGATTTCTTAAATTAAGTGGGGAACAAAACCTATGATGTATTTTCCTCTCATCAAACCAGAACTTTTCTGTTTTGATTCAAAACGCACAAGACCCTAAAATCTGTTCTATACAAAGCTATTTTCAGGCTTTTATAGTGTTTTTTTTTCCTGAAATTTATTTCAGATTTTTTTTTCTTTCATTGTGAGGTGTAAGCCAACTTTTTACTTTCAAATTATGTCTTGAAGAGAAAATTTGATTTGGAAATTTTTGATAAATTTGCTCTTTTGCCATTGGGAAATTTCTTATTCTAAATGCTATATTTAGAGTAGTATGTCTGTCTGGCTCAGTTTTTCAGTTCAAAAAAATGAAAGGGGTTGGCTCATGCTTAGCAAACTGATCTTTCCCTCTTATGGCCATTTTATCCCTATCTTTCAAAGTACTGATTAGATCTGCCTGTATAATTGAACAAATATAGTCCTTTACGTTATTCAGGAGTTATCTGCTAATTCCTCATAATTCCTTGTGTTTACTCGTTTATTTATTGTTTACACTTGCTCTCGGTGTAATGTGTTTTTATGACCTTTAGCTTGTGAGTCTTTCATATAATGATTACCAGGCATATTTGTATTCATTTGGGCTTTGTTCTAATCCTATTGTAAACAAAGGAGGTACTGGTATTGGCTTCTCTCTGTTTTGGATCCTGATTAGTGACCTCCATCACACACTTCCCTGGTTTGATGTCTTAAGTTGTATAAACAGGATGAATCTCTTCTGCATTGATTACGTGTGAATATTCATAATTGTTCATCAAATCAATTTTGCAGGAAATAGAAGGGTTTTCATAATCGTCGTGAAAGCACTTTTGGCACGGATGCTTTCATTCCATTGTTCTCATTTATTCATGCCAGTGTTTGTAACACTTTTTCTGAGTAAGACCTCATGCACTGGGGGTGTTTGAGATCAAGCTAATGGAAAAAATATGAAAAGAGAAATCATTGGCTGAGCAAATAGCTTCTATTGTAGAAGGGTAAATGAAAGCTTCTGGGCTGTGTTTGTACCTGCTGTCCCTCTAATCTTAGCTGGCCTCTTGACATATACAAATATATTATAATATGTATATATTATAAAATGTATATCATATTTATATAATATATATATTCATATATTAAAGATATATTTACAATTAAAAGCTGAATTATCTTTTTATATAGACATGACTGTTACATGTGGTACTTTAGACCCTTGGTAGATTACAACAAAGGACATGACGTAACTTTATCTGTATAATAATGAAAAAATAATTCTAGACTTCTAGTATATAATGTGCCTTGTTGGCGAAGTCTATCAGTCTTTCTAGTTTGCATTTGTGCTTGGTGTGGCATTCTTGTAACAAATATGTATGTATTTCATCTCCTGAGTTTCACTCAAGGGTGTATGTAGGATAATCCTGAAGGTAGAGTGGGAAGCTGAGGGGTCATTGCAGAATAATGCAGAATAGCACTTTCTGCTGTTGAGGTTCCTGTAAACTTGGAAGGCATCATTAGGATTCCTTAGCTGGGCTCACTAAATTAATAATGAACTCACCACTTCTCACATGAGCTTAATATACCCTAAATGTTAGGATGTTCTTTTTTCTTTTTGAAAGATTGGTGGCAGTAAAAAGAACATAATTACGACAAAAATGTTGAGACTTGCCTATCATCTACAAATTGTCATTACAGGCCCTGTATTTTCAAAATGAAGCTGTTAATTAGGAACATGTCAGTTGATGATGAATGTTCTATGATTTGAAATAACTGTCTTAGAATACGTTATTCTCTTGCTAAGAATCTGAGATGTTAATGTCTATAAGCATTGCAAAACTGGCTTGTTTTTTTCCTTTTTTAAATCTTTTTAAGAGATTAGCAAGAATGAGAGTGAGGGGAAAATTAGTTTTCAAAGCATCAGTGATTTCTAGTCAAGAAAAGATTTGTAATTAATATCCTAAATAGCTAAAATAAGAGCATCTGTGATCCTATACCTCTTACTGGAGCCTTGGGAAACGAAAGTTTCTTGACTTTAGTTAAAACAATTTTAAATGTAGGGGTTTCATAGATGTTGTCTATCTCTCTGCAGCCATCTCAAGAGAGAGTAGTGCCATTTTCTTTTTCCAGTTGTCTTGGATAATGTTTTTTAAAGAGTAGAGGGAGACTTTCATTGCTGTAATAACTACCCTCTGAAGAATTGAACCAGTGAAAAATAAAATTAACTGGGAGGCAAGGAGAGGGAGGAGATGGTGGGGAGAGGTGGTTTCTCATGAGCTATTAACAGAATCAGGAGAGTGAAAGGGAAGAAAGCAGCTGGCTGATAATTTATTACACCATCTTTAGCAGAAAAGAGAATTAAAACAAAAAAAGAACTTGGCTGTGAGTGATGTAGTGTTTCTCACCTACTCAGTGATGTAAAGTGCCCAGAACAAAAATAAGGTCTGGCAAAGAAGATGGCATCATGTGGAAGACTCCAGTGTTTTAGCTCCACAGAGCAGGTGAACAGATTGCCATTAAACTAATCAATGCTAAAATAATTTCATGTTATATGCCTGATAGTGATTCAAACCCTAGAAATAGCCTAATAGTATTTACTGTATAATACAACCCCTCTTTTTTTACAACTTTCTTGTTTTTACAAATCCTCTGTATTCATAGAAGCTGAATTGTCTAGGCCACCTCGTTCCCTGTCAGGGACACATAACAATTCTGGCACTGTTTGGAGAAGAGGTAGTTATAACACCCAGCTCCTATCTCAAAAGTTATCAGCATGCCTTCAGTCTAGAATTACGGTATAAATACTTATTTATTGTAGTTAATGTAGCATTTGCTGGTGATAGCACTGTTTGTCCTTCCCTGTCATTAAATGCACTGAGATTGGTAGTGTGGCTCATCTACCTTTATTTCCAGCAGAAATTTGTCAAGGAACTGGTGATCATAATCACTAATGAAACTTTTCATGTATATTTAAATTAAGCCAGCTTGAGAGAAGACTGGGTTAACAGGTAATGTGATTTCAGAATCAGTTTTTGTGTAATTCTTGGGTACCTGGTATTGGGATGTGGTAGTGCAGCTTCCCATAATATGTTGTATCATATGGATTCATATTGGTGCTATCTTTTTATTTTAACAGAATTCAAAAATTTTTAATAATTCATCTTGGAATACCTCCAATAAAACTATTTCTAATTTTGAAAAGCGCATCAATTGACACTGTTGCCGAGCAGTAACTTGCTGTTTTTAAACAAATGCTTATGTTTGCATGTTTAATGCCTGTTTTTCATGTCTGGTGCAAAGATGATGCAATATCCTTCATAAAACAGAAATGTGTGTCAGTCAGCAGACTATATATGTGTGTGTTTCTTCTTAGTATTGAGGGTATTCCCGTAGGGACCTCTGAGCCCCATTGAGACTGCCCTTCATCACTGCACCAAGTAAAACTGTAAAAGAAATTCATATTCTCAAAGGAGACAAAAAAATGAAAAAAGGACATGCTTTTCTACCTTTCCTAACATCACTCAGTGCTTGCTTTTAGTACCCAGACCTCCTCAGTTCCTTCCTATGACTCCCAGAGGCATAATTTTCCTTAAGGACTTAATTAGAACATTCCAAACTTTCAGGTAAGCCCTTCTTTGTACAAACCGATAATCCCTGAACTATGTTTATTATTACACTAAAACAATGTGGCTTTTCAGTACGTGGACTCCATGGAGCTCTCACTAGGACATGTGTAGGATTCCACGATGACAAGCAGTTCCATTAAATATTACATGTATTGTTTGGAGAAAGTTATCCCCACAGAGAGTAACTTTGGAACATTCCCATACATTATTTACTGACGTATGTGCCATGTTCACGTTCCGAATGGCCTAATTCAACATCTGCTCCTGATGAGAGTGAGCATCTGGTGTTTCACAGATAATTGAGACATGAGCTGACTGTCCTCTGGGCCAACCAGACAGACTGGGACCAGGTTCTCTGGGTGGATGGTAAGACCTGGTTCAGTGCCAGGAGCAATTCTGATCACATCTTTCTCGTGGGTTGGGATCAGAACAGGGTTTATCTGTTATAACCTCTGTGCAAGCAGAAGCACCAGCAACTTCAGTGCTGTGCCCCAGAATCAGAAAGAAAAAGAGAGATGAAGGATTTTTCCAACACAAAAGAATAAAATGGGAAAGTTCTTGAAACTCTACTCTTCTTAAACCTATTCCTCCAATTTACCTATATGCATCTATGGATGTGTATGTGTGTGGATGTACAAAAGCAGAGAAATACTTTTTCTCCTGGCACTTGCTTTACGTTCCTTCTTTAGGACCTATAAAGCAGTTATAAGGCAACAGAGTCTACAGAACTGCAATACAATTGCAAATATCAGCAATGTATTGCAAATTCAAACTGCAAGGCCAAGCCATGCTAGTTTGCTTAAGTGATCACTTGTCCAGAATTCGCTGGTTTGATATTCACTGGCCAGTTGCATTTACTCACTTCCTTTGAAAAAGCAGTAAGGACAGGGGAAAAGCAAGTCTTAATCATCAAATTAAAAAGCATATCCAGGCAGACTCCATCAAAACTCTTGCAGCTATAGTTCAGAAGCAAACAGCATAAACATTGTCTCCATTGCTCCGACTCCTCCTAGAAACATTCCAGTCTTCAGGAGTTACACCATTGTGATTTCACTTCTGTTCAGTATTTGCCGTGTTTGATTGCCTCTGACAGACCTGTTGCCTGCATAACCACGGGGTTTTTTCTTGCCAGGCATTATCAGCCGTCAGGAAGCAGAGGAGTTGTTGATGAATAAATCTGAAGGCGCATTCCTGGTGCGAGTCAGTGAGAAAATCTGGGGCTATGCCTTGTCCTACCGCCAGCAAAACGGCTTCAAGCACTTCCTGGTTGATGCTTCAGGGGATTTCTACAGCTTCCTGGGGGTAGATCCAAACCGACACCCAACGCTCACAGATCTGATTGATTTTCACAAGGTAACACTTGCTAGGTGGAGATCAATAGCTGAGTGGAATGGATTAATAATTTAATGAGGAGCCATGTAGTTTGAAACCACACTGGAAAACAGTAATGACCATAGTGGGGGAAAGAATAGTGTACATTAAGCCTAGCTGTAACATTCATGCTTCTGTTGCAGTGAATCAGAAGGCTTTTCCCCTTCTTCCAAATGCTCCAGTGTGTACTTGTGTCCCCTTATACAGTGTGTGCTCTCCTTGGCTACAAATGGACTAATAAGGGCTGACAGATGTAACACTTTCTGAGCCTTTTTGCTGTGGAAAATTGGATTGGAAATACCATAGAAAGGTCTTTCAATGAAATTTCAGCATTTTTCTACCTTTGATGTGAGGGCTGTAATGTGCAAAAGCAAAAGAGTGTGACCCTGTAGTAAAGAAGGGAACATGGAAGGGTTCTCTTTTAGGGATGTGTTAAGGGTCACTCCTTATTACCCAAAACAATCTCACAAGAGTAATTTACTGTTCGACTTTAGATGGGTTTGAATTACTTTACCTCTAACTTCTGTTTCTTGTTGCCAGACTGTAGCTAAACAGTAACACTGTTTCTGAAAGCATAAGTTGTTTTCATCATCTTGCATCTCTCCCTATCGTCATCACTTTTAATTTTGCTTTTTTCTTAGCCACCCTTATAATTCCTCTTCATCCTCCCTTTCCTAGTTCCCCTTCCTATTTTATCCTTTTCTCACTTTTGTCTCAGAGTAACTCTATCAAATTTTTGCTCATCCTTTTCTTCACAGCTCTTAATTTTTTAAGTATTCAGTCCCAGCTTACTTTTCTTCTGAATTGCCTGTCTTTTAAATCTTGCTTTTATTTCACCTGTTTTGCAACATCTTTTTAGTGTTGCCTTAGCGTCCCCTCAGAGATGACTATGACATTAAATGTCCACAAATTGTATTTCCACATGGGGGGATGGTAGCCATCACATTTGACTAAAATATATGTCCTCCCTTAATTTAATTAAATCCTTTCTCAATGGCCACCTTGGAAGCCCAAATCCCTGATACCCTTCTTGTACACAATATCCTTTTGGCCAGTTTGGGTTACCCAGCTGGGCTGTGCCCCCTCCTCATTTTCCCTTATTCCCAGCCTACTCTGCCAGCAGACTCTGAGTGGGAAAAAAAGAAAACCTTTGTGCTGTGCAAGCACTGATCAGCAGCAGCCAAATCTGTGGTGTGCTATCAACACTGTTTTAGCCAGAAATTCAAAACACAACATCACAGTGGAGCACAGGCTGCTGTGAAACTCCATCCCAGCCAGCCCCAGTGCACCTGGAAAGAGTCTAACTAGGGTCTCGGCAGGAAAAGACAAGCAGACATGCAACACCTCAAATGCAGATTATCAGGTGTTGGATGTAGGACCTCTGGCTAATGTAGTGTCCCCTCTGCTCCTGGTGACAGTGACAACCAATTCCAGCCCTCTCTGCTCCAGCTATGTTCCTATATTTTCATCACAGCTCATGTTAGGCAATCACAGTACTAAAAACACATCTATTTGCAGACAGCAGTAGAGCACTTGTCAGAAGCAGAGTGGCTTTTAGCTCCTGCCATTTACAAAAAGGAAAAAAGCTTGCTTAGGTGTCCCACGATAAGTTAATAGCTGCCCCTGCAGTAAGCCTAGCAGGGAAACTGGTTCACCTTTAATGCCAACACATAATTCTCTTTTCCCTGTCTGGCTTATGGCTGTATTAAAAGTGGTCTCTTTGGCAATCACTTCAGGAGCCCTTTTATCCTGTCTGTCACATGGTTTTCTTAGACGCTTTTCTGCCTGATCTCTTTGGTGAAGTACAGTGTTAATTGTCCCTAAGCCTCCTGGTAACCAACCAAGCAATCTGCATGGGGCTGGTTGAGCTGTGGGCACACTTTCCCTTGCAGCTATTGCTATATTTTTTGGAGAAGGTGCTGCTTTCCTTAGGACTATTTTTGATAGAGTATACTTTCCCACCCCAATGGTTGCATGGACTTTTTTTTGAGTGCCTTTTCACTTTCAATCAAAATGAGCAGGGCTGGCATAACTAATTTTTTACTTGCTCATACCTATTGTCTTAATTTGGTTTCATTTTGATTAAAAAAACTAAGAGGTCACTCAAGCAACTGAGCTGACAGGCACAAGGCGGTGGTAACCATTAGCTGGAAGAATAAACCTTACAGAATATGGTGTGAATGTGCATCTTTTTTCATTATTTGCTTTTAAATACTGTGTGGAAAGTGGGTGATTGCTAAATATTTGTATTTACTTGCTCACAACCTTCTTGTCTAGTTGACAAGGTGGTGATTGGCCAAAGGTTGAACTCAATGATCTTAGAGGTCTCTTCCAACCTAAATGATTCTATGATTCTTTGATTCTGAAAATCATTTAATTTGGGTAGGAACTTTCTGAACTGATTTTCAGTCTGATGTAGTGATTGGGAGGGAAAAACAACTGGGAGCCTGCATACGTTCTGAGGAAATCAAGCACCAAATTTGCATTGAATTTCAATAGAAACTAGGTAGTTTTTGAAAATGTTGGGTCCATATATAGATCCATAACTTGGATCTAAACTTTCAGATGAAGGATTGCTATTTTAGTCAATATAATTCTGGATTCCAGCTCATTTCAGGGCATCTATCAATCTTAAACTTCTACAAAAACAAAAATGAACTATCACTACAGTAGGAATAAATGCAAAGACCAAGCTCCCCACTTTTCCAGTAAATACCTTGGTAATCAGTCACTGGAATGATGCACTTGGCATGCGAACATTTAATTAATGAGAATAAGTGCTGTGAGTACAGACTGCCTTTACCCTAGCAAGGGTAATGTCTTTCACCTCGCTGTCATCAGTCAGAAAGCTGTTGCTGCTGTGTGTGAGCCCTCAGCACTGAGCTCTTGCTCGGTCTGCCTGGGGAAGTAGCATGGTAACACTGGCATCTGTCTGTTAAATTAACCCATGAGAACACCCTCTATAGGCCCCTGTAGCTGGTTTCCTAAGTAGTGCAGCAACTTACAGGTAGTGCAAATCAGAGCCTCTTGTGTGCACTGACTCCACTGTTGGATAGCAGCACAAGCTACTGCCAGCATAAGTACGAGATAAAGCATGAAGAAATGCTTTTGATGAGATTTGATGAGATCCTTTTGCTGGTCTGTAATTATTTTATCAAATGCTTATTCATCATTGCTTGCCACTCACAGTGGAGTGATGGCCTTCATTGCTGCCCTTAGAAGATAGGTGTGGCTTAGATCTTTGATATTTTAATTGGTTTTGTCTTTCCAGGAAGAAATCATCACATCCTTGGGTGGGGAGCTACTCCTGGAGCCATGTGGACAGCAGAAGAATCCACCAGACTACAGCCCTTTATTTGAATAACTGACCCAGGACTAACAGGAATGCATTCTGGATAGCTGTAGTAATAGATAGTTACAAAATTAAACAATGAAAGTAGTTAACCAACTTTCAAAGCCACTGGTCTTGTGGCCAAAAAGTATCCTCATTAGGAGGCCTAAAATATTTCTGGTTTGCATCTGAATTATTATCATCATTATTCATATTGCTAGCACTTGAAAGGTGAGAAATTACCAGCAAATTGCAAAAGAGGATTACTTCCAAAAACTTTTCAAGGAGTTGTGGCCAATTGCACCGAATGCTAAGTTCCTGTCTTAATTTTCTGATATTTTATACAGCAAGAAGCATGGGCAGGAACTATTCATAGAGTACTGTATGAAGTATCAGTGTTGGTGAACAGATTCTGTGTCCCAAAGCAAGGTCTGACAGTTTCTGTTGACAATTTCATTACTCAGTGGTGCACTTTTGATAACAAGAGAAGCAGTCTTAAAACATCCCTGTGAAGTTTCTGATTGCTTACATAATTAGGTGTAGCTTGAAACTTGCCATTATGCTTTTGAATTCAGGCCTACAAAGTTCCCCACAGCAGAGACAGAATAAGGTCATACACATTTTATTTACATTTTTGTGCAGCCCAACAGCCTTGGGAGGAACTTTACTCCTGTACAGTAAGTGGTCAATTTATTCTAAAGAAAACAGTTTGCTTTGCTGCAATTCTCTCACTGGCCTTGTCATGTTTTCCACTTTTAGATGTGCAGGAGCCACAGTGGATATTGCTAGCTTTACTTTGCTATGGGACTGGGTATTTTCCTTATCTGTGTTATGAGAGAGGGTAGGGCTGGTATATTTATACGTAGAAAAGGTACAACTAATTACATTATCATCATGCTATTTTATGTTTAAAAACAAGATGCACACAATGTGTTCCTGATCCATTTGCTGTAAATATTAACCCCATTGAAAATAGACCAGAAGCCTCTGTGGAGCAGTTGCTTAGTGTTTGGACTAGAAAAATAATAAAATCTCATCACAGTACACATAGGAAAGGCCCATTGAGCATATTTCTGTAAGCCACTGCCTTGGGCACTCTCTGAACCCTTTGGGGTTCTCTTTAAGATCCTGGTGTAGACCCCTCCTGAACCCCCTATAAATCCCTTTCTCCTCTGTCATTTGACTCTTGACTCACTGTTACCTTGTGTACTCTGAGTGATCTAGATGATAAAATCATCCAGGAAAAGAAACTTGTCTTGTCCAAGCCAATAAAGCACACTAAACATTTAAGGTGCTACAACAATAAATACTTATGGTAGTAATAGCAATATTTTTTTATAATTAATTCCATGAGTAGCTCATATTAAAGCACAGATTTTTGCACACAAGCTTCATTCTTGGTCAGGAACTTTTTCATGTTAACATTGGGTTTTGTGTGATTTAATCCATCAATCTTTGTGACCCACGTAAAGAAAATTCTATTGAACTTCTCACAGAGACAGCCAGGCAGTTTCTGTACTAATCACTTGGCACACTGGCTCGGGAGGTTTTAAATACTGTTAGCACCTCAGGACAAAGCAAGTCAGGACACAGCAAATAAGCAAAGAGCAAGAAGGATCTGCTTTCTCTGAGAAACCAGCTCTGTGCTTGCTCTCTCTGTCAGAGGCATCTCAAGAACCACCTCAGCCTCAAGATATTCACAGCTGCACAGTTTTGTCATGGAACAACTGGACCTCTACTTAAAGGAGAATGGAAAGGGGCTTTTAAAATTAAAAAAAAAAATCCATGAGTATCCATAGTATCCACAAGTATCCATAGTATCCTTAAGTATCTCTGAGGTCAGAAAGTGATAGATGACTGCATAGGATTAGGCACCTGGGCCTTTTACAGACCAGTCTTTTGCCTTTATGCACTGAAAAAAAAAAAAAAAAAAAAACCCCCCAAAAAACCCCAAGAACACAAAAAACCCCATGAAATGCCACCTTCTCTTTGGAAGAGGTGCTAGGCATGCTAGAAGACATGCAAATTCCAAAGTTTTTGGAAGATTATTCAACCCATGGCACAAAATTCTGTGAATGTTTATAGACAGAATATTGAAGAACTTGTTCCACATGGAATTCACATTCAGAAGCTGATAATGATACAGCTATTTATTTCTAGTGACACAGTTCCCAGCAACTGCTTGTGTTTTGTTTAGTCATTAAGAAGGCTTGGAAATAATGCCTCTTCAGCTTATATGGCCTCTTGTGATGTAATTAACATTATTGTCACTTCAGAGCACATTTCCTAATTCTAATTTTCTAATTTTTTCTCTCTGAATTCCATCCATTTCTTACTCTAAGGTTTACCTAGCTTTCAAGTAAAGCCCTTGTAAGTTCTCCTGCAAATGATATTACTTGGAAAACTGCAATTTCTGCTGAGAGTTTTATTATCCTAATAAATGGCAGAATTCTCAAGTAAAGGAATTGCTTTTTTTTTTTTCCCACAGCCCCACAGAAATAATGAAAAATAGCCAGCCAACTCATAGAGTTACCAAGAAAGAAATCCAAATATTATATAACCAGAAGCAGCAGCAATGAAATACAGTGCATTTAACTGAAGATAAGTTTTGAGGGAAACAAAAGGAGATCACAGCTAGCAGAAACCAAGAGGAACAGAAGCTTTCCTTGGTGGAGATGTGCAGCTGTTGCCAATATGCTTGAGTGAAGTACAAGCATGGAGATGTTTTCTAAGTGAACAGGTGCTTCTTGTTGCCTAAGGGGGCAACAAGAAAATAAAGGGACTATGGAAAGGCAGCCCAGATAGTAGGAAGGATAGAAGGTAAAGCAGTGAAGGAGTACATTTGGAAAATAAAGATAAGAAAGGGGGAAATGTGATTACCCTGTTGTTTTGAAAGCATTTTGGATTTTTGCCGCTCTGGGAGGAGGACTGGGCACTGCGATATCCTTTTCTCTCTTACAGTCTGCAAGATTTCAGCTTTGAGCTAAATCTGCCTTGGAGGTAGATTTGACACTCTTGAATCTGTAAGAGCTGGGCTGGTCTGTGCTGCAGCCTTGAACACTGCATCTGCTTCCCTCTGTCTGCCTCTCCTCATAGTGCTGGCTGCAGCTGTCCATCACTGGGTGAAAAAATGGTCCTGGTGCTGCCACTTCCTTGGCTGCCAGGGGTAGCTTTAGCTCATCCCCTGTGACCTCCCAGCCTTGCTTCCTGATGTGTTCTTCTAATGGCTGGTATTGGTGAGCCATAAGAGGGGCATGTTACGGAGTTTCCTTGTAAGATTCCCTGTCAATATTTCTCGTTGGTGAGACCACCTGGAATTCACTGAGAGGCCTGCCATGGAAATTGTGTTTCATAAGGAAAAATGCCACAGCAGTAAGGTAAACTTTTCAACTTTAAAATGCATTGAACTTTTCTCATATCTGTTTCACAGCCATAAAATATGGCACGCAAGGTCCCAAGCTTGTTTGCAGGTATCTTTGAAAAAAGCATCTCTTAAGAATTTATTCTTCCTTCTCCCTGGATCCACAGATCTGTCTGCTCTTTTGAATTTTGTTTTAATCTGTTATTGTACACAGATGTCTCCTATTTAATACTGCCCTTTTCTTTAAAAAAAACCAAAAACCAAGCGAAGAAATTGACAGCAATCATGGATGAGATTTCCAAGGTACTCAAAGAACGTAGATGCCAGACTGTCAACTCTTGTAATTAATAGAATAAAGATGTAGTATGAGTATTTGCACATTAGTTTTACAATAGATGTCCTGGATTATTCTTTTAAGTAATAAATTCCTATTGTTCTGAACTAATGCTAAGCTAAATAAAATAACACCTGCCCCAAGAAAGAGATACGTAAAAATTGTTTTTATACCAGAGATTTATTTTCAGGCTTACTGTGTAGAAACTCTTTCCAAAAACCAGGTTCAGAGTGAGAATTTCCACTAGATTTCAGTTGCCTTGAATCAAATCAAACAAATCTATTTCTTGGCTGAGGTGAGGCAGTACTAATACACTGACTATAGTAAAAGACTTTAGTTTTGTATGAATCCACTTCTGCTCGGTCTTCCCTCGAGTCACCACAAGCCTGAATATAAAGCATTAATGGAGTTACACCACATTTCACTGCAGCCTAAATTCTTCCATTTATGTAAAGACACAACACAAACCTGGTCTCAGGTAGACTGTGGTAGTTCACAGTGGGAGAAGTTTTCTCTTTCTATGAATAAATTTATTTTCATAATTTACAGGTCACAGCTTATTTTTCAATGATTTTCAAGGACTGCCTTTCTTTTCTGTCTTATCATGGCTTTGCTTTAAGATTCCTTTTTCCCTTCCCAAGAGGATGGGGTAAGTGACCTCTGTGAAGCATGTCTCTGGCCAGGCTATCAATTGCAGAATGAGGTGTTTGCACTTGACCAGATGCTTGGTTTGTGTTTCCTGAGATGAATCTCCTGGATACACACTGCCAGATGATAATGATGCATAATTGATTTTTATAGCTAATTTCTTGCCATGCAAGTGCTGTGTGAAAGCTTCTCTTCAAATATTTGTTTACTGCTAGTGATTAATCCTGTAGCTTGTGTAGTTACATGATGGCCCGTAGCTAATGCAAATTTTCTACTAGGCTGGAGCCTTCAATGGGTTTGGTTTCTCCTCTCTTGGGATTTCGTCCAGTAGTTTTAAATGAAGGCAACATTTTATGGTATCTTTATTATACATCAATAAGTGACTGTTCTTATGGAAGAGGAATAACTTCAAAAGAGACTGGACATTGAGTCTGGTCCTATTTGTGTCCTCCTGATGTATGTACAAAGAAAACACTTGGCATCTTAATGTCTCCTTTAAAGTTTAGCTGCCATTCCTCCCCCGTTCTCAGTTTTAATGAGGACTGTGGGTGGGAGGAGGTCATAAGCTCACAAGCCATGGAGAGAAAAGAGAGGAGGCAGGGCTGGTTTATTCCATATATATTTCCATATAACAGCACCAAAACTTGGATTAAGTATTTCCTGAGATGCACTGGTTTTCCTGCCTAGCATTCAAAGGAAATAGGCTGAGATCTGTGGTCACTAATTTTCCCTCACACAACAGCAGCAGGAAGGAATTCTTGGTGGGTGAGAAAAAGACCCAAAAGCTGTTCAGTATACTTACACATTACAGTGCCCCAGGAAAGATACAGAAGTAGTGGGGATCAAGAACACAGTAAAGACATATTTTGTGTGTGGGTGTGTAGACTGGGAGCGATTGCAAATTCTTGTTTGGTAGGAGTTAATTTTTTTAATTGAAAAATTGTTGTCATTAATGGTCAATGCATGTGAAGACGTGGCCAGTCATAATGTACCTTTTATTCCACAAACTGATAGAGCATAGATGGCCTGAAAGGAAAATCAGACATAGTTGTCTTAGACAAAAGTTACTAAGTATTCTTGTAGGTTATTTGGGGCAGAAAATTGTAAAATATATAATGCATATCAGGATATGCAAATGTGGAAACTAAGCACTGCTTACCACATAAAGCATGATGAATTTGTCAGTGTAATTTTTACAGCACTTAAAAACTCAGTGAAGAATAAAGGTATCCCTGGTTATTCTGCTCTCCTGTAGGAAATTATTGTATCAGTATTGTAAACAAGAAAATATCTTCTCATCCAGGAATTTAATCTTCATAATGGACTACAGCAAGTCGTTTCTGAGAGCTGCACTGCACTGCAATTAGTAAGATAGCCAGCCTGTTGCACTTACGTCTGTTCTTGATTCTCAAAGTCTTTTTGCTCGTGATAGCCTGATGCTAATGTGAAATACGTTTTTAGGAAGTCATTCAAATCCAATGTAATGAAGAAGTGTTAAGGTATATGTTTCATTATCATTTTTACTGTTGACATTTTCTCTCAAGGAATCCCAGAAAAAAATAAAATTCTAACAGCAATGCATAAGTTCTGGTCTGACTTCTAGATGATATTTTGTTACCTATTATGTGCTGTACTCACGTCATGCTAGTTCATTCATTTTGAATTTCAGTGGTCTGTGTGCTATATTGGAATCTATCCCCACTTTTTTTTTTAAACAAGAAAACAGTAGAGACAGATGTATGTGAGCAAACTGTTCCATGGGATAAAAACGTTCACTGAATTCCAATGCTGAGCTCCCACAACATTCACTGGAGTTCATGTGGCAATCCTTAGCTGACAAATATGAAAATTTTTTAATAGAGCTGCCTGTTAAAATCACTTTTCACTTTCCCCAGAGCTACTCTAAAATCTTCCATTGACACTATTTAATGGAGAAATGTTCTGTTTTCAAAATGCCAAGGTTCATAAAATTGTTTCGGTTCCTTAGAGTAAAAAGTAAAAAAGAATAAAAGTATCTAAAGGCATTTTTTAATTGCAGAAAATATGAGAGATATGCTCAAATCTAGCACAACAAATTTTATATTTTTATTAATCTCTAAAAGAAAGTGTGCTAAATTATGCTCCAAATTCAGTGCAGCTATTCAATGTTTTTGACATTTCATTAGGTATCCATTCTCTCCCTTAATGCTAGTTTCCTTTTAAGGGAGCATGAAAATACCCAGGGAGCAGTTATTCAAAATGTCAAGCCCATTAAATATCTGATTTGATGACTGAAATAAATTCGTGAAGGTTTAAATAAGACCCCAGATCATTTTCTCCAGAAAAAAATCAAGCTAGGAAAGTGAGTTCAGAAAAAAAGAATGGATGCATCTCGTCCACAATTTTGAATATATTGTGTTACATGCTTGGATCCTTAGAGTATGATTTACATTTATACCCTACTAAAAAGTCTGAGCATCAAAAAATAATTAATTTTAATGGAATAATAAATAACATAATGGAAATTAGGCCTACTATTCCAGTTTCTCTGAAAAAGGCTAATTCTATCAATGGTTATGTAAAAGACCAAGCCTATCCATGAACTTTTGTAGAGAAAAAGGATCTCATTTTTCAAGTTGTCAGTGTGATCAATCACAATAGAAATCTGCTCCTGGATGAAGGTTTGTGATTAACAAATACAAATACAAAGTTCAGACTATGCATGCAAATACCAAATGGAAATATTTGCAATGAACCAGCTCCTTGCAAAGGTGAAACATCCCACAGAACAGCCCTTGTGGTGTGGAAAAATGAATATCTTGGACTCCAGCTGTTCTCCTCAGGCTGGAGCAGAAACAGGCACTTCATCCAGCATTCCAGGTCAGTGTTGTATCAGCTCCTCTGCCAAAGACCGCTGATTATTTGAGGAGACAGGATCAGGAGAGAGTGGGAACTGTGAAATATTGCTATGAAAGGAAAAAAAACCACTTCCCCTTCCCCACCCTAGATAAGAATCTGTTTGTAATGGGGGAAAAAGGAGGCATTGTGAAACGGGCATTGTTTTCCTGTTGGTGAAGAGACATGCACACAATTTGTTGAAGTCAATGAGATGGAAGTGGGGAATGAAGATTTCACAGCCGGGTCATTTTTTATTCATTCTGTTCTACAGCAGTGCACATGCAGTCGTGAACTGCTTGGAGTGCTAACCCATCTGTTCTCAGGAGCAGCTCAGATCCAGTGGGCTAAAAATACTCTGTCTGCCAAGGAGACAGTCAAGGTGCTTTGAAAAGGCTGGGATGCTATTACTTTGGGCCACAGATAAAGGTGATAAATTAAGAGGCATCGGGGCTCTTTTTTTTTAATCTCTCTTCCTCCCCCAGACCTGTTAATAATGAAGCAAATTCAAAACAGTGGAGGAGAAACCTGTCTGCTGGCTAATACTCTGTTTGTAATCCTGGCTCTGCACCTGCCCACAGTGCTAAAGTTCAATTCAAGTTACACTTCAGTAATTGATGATCACTTGCCATATCCCTTTATAAAGCTTTTTCATCAATGTCTTTTGTGGTTCATTTTCTATCAGCAGCAAATCAATGAAAGTTTAATGGAATAGAGAGCCTACTTGAGACTGAATTGTGTTGCTTTACCTGTTTCAATATCAAGTGAAGTTCTCAAAGGCTAGACAGATAATAGTTTTTCAGATTTTTTTCTTTGATAACTTTGTTTCTGCAGAATGGTGGCATCTTTGTAATCAGCTGTAATAAAGATTGAAGGCATTAATGAACTTGGTTTTACTGTGCTGTTAGAGACAATGGAAAAACGTGTGGTTTGAAGCTGATATCTGGATCCTTTTAAATGCTGCAGCGGTGTAGAAGGAAATGCATTAACTCCTGGATCAGGTGATTCTGGGAGAATCTGAAATGGTTTAAAAATCTCCAGGGTAAAGCAGTAATTAACCAGGCACAGGGAAGTACAAGGTCAAAAATTGAAATTCGTGAATTGTTTGTATCTCCATGAATCACTAAAAACAAATCACATATTAGTTAAGTATCAAGGATTTTACAAAAATGTGAATGTTTTCCAATTATTCCCCTGGGTGTTGCGTCAAGCCTTGAATGCAAAAGAAAATAAATCTGCCTTCTCACCTTCGCAGTCACAGCTGGGGTACACATTATCAGGGCGGTTTGTGTTTCCCTTAATGGAACTGTTTCTATTTGATGAAGTAAAGTGTATCAGTCTCTGAAAGTGTAAATTTGAATATTATCACTACACCTTGCTCCAGACAGCACTAAACACAATTTCAGATACAGGAGAGGAAAAACTGTCTGAAGACTTAGAAATGTCAAAGTAAGAAATGTCCAAAATAGGATTGTTGTGCTGGAGAGTAGAGTGGCAAACAGCTATGTTCTGGATGATTTGATGTGCTTTGATACAGTCTATAAACTTTCAAAAACTGGGACTATTTAACGCATACTGAAATAATGCTCAGAAATGTAATGCAATAAAGCTTTTGCATAAAAAGGAATGTAAATGGCTATCAAGAATGCAATGTTGCTTGGTTTTCACAACGAAATTATTCTGTTTTGATTTCTTTTTCTAAAGTAATCTCTGTGCATCCTTTTTCTACAGAACAAGCCAGAGAACATCTAAACAAAGTTAATGCTTTCTCAAGTAGTTCAACTGAAATGTTTATGCTTATTTAATATTTTGTGGGTATTTTTCATGGTAGTTGAATTTTTAACAAACCAAGGAGTCCAGAAGAGAAAATAAAACGTGGACTCACAGCACTGAAATTGTAGTTGATGGCAAGCAGCAAATAAAAGTGAAGATTCTCCTGCCCTCGTTCTACACAACACAAAACTCAGTTAAAGAACTGCTTTGTGACATGAAAGAAAGGAAGATGCTTTTGACTCAGAATGATGAATTGTAGTCTTGGAATAATTGGAGGTTTTAAAGGTCCTTTGGAAGTCATGTTTGTACTAAAATTTTAAGATGGCGTCTACTGGATTTGTTTGGAATCTTTCTTTAATCTTTCAGCATCCGGAATTTCATTTTTTTCCTTGTCACTACACCCTCTGGAGGACCATAGTTGACTAATTTATTGGTCCAACAAATAGATCTGCCCTTTTATTTTTATGAGTGTCTTTCAGGCTGTCATTTCTGGAGCTCATCTTTCAGTAGAGCTTTTGCTGTACACTTTTTTTTTTTGTTTTCTATCTTTTAGTTTCACCTTACAGTGGAGATGCTGGACTTTGTTACATGTGAATATGGGCAAAAGTTCTACTAAAAAGGATGAAAATATTTTACATAAACCAACTGGAAATTATTGCCTGTGTTTTATTTTTGCAGTATTAAAATTCTTAATGTAGAGTCATAGAGCAATAGAGGAGTTGTTGGTTTTGTTGTTTTGGTGAGGTTGTTATCATTGGTTTTGGTTTTGTTTTATTTAAAAAAAACCACTGTGTGATGGGATACGAGAGGATTTGTTGAAGGCTTCATGAAGTTTCTTCTTTAAGCTTGATATTTTACAGTGATTGTTGTTGTTGCATGTCTAATAAAATGCTATTGCTCTGAGTTCTGTAACAGCTACAGATGCGACTGATAAAGTGTCTGAGGTGTTGGGAGGTATATAAGAAAAAGAAAAAGCAGCCCATTTCTAACCAAAGAATGCAAGGAAACAATTTGTCACTACTGACAGCAGGAAAATGAATAAATATTGCAATAGATACATGTATAGCCAATGAATTTGTACCAGCATCTGAGTGATGTCCTGTCTCAGGAAGGCTGGCAGACCAGGGTTATTAACTTCCTTTATGGAGAGCTTTCCTTTCAGGCAGGGAATTTGTGGTGTGAATCAACAACTTGGTTATTGGTTTTCCTGTATTCTTTCTCTTTCAGAGGTAGTATGCACATAATTACACTACACAATGTTAAAAAAAACCCCAAAACCAAAGGTCTCAGTTGCATGTCCAGAGTTAGGCTCCAAGATTCACGTTTTGGCACCTCAATAGAAATGGACAAACTGAGAAGTCTCAAATATTATACATACATTATACTTTATACGTGCAACATATGTTTAACATATTGGAAAAAATGTGATTCAATATAGACATAAAAAAATAAATTTTGAGCCTATGTTGAGGCACAGAAAGTTCTGGCAGCTCCTGTCAATGTATTTAGACACATATTGTGAGAGTTACTCATCAATAGTGATCACAAAACTGTAAAAGGAATGGATCATGTTTTCTAGGACAATAAACAACTAGTAATTGTAGCACAACTCAGCTTATGAACTGCTTCACTATTTCTTCATTATTTTTTACTTCATTTTTCTTGTTGCTCAGTTTTACAGGTCCAGGATCTTCTGTCACTTTGCTTCTTTCAGAGACATAGACATCTTCCCCTTCTTGATTCCTACCTCCTGCCTTCTCTTTTCTCCTTTTTTTCTCATTTGTTTCCATCTGGTGTTTGCCAGTAGGTTGCCACTTCAGTGAACCATTAAACTGTGCTTGACACATTCCTTTGGCAAAGGTGCCAGAACTGTTATTGTAAAAAAGTTATTGTAGAAGAGAAGAAAACCTTGGATAAACAATTTAATTAAAGAAAGCAAAACAATTTCAGGCAAACAGAATTCATTCTGGTTTTATAGGTAACCATAACAGAACTCTCTTGAAGTTTAAGAATAGTTCAGCACCTCCACTTCCAGTCTCCCTTTAGGGTCCCATAAAGTTCCTGGTTCTTACTAGTTTTGATCTGAGTGCTGAAAGGATGCTCTGTGAGTGCCTGCCTGATCCAAAAGTCCTGGAACTCCATGCAAGTTTGCCTTTATCTTCCTTTTATAACTTGTTAAATGTGTGTTACAAGAAGCTATATAAAGAATGGGAAGTCTCAAAAGACCACCTTGATGCATCCCAAAGACCTCAATTCCGTGAAACACTTTCAAATGAGGATCTGAACTCCTGTGCTTCATATAAAAGCATCTGAACTTTTTGAGAAGAGCTAATCTCTAATGAAAATGTCCTTATGTATTTTTTAATCTATCCTGCTATTTTGGATGGTAAATCTTTTAAAAACTCTTCAGAATACATCAAAATGTCACATTGTGCCAAACGCCTACTTCTTTCCCTCTGGATCCTAGCTTAAAAATGGATGCTGTAGAATAGGAGATCATTTGGATTACAGAACAACTTCTCAAAATGTCAGTGGTAAACAGTCAGCAAATCCCTCATTATCAAGAAAATGGCACTGATAGGCAGTTAAAAAGTAATTTGCAATACTTCAAATCCATATCCTCACAAACCTTTTCTCTTGTAGCAGTCCCACCAGCACCAAGCAAAATACAGTTTAATGCAAGAGGGATCTTTAGGGGTTTTGCATGCCTAATGAACCACAGTAAAGGTTTTAGAAACTTCTGCTGGACAAAGGACTTCGATTTTAATAGTGTTTTCAATGAAACCACTTAATGTTGTTTTTAAGCCACCATCTTTCATCGCTGTAATAGATATAAAATCCTTAGTGTGTGTTCAGATACCATTCATTTTCTGGGTAAGAGTCATTATTGTTTATGAAATTGCGTTGCTCACAATACAAGCTTGGATGTTACTTAATTAATCTTGTTGAGGGTTTTGATCTCTGACCTGTGTATAGTTATCTTATCCATTCACTCATCTTCCTTAAAAGCTCTCTATCATGTGTGAAGTGAATAAAACACCTCTCTAGTGTTACTTGTGCGGAAATTGTAACTCAATAGGCCTAAAGCCAGTATTTCTTTGATGTAGGTCAACTGTAAAAATCCCATTGACTTAATTGGCAGAGGAGTTAGACCTATATAAGAAGCAGAGAAAAAAAACAAGTCCGTGGAAAAATAGTGTGAAAATTTTGTACCATCAGAGAAAATGTGGTGATGTTCAAGGCAAAAAGCGTGAGCACAGTGATACTCATTGGTGTTGGATTGCAGAGTGCAAGCTCATTTAACCACAGTGCTGGGCTTTCAGCACCATGTTACTGTAAATTCATCTTGCTTCTGTAGGTTTTATGGCTGGAATTTTACTCTGTACTTTTGACTTACCTGCTGAGGTTTTCTGACTACTAATTAGGTAGCTGTTTACCCATTAATGTAACACAGCTCATCTTACATTAACATCTGTAAGTGAGCAGCCTGAACTGGGTTGTCCTTGAATAAATGACTCACAAGGCAAGTCCAGGTATCTGGTTGCAAGCTGCTGGTCAGTCAAACATATGTGAAGTATTAGGAACCTTGTGAAATACAACTCATTAAGAAAAAAAAAGTTTTCCAGGAGATAAGTGGATCTCTAAAATTTTTGCTGAAAAAATAAAAAAGAAAATAATCTTGTAAAATCCATCTGTTAAATATAGTTGCTTACCAGTAAACATGCTTGCAGTAATGTGCAGTACAAGGTCTCCAAATAGAGGTGTTTTTGCAAAGAAGAAATTATCAAGTTTTTGAATAAAAACTGGCTAGATTTGACCTCCATAAATAATCCAGTCTGAGTAAAATAGTGCCACAAATGTGTATCTAAGTTTTTCTCAAAATACCAAACCAATTTAAAATCAAATTCATGAATAGTAACTAAGTTTCAAACACACATCTTGCTTGTTAAAACATGTTACTCACATGCTCATTAGAAAAGTTTGTAGATGTCTGGTTGACTTCTCTAAAGCCTGAACTGCCCGCATAACTTTTCTTGTGGTTATAAAATACCTGAAAGTATTTTATGATTCTTTCTCCAGCTTATTTTTCCTTCTCAGCTGTCAATCACAGTTCATAATTGAGCAGTCAGAATACTGATGCTGGATTGTGTATCTGAATCTCAAAATGCTTTCTGCTAGGAGTCCAGATTAGATTATTGCAGTGGTGTCCCTCATCTAACACTTGTGCAGGAAACAACTAGGGCTGAACTTACTTGATTATCTCCATCCAAAAGGATGGAACATGCAAGCTCCAGAGGATAATCTAGACACACTTCAAGATGTAGAAAGTAGAGCTTTTAGATGTAAAAATGGGACTCTAGGGTTTGGTGATCATCACAACAGGTCCTCTGAGGTAAAAGTAAGTAAATGCAAACCCTTTCCACAGTCTAGTCTGTACCTTGGGTGTTTTGATTCTAAAGAATATAATCCTCAGCTTCAATTCATTCTCCACATGGGGTTTTAGATGATTGTCTTCCCTTCACATTGCCTAGTCCTCTTATCCTACCAGAGAAAAATTCAGCCCCATTCAGAACACCAGCACACAGCCAGTGCACCTCTCAAGTACTGTTTTGGAGCTTCAGTCAGCTGTGTAGGGTGGCTTGGTATCCTGGGAAAACTGCAATGGTGCCTTGCCATGAACACAGTGTTTCCACAACCTGGAGAACAAGGCAATGGGATGTGGGCTGCAGACATAATTAGAAAGAGTGTCTGCTGCATGATGGACTGAATTCCAGTGAAAGACCACCATAGCAGGAAGGTAATGATGGAACAACTTCAAGTCAAACACTAAATACTTTAATGCAAAATGTTAGGTACCAAATGTTTGCTTGCTTAGAGGATATATTTAATGCTACACAAACAGTGCATTGAGTTTGTGAAAAGGTATGTGCTGCCTAAGGAAGAAAAGTGCAATTAAAACCTCATTAAAACTGATGTAAAGGGAAGGGCTTTGAAAAAATGACTCTCTCAGAGGTTCAGCATATCTAATTTATTTCCTTTTGAACCTAGAGTACAGAATCTGAAAATGAGAATATAGTCTAAATGCTGTTATTCACACAGATGTGAGTGAAATGTTTTGCTTTGCATATTCCTGCTGCAAGCAGACATGGAAGTGTTCTTCTTGTGCTCAGAGATCTGAAGTCAGTGAGCACAGAGCTGAGGCAAGCTGTTAAACCCCAAAGCAAGTGAGTGAATATTAACTCAGCTCTGACACTGGGCTGGTTGTTAAGCCCAGCTCATAAGTTTGGGTGCTCACCTGGATGATCATCTATAACTCATAATGCTGGAGTCAGGAAACTCCTGATGGACCAAAATTGAAGGAGGAAAGGCAGAACAATTTCTTTCCCATTTGTTCTGGATATAATAGGACATCTTTGAGTAACTGGTAGCATCCCCTTGTAGCTGGCTTTAAATATATGTATTATATATATATTTGTACTAGAATAGAACCTTTCTTCATATAAGATAGAGAACCTCCTGCTGCAATATTCTGGCAAGATTTGACAGGGGTTCATAACTCATCAGAAATGTATAATGAGGGTAGTTTTCACAGGCATGGAGTCAAGTAGGTTGCATTCTGGTTTTGTCTGGACATTCACAGTTAAACCTTTCTCAGGGTTTGGCAGACACAGCCAATTTAAAACATTTCAGATCACAGTAAAATTGGAACAGGCATAAAATCCTCCTAAACTAGTGTGTCCTTGTCACTGCAAAAGGCCTGAGTTCTGAAATGTCAGTGAATTCAATTTTTCATCACCTTTCTGCTTAGGAGACAAGCAGACAGCACCTTCTGTAAAAATAAATATTTTAATAGCATTTGGTTCTTTGCCTTGCAAATGGAGTTATGCCTTTAAAATTAAAGCCAGAGAGCAAGACAAAAATTGACTTGTTATGTAGAAACAGTACCATTTATGGACCAGGATGATTGTATGTTCTTCCAAGAAATATAGCAGACAGGGTTGATCATTTTGGCAGCACTTTGCAGTTCATATATTTGTATCTCAGTTTCAAGCACAGTCTTGACTGGGAACATACTACAGCCCAACTTTTCAAACATGATGAATAATTTTACATTGCCTTGTTTTGTTAGAGACATTTTACAAGGTTTTATATTTGCTAGTGCTCTGCAGAACAAATCCTTCCAAAGGAACTTGGGCAAAAAATTGAGGCACCCAAAATCAGTCATTTTTGAACAATCTTTCTTTCAATGTTATTTGATAAAATCCTTCTCAACAGTTTGTGATTAGAGCTCCTAAGAAAACGAAGGGTTTAGAATATGGTTATCAACAAGAATGCTCAATTGAGGAATAATTTTTATGTGTGTTAATCATAGTACACAGATGCAATGCTGTAACCCTAATTAAGAGAGTGTTTAGGTCCTATCTGTCCCACCACCACCTTTTTGAGAAGACGTGGGGATGTGTCGCCAAAACACAAAATGCTGCTCCTGATCCAGTGATGTGTAGAGTTTGTTTTTGCAGGAACAGAAATGTGTTTGCCTACAGAGAAGAATACTAAGAAACCCTTCAGCCCTTTTGGCTGACTCGCCCTCAAGTGGATGTGGAGCAGCTGGAGGAGAGCAGCTGCCCCTGGCTTCAGGTGAGAGTGATGAGGACTGAGTGCTCTTCTGCCCCACCCATCCATTGGGATCTCCATTGGCTCACGTAAACTTAGGATATCTCCTCATTCTCTTTTCCCTTTGATGGGAATGCATGGGAATCTTCAGTGCAAGGTAAAAAAGCCTCGCAGACTGAAATGAAGTGGAAAGAAAATAAATCCCTGCTAGCAAGTGCCTATACAGTAGTTCATCTAGGAGTCAGACTTCCCTATGATTTGTTGCTGGAGCTTCTTTTCTGAATTATCACTGCAAAGAGTTGTCCTTCTGACTGTGTGAGCTCTCAAGGTCTCCTGGCAAGTGCTATTAAGAAACTTATTTTGTTTTTTTCATAAATAACATGGTGGACTAAAACTATGATTTTTCTTTGGAATCTCAAATTAAATTTGGTATTTTAACATTAATATGAAAGAAAATTACTTAGAGCTTCACCATGTGATGACTATTGAAAATAGTTAAATCCATGGACACCACTGAAAACTGCCTTCAAACAAGAACTTGAATGTCAGTCTCTTACATCAGGTTGTTGCTTAAATAATTTGCAGGCTTTTGGCTGTCTTGTCTCTGTTCCTCCCTTCCTTTTCTTCTCTATTCAGAGAAACTGAATTTGTATAACCAACTTATCTTAATGTACTTTGTAGCCTTCTGGCTGTGCCACCAACACTGGGTGAAGACACCAGAAATGAATTTGTTTGAGGGGGAAGAGTTTGTGGGGGAGTTTCTCAGGTTTTGGGGTGTTCTCCTGAGTTTCTGTCTCCCACAACCTGAGCAAGAGGTTCCTAACTGAGGAAAAGTGCGCTCGTGAAGTTAATCAAAGGAGTAAGGGGAGGATTACTGGCAAAAGAGGGTGATAGAAGAGACTCATCAAGCTGTCAGGAGAAGGTAGGTATGTATGTCTGCCTGCTTGTTTGCACACCTTACGCAAACATTGCAGAGACAGCAAGATTGTTAAGGAGTCCTAAATTTTGGGAATATGCTTGTAATACACCACAGCACTGCCAAGGCTAAATTACAGACATAATGGCTTGAAGAGCGTAGCATCATTAGTCACATTTACTAATTAAAAAAATTGCACTGTTAGCCCCAAATATCATTAGAGAGAAATTATACAGTATTGACATTTCCACGAGAAATCAGCATTAAAAACAGGGTTGTTGTCCTCATAATACAAGTAATTAAATAAGGGGAAAACCAGCACCAGCACAGATTGCATGGGCTTCAGATGTGATAGCAATGGACATTGTGAACTGGGATTTAAAAAAGAACATGTTTACTGTGAATATTTCATATCTCTTTTACACAAAACACTAGGCAGATTTAAAATATGTTTTGAATAGCAGAAAATAACTTAGCTGTTACTCAAACTCTTTCAATGACTTAAAAATAAGCTTAAAAAAAACCAAGCTACTAATGGTAAAATTTTCTACTCCGGGGTGGAATACACATAAGCCTGGGAAAAGTTATTATTACCTATCATTGTCGCTGTAAAGCTATGTGAATGTGTACAGTGCTCACAGCTTGAATGTGCAAAAGAATGTACTATGCAGAACAGGTGATGATCAATGCAATTTAAGCACTTCAGGGACCATCTGGGCTTTCAGTTATTTTAAGATGGGGAAAAAACAGCTTGACATGTTGTCTGTGAAACTGCAAATACCAGTATTGTACAATATTTTTCAGTATTTTGTTTTGTGTCCTTTAGCAAGACAATGCATAGATCTCTTAGAAGTGTAGCATTAGAAAGGGACCTTTTTGTCTTGCTCATCTCCTTTCAGTGACATAGCATTAATGACAGATGTTTTGTCCTTCAGTATCTAAGCAGTGACACAACCTCCCTGGACACTCTAGACACAGAAACACTGTGAATTAGAATTTTTTTTTTCCAGAATCTATCTGAAATCTCTTCAGCAGCCGAAGTTTGTTTCTCTTTTTCCTCCTCCCACTGAGACTGGAGAACAATTTATCACTATAGCACTTTTACCAGCTTTCATGTTATAGAAATGTTGTCATGTCACCTGTAAGATTGCTCTTCTCTAGACTAACCTTGCTGAATTTGTGCAGCTTTTCCTTTGAGTTCACATTTTTAAACCTTTGACTCTTAATGTTCTCTTCAGGATTTGGTAATTTGCTTTGTCTGCCTTAAGCAGACAGGCCAAACTACAGTCAGGGTTCTAGCTGAGCTCTCACCACATGAAAAGCAGAGCAATTTGCTCCATTTCAAATTTACAATACTCCTGTTAATACACTTTAGAATAAGTTGACTCCTATTCAGGTTAAATCTCAACAACCAGAATTTTCTCTGGTATAATCTGACAGTTTATTTCCCTTCTTTATATTTATGCTCTTTATTTCATCGTATTATGGGCAATGCTTTGCTCTGGTCCTAATTTATCTTTAAATCATTTTTCTGGCTTACCAAGGTTATTCCAAATTTTGATATTTTCCTTCAATGTGCTCTTAAATTATCACAGTACAATGTGATGTCTGTATTTTCTGTGTTTATTTAACAACTCAAATAATTTAGAGGCATTATGGCTTGAATAGTTAAAAAAAGTAATCACAGGGAAGACCTCTGGAAGATCTCATTTAAAGTCTCCTAGTCTGATAAGTCATAAACTATGACTTATCAGACTAGGATATTTCCAGTTAATTGTAAATATTTCCAGTTAATTGTCATGTCAGTGTCAAATGTCTCACTAAACCTGAGGGGTGGCACATCTATTGCTTAACCTTGTTCACTAAGCCAGATAGAAGGAAATTCACTTGCTCTAGTAAGATGTGTTGTTTTCATCATAGAGGAAATTATTTTGTTTACTTATTGCTATTCTCAGAATGCTGCAAGTCTTCCAGGATCTTCCCAAATATCTCATATGGCTGGGTGATCTGTGATTCTCAGGTACTTCTTACACTTCTAAAAATAGGTTTTCTTTTCTCCTTCTGTTTTTGCCATCTCAGTCATACTTTTCCCTCCATATCAGGATTGGTTTCTGATCTCAAAGCACAAGTGTAGGCACTGTGTTTCTGGGGGAGCTCCTTCCAGCTGTGATTTTATTCGCCTTGCAGGCTCACTGCATTTCCTTGCTGTCACTATCTCTGCATGCATGCATGTGTGTATTCAGGCACTCCCAGAAGTCTTTGTATGAAAGAACTGGGTTTAGAAAGAGCAGGCTAGAGCCCATAGAATAACAGAGCTTAGCTATCTCACAATATCACTACTGGGATAAAAAATATACATAGAGGGACGTTTTCAAAGACAGAAATTAACTTGTACTCTGTAAAATGGGTGTGGTATTTGCCAAGGTTCTACATTATACATAGGTGTAAGTGAACATGAAAAGTACTGAACATTGGATAGTTATTTTCTTCATTTCCACATCCTAAACTTATGAAGGAAATCAACAGAAGTGTCTCAGAAAAATGTGAGTTATGGCTGTGACTCCTTCTCTGACTAAGGGCATGCAGACAATATTGAAAACTGTTAGTACAGGAAAACCATTGGCCCAGCCTGAATTATAGAATGGGTTTTTTACAAGTAAGCAAAACGAAGCCATTTGTATAAATGAATTTGGAATAGCAAACGTACCCCACAATCCCACCAACAAACAAAAAATTTGCCTGTTCCATAATGCAAGGGTAGGGAGAGGGCAAGGGCACAGGCGTGTATTTTTATTAGCTATCATACATTGTATATACATGTACTTTGATTATAAGTTAAAATGCAGTGGGTCAATTAAGGTGTTTTTAGTGAAATATATGTTACAAGAAATCCCCAACTGAAAGAGATGGTGGAAAGCAGTAGCAAAATAATAAAGTATGAGTTAGGTAAGTTGCAAAAGATATCTTTGCTCCATAATTTTCAATTTAAGAAAGGATCAACATTGTTACATGGGTGGTTATTTGCTGGTATTTATTTAAGAATTGAAACAATAATGCCTGCACTGTTAGAGCCTGGGTATTGTCACTGGACATGTGCAAGCAAATAAAGTGAGAGCAAAGGCATAAAAAACCCCATTCAGTATATTTTAGCCTGCTGTAATTGTTTGGTGAAATTGATTAGAGCATATCTCAGTCCTCGGGGTTTGCCAGGGCAAAGCTGTTAAATGTATGCTGCTGGTACATACAGCACATCTCTGAATTCCATGCAAGGACACTTCAAAATAGAGCTCCTGTATAGGAGCTCAGGGAAGCACTACAATGGATGGAGATGGTAACCCTGGCTGAATGGTGTCAAAGTCTTGCTCCTGAGGTTCTTCTGTGCTGACAAAATTCAGCTTGGTGACCAGTTAAATTTAGGAGCTTTTTTTAATGTGCTTAAATTACAAAGAACACTATTATGTCAGAATGGTGAGAACGTGTGCCCTTGTGGAGCTCTGGTGATAACCCTGTGGCTTGATTACTGCAGGTGAAATGTTGGTTTATAAGGAAATGGAGCAGACCTTTGTCTATGTATTTTTTTTCTGAGATATTTCTGGGAACTGCCTCACCTTCAGTGAGAAACTTTGCAGGAGGCTGAGACTGTTACGAGGTTAGGGAAAATACTCTTAAAGCAGGATTTATTTTGAGGTAATCTAAATGACTAATTAGTCATTGATTAACAGCTTAGAGGAAGGCAGCTAGAAGTAGTCAATACTCTCTTCTGAACTGGACTCTATCTCACAACAGAACGGGGTTTTGCAAATTCTCATAATCAAATGTCAAACCTTCAGTGCAGGCTGCCCAGCTTCTGTAGGATCAGTTGAATTGTAGCCATGTACTCCAGCTGAGATTTTCTCCCATGGAGCTGTAACAACAGAAGCTTCGACATTAAGATAAAATTGGCATGTCAGGTTTCCTTTTCGGGAGCTACAGTTTATCTGGGAATTAAGTTTTAGCATTATAGGGGAGAAAAAGCCTTTTAAACATGAAAATAATTAATGAACATTAAGCAGCAACTAAAACAAACTTAAAAGTGGATAATCGTGCCTTTTACTAAGAGTTCAGATACACTGTGTTGTTATTTTTCTTTCAGCAAAAGGTCAAAGGGATTGAATTAAGGAAAGTAAGATAATTATTTTAAATGTAAATACTGATTTCTACATCAAAGACTCCATTTCTGCTTTTACTAGTGAGTAGAGAATGTTTTGAGGATTTAGTATCTTTTTCCTAAGCCTGTGTTTTTTCAACTCCAGCATTCCAAAACTGATTCTGCTCTCCCAATATGTGGTCTTTCATCACACTGTTGACTTTGAGAAAAGTCTTTCCAACATTTCAGAAATTCTTTAATAGAATAAATGCCTACAGTTGCAATAACTGTTTCTTCTAACCCATGGGGGTTTGTGTGTCTGATAGCTGAGGAGCAAACATCTTTTTATGTGTTGAAAGGGAAGAATGACACATTCAAGCTGTGATCCGTTTTATTGCCTGAGACTTCATCATGTGCATTAGGCCTTGAAATTAAAGTTTCTTGTAAAACTGAATGTGCTTCTACTAAGATTTGCCTCGATAAAAGCAAGAGTTGTAGTGAAGACAAAATGCCTTTGTTTGTTTGTTTTGTTTTGTTTTGGTAACATTGAGAGTTACAAGTCACGTATGTTCATTCTTTCAGTTAGTTCTGATGCTGCTGTTTAATAAAACATTACCATGGCTTTAGGGATAGTAGATCAACATGATAATTAATTTCCCCATGTTCTCTAAAGGACCTCCTTCACGTTGGAGATGGGACAGGAAGCCTTGTTATATGAATCCTTTATGGCTCCTAGTAGGAACTTCCTGCCTCCAACTTTTCAGCAGGACTTATTTCTTCCTCATAAGAATATGGAGAGTGAGAGCTGAAAAGTTCTGGTGCTGCTCTTTTGCAGTATCCATGTCTGAATGAGGCAGATTCTCAAGAGTCTTTTCATTAATTTCAATGATATGCTATCAGTGTGTTTTAGGGGCTGGTTTGATGGCCTGGGACTGTAAAAGAACTTCAAAAATTCTTAATGATATCATTTTAAGTGCTGTTACTTTTATGAACATTTGAGTTATTAATTAACTTTTCATGACTATGAATCTAACTATCCCTAAATGAATATTGGTGCCATGTGTCCTCGAATCCTTTGCATTCAACAAAAGCCTTGTGGGGTGGTGGTTTTTTTGAATTAAAAATTGCTTTTAATTTTTATAAATACCTGAGATGAAGAAGGTAAAAAAAAGAAGTTAGAAAAAAGTGATATAAGACTTTCCATCTTGTAGCAAATTGTCTACACATTTTCCATTAAAGTAACTTTTTCCTCTTGTTGTAGTTTTGAATTGCTTTAAACCACAAGAAGTAGCTTAAAAAGAAATAACATTATGACAGAGAGGATCATATTGAGTACATTTACCTAAATAAATAAACTCTCTATCCCTAGTGACTTGATGGAACACCAAGATTTTCTGTTACCACCCTTTTTTTTTTTTTTTTTTATTTCTAGATTTATGCACACACATACTTGCACAACGTGTATGTAAATACATATAATCAGCAGTGATCATTGTGACATGTGTTGGAGAGACACACATAGAATTATTAATTCTGTTTGTTCTCACCCTGAACTCTCTACGATTCTGTAAGAAGAAGGTACATTATGTAAGCCTCAAAGTGAAACTGGTATTTCTTAATCACAAAATCAACTAGGGGGGAATGTTCAAAAGAGAGAATGGTGTTAGTAGCTAATACAGAAAGGAAAGGGTGTATGTGCAACAGTCCCCATAGTAATATAAAAATAGAGTTTCCCTGCTTTAAATTAGGCTAACTAGACTTGATCTTTTTCTTATCTACACCTTGCTAAATACTTATTCAGAATGAGCCAAACAGGTAATCCTTCAGAATGATACCTACAGACTAATAATGTCCAATAACTCTTAGGTAATTTTTTGGCTGACAAATTGGGAAGTTGTAGAGGTGTACCGTGAAACTACTGAAAATAAATAAATAAGTAGTGCTGGCTCCATTGGCATTAAAACCTGGAAAGAAACTGTACATGGCTTAGAAGGATACCTTAAGGAGTTCAACATATTTTTGCTATATACTAAAGTCATGATGAGCTGTAACTTCCTAGGAAGTTCCTAGTGCCATGCAGCTGTTGATGCTTTACATAGTTGTAGTGGGTATTTCCATTCCCCTGGTTCTGGAGCACACACTTACAAGTAACTGTTACAAAGTTCATAGTACAGTGTCAGAGTTGCCATGTAGAGAGAGAGAGCTTCATGCTGCTTCTGCTGTGACTAGAACTTGAGTGGAGTAATCAAGCTGGTTTTCTCTATTTCATCTGGCTCTGATACCCCATGGTTAAGGGTCAAGACCCTTAATCAATTCTCTGGGAGTCCTGTGTATCTGATTTCATGCTGCCCTGAGCCCATCCACAGAGAATGCTTGCAATCTCTCACCTACTTCTATTACCATCAAGAATTTCTGTTGGCACCAGCAAAATGGGGTCAGGAGAATTGAAGGCAAATCAGGTAAATTTTTGTGCATTTTAGATAATCACTGCTATACTTCAGTAGATATCTTGTAGGCACACAGAAAAATCCAGTCTGAAGAGCAGATAGACAGTGCTGTTTATTTTAGCAACTCCACAAGAACAAAATGACTATCTTTGAAAAAGATATGGCAAACAATTAAAATATGCCTATTACCAATACACAGAGGGAAAACCTAAACCTTCATGATAGTTTTACTTCAGATTTAGGAAAAAAAAATATTTCCAAAGAAGTTTGGAAGACTGATGGTCTATGATGAGACTGAGAATGGGAAAATTAAAATTAAAAAAAAAAAAAAAAGTGTAGTCTCAAATGCAGCATCAACAGTAGCTTGCAAGATAAGGCCTTTACTGTATCAGATGTCCCTGATATATTGAGCTTTTTCCCACATCTGGTTATACGAAGGACAATCCACTTTGTAATGGTGACCTTTGGTCATTGTGTCCCTGCCTGCATAGGCGTCACAGTTGTAGTTGTGATTTCCTGCTCTTTCCAGTTCCTTTCTAGTCTTTTCAAGGGTTCCATAATTTTCTGCTTTAGTACAAGGCAGCATAACAATGGTAGGGTCAATGTCTCCTTTCCACAATGCCAAAGCAGTTGTATGACAAAGTTGGTGAGCAGTGACTCCTGTCGGGCAAGTTGCAGGTTTGGGCAAGTTGCAGGTCTGGCAAAAGAACAGATTGCACAGGTGGAATTCACGGGAGCAGTGTCCATGGGTGTTGCAGTTTGTAACGAGTAGATGGATCGTCCCCGGGGAGCCTGGCTCAATGTTCCCCCCGCAGACGTCCTCTGGTCCGCAGGCTGGGAACGGAGCAGGCTCCCTCTAGGGGAGCACCGGCGGAGGCGAAGGAACGAGAGGGGCTCCAGGCATGGGGTTCCAAGGCTTTATTCTGGTGGCGGCATGGTCCCAGGACCACCATGCCCCGGAGACCACCATGGACCGAAGAGCAACACAACATGGAAGGTACACTATTTATACTGGGGGTGGAGGACTAGTCGGTGGGGTGACAGGGTACAAGCCAATGGGGAAGGAATGGGGAGGGAGAGAGATCAGGGGACCAATAAGGGCTTAGGTGCTTTGGTGTGTAGAATCCTTCAAGACCACACCGCCACACGGAGTTGCTTTGGAATGGCAGATGTTGCTATACCATTCTGCCACACATGGGGAGTCAGATTATAGCAGAAGTACTTGGCTGGGAGGTGCCGTGGGGAACGTTGTGTGTTGAATGTACGGGAAATTCCTGGTGGGAGCAAATTCCTGGTCTGGTTCTTTTTAAGATCTTCAGCTAGAAAGACATGAACTTTATTATTTCTGTCCCCTTGGTGTAAATGCATAAATAAAAGCACCGAGTCATCTGACTACAGATCATGGTGCTCTTATCCTGGCTCATTCAATCTCCACATCTTTGCTACTATTCATGACAATTTCCTCCACGCAGTGTGAAGGCTCATCCTTCTTAATGTGCTCTTCTGAGAGCGTTCTGTCTTTTCCCAATCAAATATTAATTTCATTTATCCACATGGTTTTAAAAGCTATTTTCTAGTCTAATGTTATTTAGGAAATTTTCCTGTGACAGTCTTGCAACATTTATTGTGATGGAACAAACACAGCAGTAAGGCTAGTGCCTGAGGTCTTAAGACAAAATTTATTAAGATGCGTATAGAATTTTACAACAAGAATAAATGTTTCAGATAAAATCGCAAGGACAAGAAAAACAGCATTTTAATAGAAAAACAGGTTTATATCTAAGTTCTAGACGGAAACCTCACATTTGAAAGATCTTATTACCAAACAAAATGGATATTCTTACTATCTAATCTTATATACTACAGGTCAGTTTGCTTTCCTTTGCACAGGTAACATGTGAGAACTGAGGTGATGAAATCTCTCTGGAATCTAATTTAGCAAGGTCAGCCTTATCAAAGGTTTGGTACCTCTGTCAGGTTACCTGGGTTCTGTGGCTTGGCTCAGGGTGGGAATAAAGCTGCCAGGTGGCAGCACATGCTGTGAAAGGCTGAGGAAGCTGATCCTGAGGGTGCTGTGGGTGCCCACCCCTGCCCAATTCTCCTGGCTGTTGCTGTGGCTGGGAATGCTGTTCTGTATTAGAGCATTATCTGCTTCTCATTGTAAAGTTGTTCTGTGAATAGCCCTGGCATCCCTTGACTCTTCATCAGGCTGCTCACATGCCTCACCAAGACAGAGCGCTGAAATTCTGTAGAGAGAAGCTTTTCCTTCCTTCTGCCAGCACCATCCAGAGGCAGAAAAAAGTTGTCTTGAAAAATGAGTGATGCTTTTCTTTGCAAAATTTTGCATAAATTCCTGTCAGCAGAAACATCTTTCCAAAACCAAGAGATTTAAAACATTCAGTCTGACGTTGTTTTGGCAGTTAATGAGGTCTGGAAGTTGCAATGAATTTGAACTCAAACACATTGATATTGTCCCCTTTAGAAGTATAAGGAAAAACAAGGTCGTGAATAAGAGAGATTATTAAGGAATTATTTTATATTATTATCTATTTAAGGTTATTCTGTCCATCCTCATTGTTTTGGATATGATTCCCTTTTCCTTCTCCTTCATTTCTGGCTGAATAATTTTATGCAAGTCTGAAGGTCTTATAAAGTGAATAAAAAACCAAGTTTAGCTACACTGGTGATGCCACAATTCCACTGTCTCAGGTATACAGCTGCCTTACAGAAGAGGCCTAGACAGCCTGAAGAAAAATAACACTGCCTTGAAGTGTAGGCTAGAATTTTAATTTAATTTTTTTTAGGTAGGATGTATGTCAGGCAACTTTAAGACATTCCAGCCTGCTTATATGTAGCAAATACCCCAGAAATTGCTTCTACCTTTGCCTTTCCACCACACAATTTTGCAGGATAGAGTTCTGTAGTTTGTTCTGGTTGCCTCTGTGTGAAACTGAATGGATATATTGGTTTATTATTTAAGATAACATCTTATAGAAATTACTCCACTGACATTAGTGTTTATCTGCCTAGCGGTCATGTCAATGCATACATTCCATATGTACTTGTACCTTCACTTTTGCACAAGCAAAATTAAAGTCTGCTTGTAACTATAAGAAGATTTCCTCATCCTTTGAAACTAAAGAGAAAATTATATTTTGACAGAATAGCCATCAGGGTAGAATTAGTGCAGGTTGAAACATGTCTAGGAAAATTAAGTAAATCCACCTGACAAATGCATTCATCTTTCTCCAAAACAGCATTGCATTTGCTAGCATATGGTGAAAGAAATCAAGAAACCCTTGGTAAAACAGGACCTTTTTCTCCTTTGCAAGAATTTGCTTGTAGAACAGGATGTCTTGTGTGGCCTACTAGAAGTAATAAAATTCAAAATACTTATGAAAATAGTTCTGCATGTCACACATAAAAGCTTTAATGTACCATTTGTTCCCATGTGTACCCTGAATGTTCGTGTCACGATTACACAAAGGAAAAGAATGGAAGGAAGACTGGGATTTTATTGGGATGCTCAATGGTAGTCTGCCCTTGGGTTGATATAAATAGCTAACACACTGTTGACATTTGCTATTCAGACTGGAATTCATTCTGCATCATAGCAAAAAAAGAGAACTCCTTCTCTTCTCCCACCCCTGGAAATTTTTAATAAGTGAAGAGATGGCCAAGTCTAGAGTAGCCTCCTATGGCTAAGTCATGTAGGAACTTGTAATCACGTGCATCATCAATGGACATCACTGCCACCTCAGAACTGAACATTTATGTGAAAGAACTACTTTTACTCTGAATGGTGGAGTAAACTGTGTCCGTTTAAAAGTGCCATGGTGGATAAGGGTACCAAGCAGTTTTGGTGATGTGATTTCTTGGAACACAGCATTTGAGAGAAAAAAACACCACAACTACACAAAAATGTCTTTCTGAGAAAGCTTGGTGCAGTGTTCAGTTTTCAATTATTCATAGATCATGAGGATTAGAACATAAAATTCAGACAAAACCCAAATAGAGTGGATCAAAACACTTGTGGCTCCTTAATTTTTTAGTTTTATGATTATTTGAAGTTATGGCAGATTTCTTGCATGGAGTCCAATTAATACCCTTTGTAATGAAATCTGAGTGACAAGGAAGGCTAAATCATAAGAATTTTCTCTCTCTCTTCCTGCCCTTCATTTCTTTTTTTCCTCAAGTACCTACAAAGACTTCAAGGAGAATCCTTAGATCTGATTTACTGGCTTCAGTGCAGTGGCAACTGGGTGCTTTCTGCTGGTGTGTATTACATGATAGATCTTGGCAGCTGACTGAGTTTACCAGTTTCACTTTAAAATCTGTGGGTCAAGGTACCCTTCCTTGCTGTACCTCTGGAGGCCATGCACTACACACTCTGAGAGCCGCATGTGATTTTTATCTTCAGAACACTCCCTGCATTAGACTTGCTAACAAGTTATTCATGTGGGCTTCATTTCCACACTGGGAAACACAGCTTACAAACCATGAAACAGATCACTGTGTCTGTAGTCTTTTCCTTCTTGATGTTTTCATTACTTTGGAAGATGATGTGTGGTTTGTGGCTTTTCCCCTCATTTTACTCTGCCACAAGATGTTGCAGGGAAGAAAAAGCAAATTTACGTGGTTCAGTTTCCTGAATTTTCCCTCTGTTTCGGGACGTGTATGTGAATGGTAATGCTGAGTATAGAGGGATAGCAGGCTCTGTCCTACAAACCATAGTCCAAGTCTCCTGGAGGTGGAAGATTTCTGTTTGGACTCCTTTCAGGTGCTTGAAAGCATCCCCCCGCCTCTGTTTCTGAGTGGCCATAGCACTTATGGTGAAATAAATCCAGTCCCAAAGAGGATTTAGAACTCCATCTCAGTATTTGCCCTTTGTCAGTACTTGACCCTGTTTGTAAGAATTTGTTTTGAGGTTTAATAGGAAGGTTGTGTTACCTGCTGTAGAGGCTGAGCAGTGTTGACACAGATTGAAATTTTTGATGTGAAAATACAAGAATTCACTTGCAGAAGATCTGTAGTTTCTTCAGTTTTATGAGCTTGACAGTAGAAAATATGTTTTGTCTGCTTCTTTTCCTTCCTTCATACACACTGTGGTTTTATCTCTCTCTGAAATAGGTTGTCTCTTAGCTGTAACAAAGGAAAAGAGCTCCTATTCCGTAAGCTACTAGCACTTATTAATACAGGATGACAAAAGTCTGATTGAGCTAAGGGAAGAGACGATATGAAGAATACATACAGAAAGATTTTAAGATGGATCCTTTAAACCCACTGCTGTAATCTGAGGAAGAGACAGATTGGTAACATGCACCTTCTAAATCCACAGTTGATTTGCACCTAGGCTGAGTCTGATTTGTAGACAGATGCTGTCCCTGCTGGTGTTTGCCCATCTCTCAAGGAGAAAGGAACCCGGCCAGGGGAAGGAAGGGAGCCTTCCTGCGGTGTGTGGGACAGGGCAGGGCTGGGAAAGGTCCCACCACGAGCGGTGTGAATGAGCCCTTCTGTGCGAACGAGCCACCGGCCCGGACCTGGAACTCTTCTCAGCAGGTGGCACTCTTGAGCTGATCAGCTTGGCACAGCTGCTTCCGCACCAGATTTCTCCCTCCCCCCTCGTTTTTTAACGAATTATTTTCTTTTAATATCTTGGTGATGTCTTCTGCATGTGTCTCAAACCGCAAGTCATGACAGGGTGGTGCTGTACCACTTTAAATGCAGAGGGCAGCAAAAACCCTGTACAGGAGCAAGGTTTTGCACGTTGTTCCTGCTGAAAGTCCATTTCTTTCTGCAACCAGGGTAAAACCTGTTCTGATTCTGAGTGGAGCCTACTTGTGCATGTTTTTAAAGACTAATTTTATTCCTTGGTTGCAAGAAACTGCATGCATATTGAGAAAATATATAATGGCACAGCAAACAGCTGTGGACAGAATTTAAGATGGTTCAGTCCTCCCAGCATCTTGGCCTGTGCAGCAGATGAAACATGCATCCTCTGGGGGATCTTTAGGAATGCTGGCCCCAGCCTTGTAGGGATTTGCTTCCCAAGCATCCTATTGCTGATACTGCCAGTGTCATCCTGCAGAAGTATTTATGTGTGAAATACTTTTAAGAATAGGAATATTGTGGTTACTGTAGTTGCATTTTTAAACTTCCCTGCACCTGTCAAACCAGTTTCCCATGGTTGAATTGCCCACATATCACCCCTGCTGCTTCTCCAGCTATGAGATCTCAGGATTGTCATTGATGTAAAACTGAACACAATGAAGGTCTAATTTGCTAAAGTTGATTTGTATTACAGCAAGGTTTGGGTTTAAAGGAGATAACAATTCCTGACTCGTTTTTGTATGGCTGCTGTCTGAATTACATTCTTCCATTTAAATGTATGCTAATTCAGAGCTGTGTAGTTTTTTTTTTACTTCAAAAGAGCAGCACCAATGACAGAAGATGAATAAGAAGAATCAGGAATAACAACTAAGAATAAATACCTCTGCAAACAGCTCCTCAGTGTAGCTTGTAGGAGATATTTTACATTGACTCAAGAGCAAAAAGGAAGAAGAAAGACTGTGACTTAAAAATGTTTACAATTGGAATGTTTGTATTCTTAGCAGGTAAATAATAGCATCCTTCATACCTCCTCATTTATGTGTTAACAGCTGACAAGTAAAAAATAGATTCAACAACACAATTAAATGTGTCTGTGTAACACACCAAGGGGTTATTTCCACTCTTTCTTCATGTTGATCACATCCACTCTGGGATGAACTCTCCATGGCACAACACAGATGTGTTCAAGTTATTCCTGTGTATAACACGTTCTTTGTGTCAGTCTTTAATGGCATGAGCATTTGTTCTTTGGATACCCAGCTCCCTGAGCTGGCAGACAGGGATGGAGAGCAGAATGAAGCCCCCATGATCCAGGGGAAATGGTCAGTGTCCTGCTGAACCACATGGACAGACATAGAAATCTATGAGGCCAGATGAGATCTATAGAAGTGCTCACTGAGCCATTTTCTGCCATTTACCAGCAGTCCTGGCCAGCCAGGGAAGCCTCAGTTGGCTGGAAGTCAGGAACTGTGATGCCCATCTACAGAAAAGGTTGGAAGGAGAATCCAGGGAACTACAGACCTCTCAGGCTGATCTCAGTGCTGAGGAATATCATGGAGTAGATCCTCTTGAATGTCATCATGTGGCATGTGCAGGACAACCAGGGGATCACACCCAGCTGGCTTGGTTTTAAGAAAGGCAGGTCCTGCTTGACCAAACTGATCTGTGACAAGGTGACCTGTTTAGTGGCTGAGGAAATGGCTGTGGATGTTGTCTGCTTGGGCTTTAGTTAAGCTTTTGACACTGTTTCCCACAGCATTTTCCTGGACAAACTGGCTGCTTGTGGCTTGGATGTGTTCTAATACCCAATGTAAACCTTCCCTTGTGCAATTTGAGGTCATTTTCCCTCATCCTGTCACTTGATGCTTGGGAGACGAGACTGAGTCGCTCCTTACCACAAATCCCTTTCAAGAAGTAGTAGAGAGCAATAAGGTGCCCCCTGAACCACATTATCTCCAGGCTAAACACACTCAACTCCCTCAGCTGCTCCTCACAGCACTTGTTCTCCAGACCCTTAACCAACTTCATCACTCTTCTCTGCACCTGCCCCAGCACCTTAATGTCTTCCTCATAGTCAGGGACCCAAACCTGAACACTGTACTCAAGGTGTGGCCCCATTAGTGCCAGGAGCAGGGGGAAGATCCCTTGCCTGGTCCTGCTGGCCACACTATTGCTGCTCCAGGCCAGGTGCCATTGGCCTTTGTTGTGGCAAGGTGAGGGTCAGTCTCCCACCAGGTATCAAGGGACAGGATGAGAGGAAATGGCCTCAAGTTGCACGAGGAAAGGTTTAGATTGGATAATAGAAAAAGTTTCTTCACCAAAAGGGTGACCAAGTACTAGAACAGACTGCCCAAAGAAGTAGTTGTGTCACCAACCCTTGAGGTATTTAAAAGACACGTAGATGTGGTACTTAAGCACATGGATAGTGGTGGATGTGGCGGTGCTGGGTTAATGGTTGGACTCAAGGACCTCCAATGTCTTTTTCAATGCAAACAATTCCATGGTTCTTCATATTGGGATGTCTTACTCCTTATTTTAATACATTTAAAAAAAAAAAAGTCATCTATATTCCTATACACAATTGTATGGAGCAAGAACATGTTGTATAGTATGTGTTCAGTTTTCTTGATTTTATAGAGGCAAGTAAGAAGTAAAAAGTGACTAAGAGGCATGGTCCATGCAATTCTGACTATGGTCTGTCCTCAGCTGCTTGAAAACTTGGGTGTGGCCATGAGACATTAAAAATGTATTTTGGACAGCTAGAATAACTGGCTGCTTTTATCAAGGATCTTGATATTTTCTTCAGAAACCATCCAGAAATCAGTTACTGTCTATGTTTTTCACTTCATGAAAGAGAGTGTGTTTCTTTACTCATCACTTCAGAGACACTAGCAGCTTTCCAGGCAGGTATTCCATCTAACGGGAGATTCAAAAGGCATTTTAAGCAGACGTTTCTACAAGATCTGATATGACTCATCATGGGTGAGATGCTACTGCAATATCAGAATTTATCCTCTCTTACGACCAATAAGAAATAATCAAACTGCAGAGATGGTGCCCAGAGGTATGAAACATGGCATGTTTCAGGGATGTGTCTCCAAACCTTTGTTGCTCAAAGGACATATGATGCCTCTAGACAAAATTGTTTCCCAACACAGCATAGAATAACATCAGCACTCTCATAATGCACAGCTGTGTATCTTGTACCCTGTGGAGCTTAGTCCCTGCTCTGGAGAATTGCTTACATGACATTGCCATCTGGATGCATGCAAATTATTTTGTTCTTAGTTTTATAAAAACATTAGCCTTGCTGCTGAGGGGAGGTCATTCAGGGTGTCTTTATCTACATGTGCATAAACACATCTTCCCTGCCCAGACAAGATTAGTCTGTACCATTGCAAGGACATGAGAATTTTGTGATGCTGTAGGTGTGCAAAGAATGTAGTGGTTTACCTACTTTATTTTACTAGTGGAGACTGTCATTGCAGCAAGCCTCTTCTAGTTGTCTTTCATTTGTTGCAAACTACATCTGATCTGTGGCAAGCCCAGCTTGCTGGATGTGGGATGAAAATGTCTCAAACTGTACATTTTGGTCATCCTGTGCTCCTATTTGTCTCCTGCTGACCTTGCAATTGCAAGACATCCTCCTTGTATGCATAGTGCTTGATTTATCACAATTCCCCTTCAGTCAGGCTTCCAGCAGAGTAGCTGCCCTGCTTATGCTTCTTCAGGGCTCAGAGCTGTATTTGCTCTCTGGTTTTGAGGAGTTCTGAGCAGATAACACCTTTTTTGTCTTCTCTATTTTGGCTGCAAGTAAATTAGCAAATGGACTGTAAAAAGTATAAATAAAGTGTAATTCAAAATAAATGGTATTGTCCGTTTGTTTTGTCAGTTGGTTTATTTTTGGGGGAAGAGTCACTTACTTTATCTTCTTTTAAGAAATGTCTTTAATGAAATAATGGGCTAGGACATGTTTGTATGTTCAATTCATGCTTCAGGAATTTGGCAGGTTGTGTGTGCATCCTGAGATGTTTGCCAGCTCCAGAGAAGAAGTGGTGTTTCTTAGAGTTGTTCTCAGAATAAGTGCTCTTAGAAAAAGAGAGGATGAGGAAGAATATTTCTTGGGTTGCTGTCATGCTTCAGTCATTTTAACCTCTACACTTCATGGGCTGTGCATGAAATCTATTTCCCTGCTGGTTCCACTGGTTCATAGTGCTTAACTAGTGAGGTCTGCTTAAACATTAAGTGATTTCACCCTGAACTCACATTAAGGTTTAAATTCTTGAAACTCCAACACCAACATTTGACAGGTTATGAAATGGAGACAAGCTATGCTTTTTTATTTAAAAGACATTAAGTAAGAGAGGTGCTGGATTTTAGGGACCCATATGATCTTTCAGAGGCCAAAACCTTGAAACTTTCTCGCTATTTTAGTTTTTAGAATACAGAACAAAAGAAATATGTACAAAAATTTGATGCTGCTTTTTCATCTCATAATTTTCCTGGATTATTTCAACAGACTAAGAAATTATGGTGTTAATAGATGGTAATAATTTTTCTCTTTGTTCTACAGGAAATAAATAAGCCATCCAAGTGGTTTTCTTCACCCATGTGAGTTCTCTTTAGTAGCACAGCATTTCTGCTTAGTACAACCCAGTTCTCACTTCTTTTTGTAGAAACATACTAAATTCTGTTTGGGCCAGAAACTATGAAAAAGGAAATCACATAAGCAGAGGTTTAAGTAGGAAAGATTTCTTTGGCAGCCTCATGACAAAGCATTTCCTTCCTTTCTTCCTTCATCCCCTCCCTGACATATTAACATGTTGACTTTTGTAAAACATGACTGCTAAGAGTATGTTATGATGCTAAGGAGAAATTATTGGAGATTATTAAGAGCTCTCAACTACTGCCCTTTTTATCAGTAATCACCTAAACTACTGTCCCTGATCAGAAAAATTATTTGATCAGTTTATTGGGTGTGGATGGTGAGTATTGAAACTCCATATGAATCTTTCTATTTTCTCTAAAGTGGTGTGTTGTTCAAGAAACACAGGTGTCAGGGTGGATAAACAAAAATGAGCTTTCAATAAAAAGCTATGGAAAGAGGTTTAAGGGAGTCCTTTGCTGTTTACAGTGGAGATTGGCGAGAAGGGAAGGACTTTCATCTCTCTTTGCCATAGGTAAGAGTGATACTGAAATTCTTTGTGAAGTTTCAGTACTCATATTCTTCAAAAGAAGGTTGATAGTCTGATAGTGCAAAAAAGAAACAAAATCACTGTGTGGATGAATTGGAGTCTATTATTTATAGAGAGACAAAAGAGGTCAGCCTGATTAGTTGACCACCAGGCAAGATGTTTCCATCAGTTAACTCTTTTTTTGTATAATTGAGAAAATTATATATTTCCATCTGACCCTAATGAGCAGTGACTTTACATAGCCTACACTCATTTCAGCCTACACTGTAATTCAGCAAAGTTAAAATATTAGTGGGTTGAGATGTGGAGGGAATGATTACTGACTTCCTGTTTTTTTTGTCCATGGAAACTGAAGCAAGGTTTCTGGGTCTCAATCAGAGGACAGTGAGCGACACTGTTTATCAGACTGAAGACAATACAGGGTCATCAGACTCTGCCATGCCAGCAGATATGAAAATCTGAAGAACAAGAATGTACTTATTTAGCATTTTAACATGATAAAATATTTCCTTTTACGTGACTGTCTTCTCCAGTGACTACCAACACTGCATAATAAATCACCTAAATTATATCTAGGGAGGCTCACTGTTCTGTAACTGCTGCAATAAGGTGTTTTGTATGCTCTGATTGCTTTCCTCTATGCTCCTTTCACTTGGAAGACATTGAAGCTCTTACACAAACAAATTTCCATCCTGGGCTGTGTTTCATAGGCAGCACGGTAGATAATACCTTTAAAAGAGTGGGGTCAGAAGATGGAAACTGAGCGAAAAAGTCAATATTGAGGAGCATCTAAATACTTTGTCTCACCAAGAGTAAAGCTGTTACAATCTGAACAACAGCTGGGGCTTCTTATGATGATTTCTTTCCTTTTTTCCTTTGAATTCTAGACCAGCATGCAAGGTGAAAGCTTAACTACAGTGCTTTACTTCAGAGATGCTCACAGGAGCATGCCAGACTTTATTGGAATTTGAAACTGCAGTCAATGGCATTTTCTGCTGTTCTGCTGCTCATCCTATTCAAACAGCAAATTTGCTATCTAATCACAGGTTGCATTGTCAGTCTAAACAGAGTAATGCAGGGCTTTGAGGCATAAGGTAATCCAACAAGAATAACAGCCAGTAGGATTACTCTTGTGTTTGCTTTTTCATTATGGAGGGAGCCTTTGAACTTTCAAAATTAGTGGCCATATATTCTTTGGGACTTCCCAGGTGTGTGAGTCCAAGTCATAAATGGCAATCAGACAGCTGGTCAATTACTACTTTCTAAGGCTAAATAGTGCAATTGGACATTGGGGGAAAGCAAAATGAAATATTGTGAGCACCCTGTAACTGCTTCATCAGAGGCAGTAGGGCTTTCACTTTGGGCACTTGCATGCAAAGGCTCTGTAATTTACCCAGGAAAAGAGTTCGTGGTCCATGACCCAGGGAGTATTCCCTACTCACCGATGCCCATTGTAACATTTTGTATCCTCTTGGCACAAATTAAGGCAGACATAGAAGCTTAACAGCCCTGGAGAATCAGGCCGATGGTGTTGCTGGGAAATCATTATTGACCTTTTAATTTTGTGCATTATGCACCCTCAGGGACACCCTCAGGTTAATGGCATTTTAGAACAACATCAATATTTTGACATGACAGCCTTGGAAGGACTGTAATACAAACTTAATTCAGGTTTGTCTTGGGGTGACTTTGGT
>VWZT01012351.1:33768-49220 GCA_013397055.1 Pachycephala philippinensis | reverse complement strand
AGGGGCAGGAGGAGCCGTGAGGGGCAGTGCTGGACAGTGCTGGCAGTGCGGGTGGGGCTGGCAGGGGCCAGGCAGGGGCAGGGGGTGATGAGAGCAGGGTGAGGTGGTGTTCCAGCCCCAAATATCGGCTGCAGCATCCAGGAGCCTCCGGGCATCGTCCCCTGGGGCTGCAGGTGTGACACGGCTATTTCTCTGCCCCTGCAAAGGGACAGCAAAGGGGAAAAGGCTCAGTGGAGGTTTTCCTGCCCCTTTCCCCTTCTCTCCATAGACAGGGGACCAATTTACACGGATTAACAGCCAAAAATAATCCGGGTTCGCTTCCCACCTCCACTGGCTGAACATGTGGCTGCGGTTTGTTTGTTTTCGTTCTCCAACAGCCCCTCTATCCCCTGACGCTTTTCTGCTTGTAAATAGTCGAGTATCACATTCCCCCTGTGGAAACCAGGGTCGACAAAAACCTGAAATCCACCTTTTTTTTTTCCCCCTCTTTTTGCAGCTGCGCTGCAATTTCAATTACCATATGCCTTGTTTTGCCCCCGGGGAACGGTGGTGAGATGAGGAATAGGGGAAGTGTGGCAGGTAATGAAAGACACGTTCTCATTTCTGCTCCAGCAGATAGTGCAAGTGCCCATTAAACGCTGAAATTAATTGTTTAAATTGTTCTGAGCAGCATTTACGGCGATCTCCTTGTCGCTGCAGCTGGGCATTGGCTTTCAAAAGCTTTCCCCGCGCTATCTGCAGCCCAACGTTCCAGCGGCGACTGTCTCACCACAAACTCATTTGTTCAACACGCATTTATTGCACAACACTCGCAAAAATACGTGGCAAAAATGCAGATTTTTTCCCCCCCTCTTGTTTTCATGCTGCTCCAGGGACAAAACGCTGGTGGCACCCCAAAGGTGGCACTTTGTGATGACTTTTCATGGGCACGGGGGGCGTTCGGTTGAGGGCTGAATTTGATGGTCTTGGAGGGCTTTTCCAGCCTCGGTGATTCCATGATTCCATGGCTGGAGCGTTCCAAGGCGCCTGCCTCACACTGCTCCCACCGACAGCCCATCAGCTGCATCTGGAAACCACCAGAAATCCCACTGGAGCTGTCTGAGGGCACGGCCAGAGCCTGGGAGGGCACAGGGAGCCCTGAGAGCCCAGAGGATCGAGGAGGGAATAGCTCCCTCTCCCACCCCAGATGGCACCTGCCAGGCTCCTGCTGCTCCAGGGCTCCCAAACACTGACCCCAGGAGCCAGGCTGGCTGCTCCGTGTCCCAGAAGTGCTGGAAACAGGCCAGGACAACCCTGAGACCGTGACAGAGAGGATGGGGGAGCCCGCAGGCCTCCCATCACCCCCAGTAAGGGCACCCCAGTGCCACTGGGACACTCCAGGAGCTGTGCTGGGCACTGAGAGCAGAGTGACCCCAGCGCTGCCCAGCCCAGCTCCTCTCCATCCCACCCGGGCTGCTAGAGGGATAAATTCCTGCTCCAGCCCATTTCAGAGGCTGGCTGAGCAGATAAACCTTTGGCTGGGTGCTGGAAGATGGAATAGTCCTTGGCTGCTCCCGGAGGCTGCTCCCACCAGGGACCTGTGCCCAGGGTCTGGGGCCATCGTGACTCCAGAGCCAGGGGCAGGCACTGGGATCTCCACGGGCAGGAAAACGTCCTGTCAGGGCAAGGGACAGCTGGAGGTCGAGCCCTGCCAGTACCGAGGGAGGCAACAGCTGTCAAGTGATATAAAACTCCAGCATCCAATAATTCCTTCTGCTTTTCCAAAGCCTCGGTGCCTGGGTGCCAGCAGGGCTGACAGGGACTGGTTTGGGGACCAGCCCAGGGTTTAACAGACGTGTGGATGTGGCACTTGGGGACACGGGCTCGTGGTGGATTGTTGCTGTTATATTGGGGACAGAGAGGAATAACGACACAGAGCCGGGAATGGAGACAATGGAATTATTTATTAATAACAGACGGGTTTATATGTGTTAGTTCCCTGAGAGTTTACTTGAGTGGCAAAAGGCTGTTGGGCCTCTAGCAGCCACCCATCAGAGCGATTGGTCAATTCTCACAACACCCATTTCAAAACATTTCCCCAGTCGATATCAGAACAATCCTAAAATAATTTCCAGGTGTGAGACAGCAAGGTTGGTTTACAAAACCCACAGCGTTGTTTTGAATAGTTTGCATGGGAAAGACAGAGCTCCCACAGAATGCTGCAGAGAGCTGGAAACTTCTCTGCTAAATCTCTTTAGCACCCATAGTGGGTGGGCAATGCTGAGGGAATGGTTGGACTCAATGATTTTAATGGTCTTTTCCAACCCAAATGGTTCTGTGATTTATCCTGTCAGGTGAAGCCTCCCATCCAGGAGGGGCTGAGCCCTTCCCTCGCCCAGGTGAGTTCCAGGAGCTGGTTACCCACGGTGCCAACACCCTAATCAGGGCTGAGACAAGGAATCACTTCTGTGCCTGTGAATATTGTATGGCTGCTTAGAAATTAAAATGAATTTTGGGTTGTGTAGCATTTATCTGCACTCCTAATTTATATTTGAACAGGAGAGGAACTATTTTCTGTCTTGAAATCCAAGCTTAATTTTTATCTTTATTATCTTAAGAGCTTAGTGAATAATTAATTCTTTTTCTTCAAGTTTTTTTTTAGATTTGAAGCAAAATTAATTCAACCAAGGCCCTGGCTTTGTTGTCATTGATTTTGCAGGAGGCCGTGGGGGTCCCAGAGCAGCTGAGGGTCTTCCCAAGGCCACAAAATGAGGAGTTTTGGGGATAAAGAGCCTCTTCCTCCAAGCAGAAGAGCCAGGGGGAAGGGCTGGGATGGAAACCATGACAAGGACTGAGACGGACAGAGACCAGGGCAGAAGGGAAATGGGTCTCAGGGAGGGAGTTGGGCACGTGGTTTCTCAGATTTGGCACCTCTTCAAGGATGGATACTTGCTTCTGATGAGATTTTTGTTCCTTTTTGTCATTGCAAAATTTTATTTCTCTTTAATTAGAGGGGAAAACCAGGTATAAACTATCCTGGAGCAGATGAGGATGTGGAAAACACCAAGCCTGGGATGAAGCAGGGGCTGAGCAGCCCCCACCTGGGGCACTGCATTAAAAGGGGCAATAATTTCTTTTCACAGACAAAAAGTCATCACAAGTGAGAGGTGAGAGTCCCTCACACCCTCAGAGAAAGGGCAGGGGGAGCTTTGTCCTGGCTGTTCCAGGCACAAATCACCCTTGGAGCCCCCACAGCTCCTCTGGCACAGCCAATTCCCATTTACAACCTGATTTTTGCTGACAGCTTTAAGGTGTGAATTCACAGAAATTAATTCCAAACTTTCCGAATGTGGGTTTTATTATCAGTGGGAGGAAGAGCCTGTTCTCCTGGCAGCATCCCTTTATGCAGAAAAATTAATAAACTCAGTATAAATGCTCCGTTTCCATCGGCTCTGGGCTGTCAGTGCTGGCTGGGTGTGAGGGGGTCCAAGGCCACGTTTAACCCTTTCTGTGTCACCTCAATATCAATTTCTTCCAATCAATTTCTTGTTTCCAGGTTGTTTTCCAGCATTTCTTGTTCTCTCCAAGCCAAATGCATTCACCTGCTTTTATCAGCACCCCGGGCCTGACTCTGGGAGCCCCTGAGCTCCCAGTCCCTCTCCTGCTCCCACCTGGTTCAGGTGTTTTGAGGGGCATTTTGCCTCTTTTGAGGGGCGTTTGCAGCTAATGAAGGGGAACTGAGGGAGCACTCGGGGAGCTTCATCTCACACAGACATTGTTATTGAAGGGGTTTCATTTGCCCTGGCAGGAGCTGGGACCCTGCTGTGATTGGCATCTTAATCAATCAAAACACTCAGCTGATGGCTCCCCTCCTCCTGCAGAGCCCTATTTCACTCCCACCTGGATGTATTTATGAAGAATGCTGGTGTTTTAATAAGATTATTGTTTCTATCCAGCTGATGTTTTTGCTCCTGTGAAGCAGAGGCCAAAATGCCACTCCCAGCACTGCCATCTCCCTTGGGTTTACTCCAGGTGGTGCAGGTTTTTGTGGATTTTTGCATGTGTCAGAGCTTGGGGAGGAGAACCCTGGATTCTCCTGGATTTAGGATGAGCCAGTACAGAGGTCAGACAAATGCCAAAACGGGAGGAGACCCCGTTACTGGGGCAAAACTGCTCAAACAGGGAAATTTTCAGCATTATTACACTGTGTAGTTAATTTTCAGCAGTATTGCATGGTGTAGTTAATTTTCAGCAGTATTGTGCTGTGTACTTGACCTCCCTGACCTTAAATAATTGCATCTTAAAACAGTCTTAAAGGAGCTAGTTAAGGGAGGGAGTACAGCTGGCCATATTTCAGCATTGATTTTCTGCCAGCTCGCTGTACTTTCGATAACACGAACTCCACAGATCCCTCACTGAGCTCCCCTCACTGCGATGGGGCTGCCCCTAGGGCGGGGGGACAGAGGGACAGGATGGGAGTTTGTGTTTCACCTGCCCCACACCTCTCAGGGGTGAGACCATCCCAGATGACAAGCCCGGGAGAAAGGTTATGTGTAAACAGAAAGAATTTCCAAGTTTTTCGAAGAGCTTCGGAATGTTTTGAACCAACTTTATCTCTTAATTCAAAAGTCCGTTTGAATAACCCAAAATGAGATCAGTACGGAAGGGCTGGAAGATCATCTAACAAAGAGCAGCAATTCCTCCCCATTCAACTCAATTATCCCCGGCTCAGTCTTGGGGAAACAGCCCGATTGCTTTCCTGCCAGCTCCTGGCTGCCGAGTTAATAACATCGCACGCTGCGTGTGATGGACCGGAGGATTTTGCAATTACTCCTGAAGAATTTCCCTGGAAGGGGCTGGGAGGGCTGCGGGGGCGCGTCGGGAGGTGCCTCGCACCGCTGAATGTCACCCTGGCCTCTCTCCTCCTTTCGGGGCTCCGCGGGGCTCCGGCACCGACAGACCCCGGCTGGGGCTGCGCTGCCCCGGGCTGTGCCGGCCTGGTCCCGGGCTGGGCGAGGCAGCGAGATTTCCTTTGCTCCATCCCTGAGAAGCCGAGCCGGGCGATGAGCAGCAGCATCACACGGCAATCGTGCTCCCTGGCTGCCGCCGGACAGATCTCCTTTGCTCCATCCCTGAGGAGCCGGGCCGGGCGATGAGCAGCAGCAGCACGGGGCAATCGTGCTCCCTGGCTGCCGCACCGAGCCCTGCAGCTGCCGGAGCTCTGGAGCTAGGGCTCGCACCCTCGGCAGCACAGGGGCAGCAGCGAGGGGCTGGGGCTGGGGCTGGGACTGCCCGTTTCGGCTTTGCAGAGCGTGCACCAGTCCAGCTGGAGCTGGAGCCTGTGGGCGCTGAGGATGCTCCCGATGGGCACCCCCGGACAGGAGGATGGAGGAGGGCTCCTCGGGCAGGACGCGGGTTGTGATGGCCCAAGCAGGAGCTGTGTGCGGTGGGGACACGGGCAGAGCGGTCCCGCACTCCTGCTCTGGACCCTGGGCGGTCCCAGGCAGCGAGAGCCCCGGGCAGTGAGGGCAGAGGTGCGGCCGTGCCTTCCCCCGGAGGTGATGTTCGAGGCTTGGCTGGCACCGCCGGGCTGTCCCAGCCCTCTGGCACCGCTGCCGTGGCTTCACTGGACATCCTGACCTCGGCTCCTTTATTTCCAGTTCCAGGTTGCACCATTCCCTTCAGCCCCCTGTGCCTCCAGTGCCCGGTCACATCAGCCAGACCCACGGACATGTCCCCTCTCAAAACCAGGCAGGAACTGGGATTTCAGCAAAGAAGGTTAAAGAAATAAACAGATAAACGCCAATAAAGTAAATAAAGGTAAAGGGGGGGGGAAAAAAAAAAAAAAACAGAGAATGCAAGCAAACTCTTAAATGAGCACAAACTGTAAATTTCCAGTGACAGAGTGTTTCCAGCCCTGCTGGCTGCTGGGGAAGGGGCATCCCAAGCCCAGTGCCCCTCACAGGCTCCCAGTCCCTAAGGGAAGGGACGGTGAGTTAGGGAGATGTCAAGGATCCTGTCAGTTCAGCTGCCAACCTGAAAAACCTGGTGGTTGCAGGTGGTTTGAAACCCATTTTTCAAGCAATATTAATTTCAGATCAACCTGTGCCTATTCCTCTGCCCTCAGGAGTGCCACAAGCAGAAGCCTGCCTGTGGGTGATGGAAGTGTCCGTGCTCCCCGTGCTCTGTGTCCGCTCCCCCGGGACTCCCCAGGCCCAGCCTAACGCGAGGGGACGGGTCAGGCTTTAACTTCTCGCTACAGTGAATAAATAAAATAAAAGGTCGTGTGCTTTTAGCATCCCTGGTCCATTCTGATTCCACGCTCACACCTGAAACCTGCCCTGGCTCGCCTGACAACGGCATTTTACAAGATGGATCAGTCCCGTCTCTTGCTGTAAAAGCCAGCACGGCAGCGAGAACGATCGAGGGCAGCGAGAATGACCGAGGGCAGCGAGAACGATCGAGGGCAGCGAGAACGATCGAGGGCAGCACACGGTGTCGGCAGCCAGACCCGGCCCCAGCAGCTCAGGGAACGCCCTCCCTGCGAGAACGGGACTCCCTGGCCGCTGCCACTGACGGGAACCCACCACAAGCCCAACGCTATAATCCCTCCTTAATCACCTCGGCAATGAGAGGATTAACCAGGGATCTGCCGTGGCCGTGTGCCATGGCTGAGCCTGAGAAATCCCGACGGGAATTCCCGTGCCCACAGCATCTCCCTCTCACCGAGGGATGATGCTCGTCCTCCTCTCCCTCACAAGGATGCTCCTCCGGTCCCTGCTGCGCTCCAGCCCCAGGCTGTGCGAAGCCCAAGCCCCTGTTAATGAGCAGCCCCCCATTTTCCAGCCCCCACCGAGAGCCGTGGGGAGGTGATGGCTGGGGCAGCGCCGGTGGGCAGGACACCAGTGCTCGGCACTTCTGCAGGACACCTGCAAACAGGTGGAGGCTCCAAAATCTAAAGCCGTGGGCTATCCCCAGACTAACCCTTTCCTGCTACAAACCATCACCCCTCAGGTGCAACCCCCGGCCTCTGATATCCCTGGGATACATCCCCAGCCGGTGCCCAGGGCTCCCTCAGGGACCCAGGCATGGTCACGCTGTTTGTAGCATCCCTCTCCGCCGTCTCTTCTGTTCCATCCCCTCCGCCCCGGCCCTGCACTGGCACAGCATCCTCTCACAGCCCCAGCTCTGCCTCCAGCTCCCCACACCCAGCACAGACACTACTTTTAATGATGTGCAAATTGGCTTAAGGCACAGCGATCAATCAGGGGCTCAGCACCTCGGTGAGGGGATCTGGTGGCTCTTTGTTCGGGGGCAGCAGCTGCGGAGGAGGGACTGAAGGCTGCAGCCTGGCCGGGCTCTGCCCGCGCTCCAGACACGCAGGAATTGATTTGGGATTGTTTCTGTGCAGCAGGCGATCCAACAATCAGATATATTTCTCTTGCAGGTCCGAGTGCAGAGCTCTATTATTCATACTCTGGCTTTAAGTTATAGCCAGTGTCGTGTCAAATGTACCAATTCCAGCAGCTTTAATGGAGTTGGCCTCTGCACCCCTCGCCAAGTGGCAGCTGATATTTTCTGCCCACATCAGTTGTATCTACAAGGGGAAAATATCGAATGCTCCCTGCAGCTCTTGTTCCAGCGCGTGAAAGGGAGGTTTCCTGGCCGTGGTGATGCTGTGTGTGCTGGCGGGCACATGGCCTGGAACGTGTGGCTCCTGGCACAGCCAGAGCCTGGCACTGCCACGGCTGCACCACAGGGGCACCACGGCCACCCTGCGTGTTGTGACCAGCTGGGCTTTGCTCCACCGGTGGCACCCAGGGATCTCAGGGAGGAGAAGAGCCCAGCTCCATGTGTGCACAGCTTTCCTGGCCCTTTGGCCCCCACTTTGGCAGCCAATGGCCAGTGCAACCTGCCACATCTGTGTTGGTGTGACGAGAAGCAGGACCTCACTGGGAGCCTGGGCAGGAATCACCCACAGCAGAATGCTCACTTCAAGCCCTCACTAACACATCAATCTCTCTCACCTGTGCTGCAGCTCACACCGGTGAATATCTGAATGCGTGGGAGGAAAAAAATTTAAATCCTTGCTGCTCCAATCCTGCTCTTGCTGCCTTCTCTTCCTCCTGCCCCAGCCAAGGGGAGGCTGCAGCATCAGTGAGTGTTGTGTGCTGGGCGTGGGGATGTGGGGAGGAAATGCTTCCTGCAGGTGAAAACAGCCTCCAGAGAGGCAGTGGAGCAGGGCTGCCCCTTGGGATGAGGGCAGGAGGGTGGATTGTGCCCGGGGTGCAGTGGGAGACCCTCGCTGTGCCAAAATTTCTTCCCTCCCGCACATCCCTTCCTGACCTCAGTGTCTGGGAATGCTCCAGCCAGGCACTGAGCAGCAGCTCCAGCACTGTGAGGGGCTCAGAGGGCTCAGAGAATGTTCCCATATTCCCTGGTGGGTACACATCCTATCCATGCTCCAACACTCCCACTGCAGCTGGGGCAGAGACCCTGCAGACAGCTGGTTCATGTCCTGCTGCCACTCAGAGCTCACCTTTTGGTCCATAACTGAATCAAATATTTTAAAACAAGCTTTGATGCCTTCTCCTGGCTGCCCCCATCACCATGGCACCTGTAAACATCTGGCAATCTTCCCACCTCCTAATTTTAGTAACTAATTACCTCTCGTTATCTTGCATCAGGCCAGTAGCCAGCATGTCACTTAGTGATTAATACAGTTCACACAGCAACGTGAAGCTGCATCCTTCATTCACCGCCAGAGTTATCCTCTTTGCCCTCTTGTTGTTTACCTTAACAAAGCAGTGAGAAAGGCAGGAAATACAAGGAATCAGTATTTGCTGTTGGATGAGCAGCTGGGAAGGCAAAGGGGCGATAGGGCTAGGATCTTCTGGAGGCAGGAGAAGTGGCTTTGAGGAATTCGTAATCAAGATTTAATACAGAAGCCTCTAATGGGCTTGTAAATCCTCTGTCCCCTGAGTGACCAGTGCATCCTGTGGCCTGCTGACACCCTGCAGAAGGGATTTTCAACTTAAAGGTCTTGAACCACAACAAGACAGAAGGAGAGATTTCTCTTAAAGTGCTTTCCACTGGTTTTTTCCCCCCACAGCTTTCCCCATGACTCTGGGAAGGACCCACTCCCACCACATCCCATCACTCAGCCCTCGGCTCCTGCACGTGGCCGGTCACAGGATTGTGCACTGAGCCAATAAATTAAATTGTGGTGGCTTCATTGATATCAATTTTGATGATACTCAAAAGAGCCTGACCAGAGGTACCAACCCTGCTCTCAAAATTAAAACAGACCGTTTTCTTACCCCTGAAATTGTCCCATTCTGTTAGCCCACCGCAGGAGCATTGCTCAGTCACCTTGGGATGTGTGGGTGTTGGGGAGCGGGGTGGGCTTGGTAGGAGGAAACAGTGGGTGAGTGGTCGGGGGCAGGTGGGCAGCTGAGGGGGGCAGGAGAGCAGGTTTGGGGTGTTTGGGGCTCAAACCTGCCGAGGGCTCAGTCCCATCCTCACCCCAGCTCCTCCCAGCAGCAAGGGCAGGCGAGCACTTACAATAATGAGGTATTCAGCACTGACACCTTTTAATTCCCCAAATGATTAACTCGAAGCAGATTAGAGCTGGGATGGCTATTTAATTAACAGACACGTCAAGCTTGCTTATGAGTCATTAAAAAAAAACCCACCCTAATGATTGACTTGTTAATACGGAAGAAATCAATTAGAATTTTTTTTTTATTCCTCCTCTGAAGTTTTTGGATCCAGCCAAAAGGATGGAGGAAGAAAGGATGCTGAGATACAGCAGAGCTTTATTCTTTACAGAGGAGGTTGCAGGAACAGCTCGAGGCAGGGATTTGGAGGGTTTTTGGGAGGCAGGGACTGAGCCCTGTCCCAGGATGCAGAGGAGGATGCGAGCAGCCCCTCGACACCAGGTTGGTTGTGTGAAAAGCTGCCCTGTCCTCCCTCAATCCCCTCATTCTCTCATCCAGGGCCAAGTTCCAGGTGTTCCACTGCCCCTTCCCAAAGCCCTTTACCCTGAACTGCCTGGCTCCTGCCGTGGCTTTCCCAGAGAGGCTGGAAGTGGGGATGGGAATGGCTGGAGCGGGATGGGGGATGCGGGGTGTCTGCCTTGGGGCTGGGGCACCTCCTCAGCTCAGAGCTGGGGGTCACTGGTGCTGCTGGGGGTCACTGGTGCTGCTGGGGGAGGTGGGTTATTGCTGGCAGAGGGGTCTGACAGCAGCAGGGTTACAGCTGGATCCTGCAGGTGCTGAGTTAATGATGCATCCAGGGAAAATACAGGAAAGGCCGGACCTGAGCAGGAGTTTTCTGCTCAGGGAACAGCTGATGAAGTTCAAGGGCAAAGAGGATTTGGCAGGATTTGGGAGCTGCAGCCAGTGTGGCCCAGAGAGCCCCAAGCTCAGCAGGGTCATGGCCAGGGAGGTCTGAAGATCTTCCGTGCACTACATCAGTGTCAGGACACGGGAGAGCAGGCTCGACCCTCCTGCTCCCTGGGGAAAGCCCACGAGGGGTTAAATGCCTTTCTTGCACACAATTATGAATTGCTGTCTTCAGAGTCTGACTTAATGCACAGAAACTCTGATTGCTCAAGTCGTAGATTGCCTCTTGACATTAATTACTATGTAAATCCAGCAGATTAACATTGTCAGATGATGAGTGGCAAGTCTCACTCGCAGTCAGTCTCCCAGGAGCGCCGCGGTTGCAGAAGTTGCCATAGCGATTTTTTCCTCTTGGAAAAAACACCGATAATAGAATAAACTCAAAACAAGCCAACGCATCCCTGTGCTCCCACCAGGAGCTGCTGCTCTCCCTGCTGATCCCAGGGCCTCGGCTGGACCCTGCTGGGGCAGGAGCTGAAGTTGTATTTTGACCCATCAATGGGTTTAATGCTCTTCAAGTGCCTGTCTGGCTCCTCTCAGTGCTTCCTGCCTGAATGACCGTGATGGGGGAGCTCATCCCCACTCCTCAGGAGCTGCCTGCCTCCTGCTCCCTCGGCTTTGCTCTTTCTGTGCCCCCCTCACGCTGCTGGGCACGGTCCTGGCGGGCAATACGGTGCTTTTTGGGGAACAGAAAGCCCCTCTGGTTCTGCTCGAGGAGGAGATTTGATGTTGTTATCCCAGTCTCTGAAGCCAAACAGTGAAAAGAAAAGGAAAAAAACCCCTCGTTTTTCACTCAGGATTAAAGATGCATGAGCAGAACGAGCAGGGCTGCTCACCAAGGAGTCAGGAGCTTTGAAGGTGAGCTGAAAGCTCACTACATAAATTGATAAACTGCCTCAGATCTCTGGTCAGGAGAGCACAGGCAGTCAGCTTCAAACCTCGCTGTGTCTGGGGGTGTTTGGACCGGCCCCCCAGCCCTGTGCCCTGGCTCACATCAGCCCTGGCACTGCCATGTGGGTGCTGCACCCCGAGATGCTGCTGGGCCTGTGTCTGCTCTGCTCCAAGATGTCCTTGCCAGGGCCCTGCTGTGCCCTCCTGCAGGTCACCCAGCACCCAGGGACTGAAACAGGGGTCCCCCAGGGCCCCCCAGACCTCCCCAAATCCCACTCCTCCCCAGCACTGAGGCCAGGGATCAGCCTCTGCTCCAAGATGTCCTTGCCAGGGCCCTGCTGTGCCCTCCTGCAGGTCCCCCAGCACCCAGAGACTGAAACAGGGGTCCCCCAGGGCCCCCCAGACCTCCCCAAATCCCACTCCTCCCCCAGCACTGAGGCCAGGGATCAGCCTCCGCTCCCCAGGGACAGAGCACGGCTCTGGGTGGGAGCTGCAGCACCATCACCTCTGCGTGCCCCGGGGGAAGTTGCACGACAGAGGTTGTTTATTGCCTTTGAAAGGGAAGAATATGTTTCTCATCCATGTCATACTTCTAAAAATACCAGACGTGTTGCCCCGACTCTCCTCTCGTGCGCTAATGACAGCTGAGGAGCGACGTCTGTATCATAATGGATGAGAAACAAGTGCCTCTGTACCCGGGAGAAGGCTGATTATTTTACTGGCAAGATACATTAAAAAAATGCCTTGTGACACAAAGTAACATTAATGTCAGCAAGCGGCAGCGCGGCGCCTCCGGGGAGCCCCGCTCCTGTCACCCTGATTAAATTAGCGCGTTCCCCGCATCCAGCCGGCCATCAATATTCATGTCGGGGTGTGCCCGAGCCACGGCTGCTGCTGCTGCTGCCTGATGGCCCGGAGGAGATGAAGCAGCCTCAGCCACGGGCTGCGGGAGCGGATCCGGGGCTGGTTGCCCTCCAGGCAGTGCCGGAGCGTCCCCCTCCCCAGCCCCAGGCATGAAGAGGGGCAGGGATGCTGCCAGCCCTGCGCCCTGGAGTGATGCTCCACGCAGAATTCTTGCTTGGTCCATGGGATCTTCCCTCGACAAAAGATAATTTTCAGGACGGAATGAAAACGTGCCAAACCCCCTGCGTTTGGCTCGGTGTTTTTGGCTTGCAGAAGCCCCAGCCCATGGGAATTCACAGGGGCTCCTGGCTGGAATGCCCCTGCCTGGAGCTGCTGTCCCGATCTCCTGCCTCTCCTCAGAAGGTAATTATGCTGGGATCTGCAAAATTCATGGCTGTAAATGTCTCCACGTGAGGAAGGCGCTGTAACTCACGAAGAATCAAATGCCAAAACGCCACTGAGAAAAGGCCAGAAAGAGCTTTAATTGCCCCAATGAATCAGTGTCATCCCAGACTTCCAAGACGTCCCCACTCCACCCGCTGCACATCAGCCCTGGCTGGGGATGTGTTTTCCAAAAGTGCTGCCAAACAGGCGGCTGTGGATCCTCCTCCCAGCTCCCACCTCTGAGTGCAGCCCCAGTCCTGTGCAGGGCCAGCCCTGGCTCCCCAGTTTGCCCCCACAACTTCTCCTGGGCCCAAGAGCAGGATCTCAGGATCTCCAGGAAGGAAAAACCAGGAGGAGCAGGGCCTGGGGAGCCGCAGGTGCTGAAGATGCTGAAAGCTTGGTCGCTGACAGATTTTCCAGCTTTCTGACAGTATCCATGTGAAAGTCCTTGCTTTCACATGGGTGCTGGCCGAAAAGCAGTTAGAGGTTTTTTGTAAACCAATCCTTTATCTTGCAGGTGCAAGTTGTTGTGCAGTATTGGTGTGGTACTGACTGGAGAAATATTTTGAAATGGGTGTTGTAGGGTTTAGCCAATCATTCTAAGAGGTGGATGGTCAGGGACCAATAATTTTATGCCATTCAAGTGAACTAGGATATAAATATGAGTCTGTAAATCAGTAAATAGTTCCATTCCTTCCTGGATCGGGCTTATGTCATTTCTTGCTGTCACCGGTACAGCGACAACCGGCGTTGGTGGCTGTGGGGCAGGAGGCCAATGAGGGGTAACTATTCCATAACTTTACTGCTGCTACTGCAGAGGGGTGGTAATGAGTGAGAACAGGCTCAGGGTGCTTTCAGGAGCTGTGTGGGGGCTGCTCTGAGCCGAGCTCTCTGAAAGGTGCCAGCCTGCTGGGTGAGGGAGCCTGGACTCGTTTCATTCACGTGGGAGCTGACACCCACCTGAAGCATTGCCCGTAGAGCCCCAGACTGGTTTGGGTTGGAAGGGACCTTTCAGACCATCTCCTTCCACCCCCTGCCCTGGGCAAGGACACCTTCCACTATCCCAGGTTGCTCCAAGCCCTGTCCAACCTGGCCTTGGGCGATGGGGCAGCCACAGTTTCTCTGGGCAACCTGTGCCAAGGTCTCACCACCCTCACAGGAAAGACTTTTTTCCCAATATCTAGCCTAAACCTATTCTCCTTCAGTTTAAAGCCGTGTTTTAAGCTGGTGACCCCAGCTCCGTCCTCAGTTCAGGGCCAGCTTGCCAAGGGATCCAAGCACAGCAGCTGGCACTGGTCCTGCTGCCACTGCCCAGAGCGTGGGGTCCTGTGGGCTCCCAGAGCCCAGCGGTCAGTGTAGTTAACAACCTTTTCAAAACTTAGCTCCCTGGGAACTTGTTATTCCAGGATTCCAGCCATTAAGGACTTGTTAATATTTATGAAATAATTAATAGATGCACCTCTGTTCTTTAATAACTCACGTAAAGTTGTGCTGGGGAAGGCAGTACCAGGCATTCTGCTCAGAGCAGGAGGAGCCCTTAATTATGTATTAAACACACACAGATTTATTACACAAAGTTATGAAAAAATAAAAGCATTTAATTTAAGAAATAACGAGGCAAGTTCTGCTACCTGGAGAGCCGTGTTAATGAGGCAACTGGCTGTGGAGCTCTGCTCCAAGGAAGAACATTTACAGGGGGCCTGGCCCTGTTGTGGTGAGGTTTTTCTTTAGGTGGGAGATTCGGTGCTCACCAGGGTGGGCGTTGGGAAGGGCAGGCAGGGCCACCCCAGTGCCAGCCACGCACATATGGTGTGCATACACATACATGAAGGTTTTTTGGGAGCTTTCCCACTGCCAGCCCCTCTCCATGAGCACAAGATGCTCCTTTTCTCCAGGGACCCCCGTGCAGCTGCCCCCCACAGGGGCTGAGGGTCTCTGGAGTGGCACTGGAGGCCCCGGTGGCAGCACACGCACAGCTTGCTACCCAAACAATGATCTATATTTTCAATTTTCCGAAAGATTATGTTTTCATCTTAAAAGATGTTGTCTCCTGCTTTTTGACCTGAATAAAGTGAAAGATAATAGAATCCAGATGAAATATATATCTACATTAATCTTACACAGCCCCGTGCCGCTTCCAGGTGCTGCAGCAGGAGTGGATCCAGTTGCAATCAGATGCCCGCCTGGGTCTGAGTGATTCCCACTCTGATTTAACAGGATTAAGGGCTGCTGTGAGATGCAGCTGGTCCCAGTGCGGGCAGCACAGCTCCCACCAGGGAGGGTGGTGGAAAAGCTCAGGGGTGCATTCTCCCTGAGACACGTCCACGGCAGGGGAGGTGTGTGACCCTGCCACCTCCAGACATCAGGAGGTGACAATGGGGTTGTCATGGAAGCTCTGCCCCAGGCTGAGCCACACAGCTGCTGCTGGCTGGGCAGAATGGTGCTGTGCCCAGTGGGATCGTGCTGTGCCCAGCAGGACGATGCTGTGCTGGGCAGGATGATGCTGTGCTGAGTAGGATTATGCTATGATGAGGGGGATGATGCTGTGTCCTGCAGGATGATGCTGTGCTGGGCAGGATGATGCTGTGCCCAGTGGGATCGTGCTGTGCTGAGCAGGATGATGCTGTGTCCAGTGGGATCATGCTGTGCTGAGCAGGATGATGCTGTGCTGGCCAGGATTATGTTCTGCTCAGCAGGATGATGTGGGGCTGGGTAGGATTATGCTACGATGAGGGGCATGATGCTGTGCCCAGCAAGATGATGCTGTGCTGGGCAGGATCATGCTATGATGAGGGGGATGATGCTGTGCTCAGTGGGATGTTGCTGTGCCCAGCAGGATGTTGCTGTGCCCAGCAGGACAATGCTGTGCTGGGCAGGATGATGCTGTGC
>VWZT01012351.1:22348-33703 GCA_013397055.1 Pachycephala philippinensis | reverse complement strand
GGATGTTGCTGTGCCGAGCAGGCTGATGCTGTGCCCAGCAGGATAATGCTGTGCTGAGCAGGATGATGCTGTGCCCAGTGGGATCGTGCTGTGCTGAGCAGGATGTTGCTGTGCCCAGCAGGACAATGCTGTGCTGGGCAGGATGATGCTGTGCCCAGTGGGATCGTGCTGTGCTGAGCAGGATGATGCTGTGTCCAGCACGATGATGCTGTGCTGGGCAGGATTATGTTCTGCCCAGTGGGATGATGTGAGGCTGGGTAGGATGATGCTGTGCTGGCAGGATGATGCTGTGCTCAGTGGGATGTTGCTGTGCCCAGCAGGATTATGCCATCTCAGCATTTGGATAGGCATTTCACCCGGATTTTGGCAGCACGGGCAGCTGCTGGGAGCTCACGGAGGCAGCCCCGGCTGGGTTGGCCGTGAGCTGCCACCCTGGCCAGCAGAGAGGACCAAGGTTGCTTTGTATCTCCTCGGGTTCCTCCTGCAATTTTCATTTCAAAGCCTCTCCTGTCCCTGCCTGTGTCCCCAGACAGGCCTCGTGCAGCCACAGGAGCTCAAGGCCAAGGTGAGGGGCACTCACAGCCCTCACAGGCACCAATCCGTGCCAAGGACAGGCTGGATCCCTCAAGCCAGATCCCAGAGCCAGGCGTGGTGGGGGCTCCAGCTGTAGCAGGAGAGTACTGGGGAAAGGAGAGGGAGAAATTGGATTCAGAGGCAGCAAATGCAGCTCCCCAGAATGGATGTACATTTTCATTATACACTGAGTAATTGGTGGTAATACAAGAGATATGGGCAGTATCATTATAGACCAGGCTGTGCTGGAGATGGATTATCATCATCTGTCATTATCTGGGCTTCCTTGTGGCTGCTAAAATTGTAGAACATGATTTTAATAACCCTGGAAGGCAAGAATCATTTTTCTTTTGTCACTTAACAACTTGGCCTCATTCACTGATACCTTTAAATAAGAAGGGGGGATTAATTTCTAGCGGGATAAATGCAGACCTGGTTGTTTCCTCCTCTCCTCATTTGCAAAGGGGCCCCATCGATGCCTGACAGCTTTCAAGGAAATTGCAGATAATGGGGACAGGACGTCAGCGTGGAGCAGGGGGCACAGGATCACCCGGAGACAGGTGGTGGTGCTGACACAGCGCCAGCCCTGGGGCCCTCGCCCTGTGCCCCCCAGGCAGGGCACTGATGGCACTGGGAACCACAGGCTGAGCCTCGGGGAGGCTTGGCCAGGAGATTTGGGCAGTATCAGAGTCGTCAGGGTGGTCCAGGCACCCCAATCCTCAGCCCCATCTCGCAGGGCACAGACACGGCTGTTTTCCATCACTCCTGACCCCCCTGGACACTGTCAGAACCATTTGTGGGTGTTTCATTTGTCACTCCTCTTGGCCATGGAAAAAGCCAGCAGCAGGAGAGGGACAAATCAAATTACAAGGCAGCTAATGAAAATAATGGGGAATAAAGCACTTCTGGAGGCTGCTTGGTTGGATTCCTATTTCCCTGTGTCACTGGGTTTGAGCGGGGATGTTTATAACCTCACGAAGACATTTCATTGCCTTTGTGATTAGCTCAATTGACCGTGGATTTTTTGCTCTCACAGACCTGAGCCCTTGGAAGAGAAGTGCCAACTCCAAGTCACGTTCCTGCCTCACAGCTCGAGCACCCAGAGCCCCCCTGTGCCTTCCAGGGGCCTGGCACTGGCAGCGTGTCCCAGAGTGACACGGATGGGGAATGAAGGGGGTGTTCCTGGGCATCCTGAGATGGAGGGTTCATAGAGCAGGAGCAAGGGGGGAGCAGCTGGGAGAGGTTTTCCCCTTCTCCACACAATGCTCTGGCCACTCCAGCCACAAGGAGCTGTCAGTGCCTGCCTGGGCTGGCAGCCCCAACCTGCAACTATTGACTCTGAGTAAATAATTCCCAGGTATCCTTTTCGCCTGATAAAAGCTGGGGGTTTTTCTATTATTGTCAGAGGTGTTTATTAGAGCAGAAAAATAATAGTGCTTTGCTTGCAGCCTGATTGCCGGGAAGTTTCGGGAGTTGCCACGCAGCCCCAGCTGCTGGGATCAAACTCAGACGTGCTGCCTGGCACCACGGGCACAGCAGGGTGAGGGGGTGGGGCGGGGGGTGAAAAGCCCCTGCTCGGGTGGTTTGATGGGGGGCAGCATCAAAGGGAAAATTCTTTTCAGCAATGGCAGAGGGAGAAGATGCTCCACAAGTCTGAGTTTGGAGTGACTCAGCAGAAAAGAGCAGGAATTTCCAGGAATATGAGGGGTGAGAGGCTGGTACAGGGCTCAGCTAAAGGACATGGGGAGGTTCCCCTGCCACGGACACCTGTGCAACAGAGGCAGGAATTTAGGGGAAGGCAGGTTCTGGGTGGTCCCATGGAAGATCTCTCCCTCTCGCCCATCCACCCTGTTGAACCACTCTCCCGAGCTGGAGCTGCGTCCCCTTGGCACCACTTTGGCACCTCACAGAGTGGAGATGAATAATGGCAGCACATCCCAGCCCCCTCCCCCTCCCCACGCCCATCAGGGCCTCCCCGCATCTGCCACGCAGAAATTAATCCTCCTGCCTCATTAATTGCAGGAATGTGTCGGGAGCTGTTCAAGGTCAGCCTCCAGGACCCCTGCCATCAATCCTCCCCAGTTTGCAGCTGCCTTGCTGGGGAGGAGCCGGCAGTGGCACAGTGGGGACATCTCTGGTGTTTGGGTGGCACAGGAGGGTCCTGGGTGGGCTTCTGTCCCACGCTGGCAGGCTGCCCGTGTGCCCCTGTCCCTGGTGATGCCATCCTGAGCCGAGGGTCCTCTCCTGACCGCCTCTGCCCACCCACAGAGTGACTTGATGGGGAGCCCCCTGAGCCCTCCTCATTGCTGATGGCTGAGCAAGGGGGTTGTTTGAATTAATTGCGTTGGGCACCAATTAGCCAGCTCTCCTCACCCATTAGAGACTGCAGAAGCTTTTGCACTTAGATCTTGCATCTTACATGACTGGCAATATTCTATTCTTTTAGGGAATGAAAAGAAGAAAGGGAAAATCCCTTTAGCGGAGCCGGGTTTTGCTGCCTGCGGAGCTGATACACACCAGGAATGTCCTTTATTCTGCTTAATAGCAATGATCCACCCAGCAGGGATGGAATTAGAGGCACTGGGAACATAGGGGTAGCTGAGAGCTCCCAGGCACTGAATGTGGGGCTGCTGCCTGTGGACTGCGACCAGAGCTGCCTGCAGGGTCTGGCCATGCCCATGGGCTGCTGCCCAGTGCCATCAGTCCCCATCCTACGCCCTGCAACCAGGAAAAACCCCGCAGCTGCTTCCCCTTTCCACCTTCCCCCTTGCCTGATGGCCTCAGGCTTGGGAGGCTCTTATGTCACGAGCTGGGAGCCGCTGCCTCACCACTCACGCCAAACCTGCTTTGTGAGCATCCACCCTCCCTCCAAACTGTGCTCCCCTCGCTGTCCTGCACCATGGCCCGTGTCACCACCTGCCTCTGCACCGTGGGACCCTCTGTCACCCAGCTGCCTCTCGCACCCCGGCAGCCCCCTCCCTACTCATCCTCCCGGCCCAGCCCCTCTGCCAGGCTGCCTGGGACGCACGGCTCAGGAGCTCTGCAGGGACGGCACCCTGCACCCTGCCCCGTATTCCCGTCCCATCCCACGGACGGGATCTGTGAGCTTGTGAGCGTGACTCAGAGCCGAAGGGGAACCGAGAGCGCTGTCAGGATGCGCGTGTGCCCCATCCCCGCTCGCAGGAGGCTGGCCCGGCGGATCGGCACGCTCGGAGCCTCCCGGGACAAGCGCTTTCCCTGCGGAGCACGGGCGGGGCGAGCCCGAGGGCAGGCGTGCGCTGCTGTGGGATGGAAGATCCCCTTCCCACACCGGATCCCACCCCGCGGCGGGGCCCCAGCGGCGGCGGGCGCTGTCGGTGTCCAGCTGGGTGTTCGCAGCGCTACGCCCTCGGTTCCCACGGAGATGCCCACGTCTCCATGGCTACCCAAGGACATTCCCGCTCGGCTGGTAAACAGCCCGCACGGCACCGGCTTCCGTCCCGAACTACCGGGGGTTGCTACACCCCGGGGAAATGTTGCGACGGCAGCTCCCTCTTCCCGGGCAAGCAGTGGGCATCGGCCCCGTGCCCCAGCCCAGGTTGCTGAGCCCCCACGCCACCCCTGCCAGCAGCCTGACCCGTTACAAGCAGGGCGGATTTGGGGGAAAGTGCCTTCGCTCGGACTGTCGGGGCTGTGAGGTCGGTGGTGAGAGCCCCAGGCCATCCCCTCCGGCCAGTGCCTCTGCAGGAGGCCATGCCAGATGTCCCCAGGCTGGTCTCCCACCACACCAAGCCACCCTGCTCCCGGGGGGCTGCTCTGGCAGCGTGGGGCTGTGTGAGCGCTGCAGCGTGCCGTGGAGACGAAACACCGCCCCGAGCCCAGAGTAAACAGCTCTTTGCACAACAGCCGCCGCGGTTGCGAAGGTTGTGAGTGTGTGGAGGGTTGAGCAACCCTCTGTTTACCGCCCATGCCAGCCCCATCCCACCAGACACGGGATTTCCCGCGGGGGCTGTGCTCCAGCCTGACACGGGTGGGCACGGCAGCTCGGCACGGGCCCGGGCAAGGAGCTGTTGAAATAACACGGGTTAATGGTCAGTACTGGGATGTACTGGTGGGAACATCATGTCGTGGGCTATCCTTGCGGGCCGCTCACCCTGGAGCAAGCTGGACTACGTGGATGTGGACACGGACACAGACACAGGCTTGGGGATGTGAGCTGCTCCCACGTGGCATCACACCGCGCTGGCAGCCACAGCTGGGTTTGCCTCCTGCTCCTTGAGTTTCTCATTCCCTGGCCCACGGCCTCCTGCCACATTCCCCAGCCCACGTTCCTCTGCCGTGTCCCGGTGGTCCAAGGGCAGTTGCAGCGAGGAGCTGTCTGTGCCACATCCCGGCTGTGCCAAGCCCGGCCGCTGGAGCGGGCAGGGAGGAGGCCGGGCGCTGCTCGGGGTGTCTGCGTCCCCTGGGCTTTCCTGCCTGCGGCGAGCGAGGGGGTCGCAGACACTTCAGGGAAGTGTTTTGCAATCACCTTCTTCAGAGCGTCACAGCAACTAACGGCCCCGGTTTTGAGGAACTAACGGGGAAAGCAGCATGTTAGCAAACACGCTGAGCACGGCCGGCCGCCCGCAGCCGGAGCCCCGCGCTCGGAGCGGGCGGTGAGCGGCAGCCGGACACACCGGGCACGGAGGAGAGGCAGGGATGGAGGCGAGGTAGGGGTGGAGGTGAGGTAGGGGTGGAGGTGAGGTAGGGGTGGGTGCGTGGGGCTCAGGTCCCACTGAGCAGCACCTTGTCTGTGGCTGCTCTGCCCCGTCCCCCGCCTGGGACAGCCGCACGTGTTGAGTGCTCGGGAGTGGGAGTCCCACTTCCCACACTCGAGTGCTTTGTCTCCCTCTGTCTTGGGGGGTGAGGAGCTGTGGGCACCCGGAGCTGGGTGGGCACAGAGTGGGCAACCCCTCCTGGGCCACGAATGTGTCTGGGACCCATCCCGGGCAGAGGATGCGGGCAGAGGCGGCCGGGCAGGGGCAGAAGCATCCACAGCTCCCAGGGCCGTTCCCAGCAGCAGGCAGGGGATGCAGCTGACGGGGGCAGCCGGGGATGGAGGGGGGGCGTGGGCAGGACCCCGCAGCTCCGGCCAGTCCCGCTCTGCTGCTCTCGGTCACTCGCTTCCCTCTCCCCGCTTATCGCCCTCCACCGCCCCAGCGCTCACCCGCCCTCAAACCGCAAATCTCTGCCCGGCAGCGGCTGGAGAGAGTGGAGATAAAATCAGCCCGTGCCTGCGGCCGGGCACAGGGTGCTGTGCCCGGGATGGGGCGCGGGGCCGGGATGGTGCCGGCGTTGCGGGGTCTCTCCGCTGCGCTTCCCCCGCCGGCGGCTGTGGCAGCGCGGGCGCCGAGCCGGGGGCGGAGGTGTCAGAAGGGCTGCGGGAACGGCTGACGCTGACAGCGAAAGGACATTCTGCTCCAGGAAGCGCCGCTGACAATGGAGCCCGGCTCCTCCAGCCCACCTCATCCCCAGCCCTCGCCCACCCCCAGGACAAGCCGCTTTCTCCGTTCCAGGTGATGCCAAAGCCACGGAGGAGACCATGGCCAGGCGCGGTGCTGGGACACCCTTCCTGCTGCAGCTCTCCCTGCTCCTGCTCCTGCACCTGGGCGGTGAGTGGGGTCATTCCTGTCCCGTCCCACACCATCCCCAGCACCCTGAGCCCCGCGGGGCTGGCCGGGGCCCCGGGGCAGGCAGGAACGGCGGCAGCACAGCGGGTGCGGGCAGGATGGGGCCTGGCACGTGCCAGTGGCTTGCCCAACGCTCCGCTCTTCCTCTCCGGGGCTGGGGGGCCCGTCTAAGGGAAGAGGCTCGTCCCTATGTCCTGCCTGGGCGCTGAGGAGCTGAGGTGGCTTTGTCACAGCTGTGCCCAGGATGTGACATGCTTTTCCTGCCTGCAGGGGCACAGGGCTGCGCCTCGGTGGCTGTGGGCTCGCCCATCGTGCCCCTGGGCTCGGCTGTCACGGCGTCCTGCACCATCCGGAGAGAGCTCTGCCGCGGCTTGGAGCAGGAGAAGGTCCGAATCAGCTGGATGCTGGACAACAAGCCCGTGGCCGGGAGCCAGCGCCAGGGTCCAGGGGGCACGGAGGTGTCCAACCTCACCCTGCCCCGGTTCAACCACACGCAGGCCAGGCTGTGGTGCTGTGTGGAGTGGAATGGGACCAAGCAGCGCGTCGGCATGGCCGAGATCAGGGCGGGCTGTAAGTCTGGTGCCAGCACGGGTCACCCTCCTCCCCGGCAGGGACGGGCACTTGCTCAGGCTCTTTCCCGGCTGTTCTCCCCCAGACCCTCCTGCCAAGCCCCTCAACCTCAGCTGTGTCCTGAACCTCCGTGACTACGGGCTGACGTGCCAGTGGGAGCAGGGAACCGACAGCCACCTCCCCACCAGCGTCGTGCTGAAGTGTGCCGGGTAAGCCCCAGGACCACAGTCCCCTGCTAAATCCCATAGCAAGCCTCTTCCAGAGAGACCCCGAGCCCACTTGTCTGTCTGCCACAGGAGCAGAGCCCCGGCGGTGACGGGCTGCACCCCGCAAGGAGGGCACAGCCACTGCACGGTGCCGCGCCGGCTGCTCCAGCTGTACCGGCAAATGGAGATCTGGGTGTCTGCCACCAACGCCCTGGGCACAGCCGAGTCCGAGCACCTCAGCATCGACCCCATGGACGTGGGTGAGTGACGGCGCAGAGGTCAGGGGCCAGGGAAGCTCACCAGCGGTGACAGGGGTATTAAAGTGCCATTAAAGCACGTCGGGCTTTGAGGTCACATTTTACGGGCAGGTTCCATGATGAATGTCCTGCCGGGATGAATCGGTGCCAGCGCCGCGTTACAGCGCGTGCGGCGGGTTATGAGCTGCCAGTTGACCTGCTGCACTCCACAGCTCCTCCAGCAATTGATTACCCATTTATTCAGGAGGTCTATTAATAATGGATCCAGTGCCTATAAACTATTTATAAAAGGAGCCTTCCCAGATGGAGAGACTTATCCTCCCTGAGCTAGGGCCGGGGAAGGGCTGCCCAGGAACCAGCTGAGCCCTCCCGTGGCTGTGCCATGCTCTCGCCCCCGAGCAGACCCAAATGTAGGGTGTTCCAGACACCAGGCCCCATGGAATCTGTTTTCTCTGCATAGGCATTAATGCAGAGCAGTGCCAGCACTGCGCTCATGAGCATTACCCCATCCCGAGTGGTGGCACACTCTGGCTCCTGTCCCTTGCCACCAGCCATTCTCCTAAATGTTTTGGGGTGGTTTCTCCCCATTTCCTGCTGCAGCGCGCTGGCTGCAGCTCCTGGCATTAACAGCAGGCACGTGTGAGGTCGTGGCTCTGGGCACTGCCCACCACACACCTCTCCAGCTCTCCCCTGCTCTTCCTACAGCCAAGCTGGACCCCCCAACCCTGCAGAGCATCCAGTCCATCCCCTTCCAGACCGACTGCATCGCCCTGGCCTGGGATGTGGCGCGGGGCACAGAGCACATGGAGCTGCAGTGTGAGCTGCGCTACCGGGCACCCGAGGACCTTGCCTGGGCCCTGGTGAGTGCTGCCGGGGCAGTGGGACCGGGCAGGAGCCAGGACCCTCCCTCTGCTGCGAGCAGTGGGAGCGCCATGGGGGAGTGGGACGGCAAGGTGTCCTCCCGAGCCCACACCGGGGCCAGCCCCTGCCCGAGGCAGGAGCCAGCACAGCCCTCGTTCCGGCTGCCACCAGGTCACCGGCATCATCGGCCGGGCCGGCACCGCGCAGCGCTGCGGCTTCCTCTTCGGCACACAGTACCGCTTCCAGATGCGCTGCCGGCGGAGCTCCGCATCGGCATTGACCTACTGGAGCGAGTGGAGCCCGGGCAGGAACTACACCACCCACGAGAAAGGTGAGTGCGAGTCACCCCGGGGGTCCCCTCTGCCCGAGCAGGAGGCACAGCGCTGGGGACACCCGGCACAGCGCTGGGGGCACATGGCACAGCGCTGGAGACACCCGGCACAGCGCTGGGAGCACATGGCACAGCGCTGGGGGCACACGACACAGCGCTGGGGACACACAGCACAGCACTGGGGGCACACGACACAGCGCTGGGGGCACACGGCACAGCGCTGGGAGCACACGGCACAGCGCTGGGGGCACATGGCACGGCGCTGGGGGCACACGGTACAGCGCTGGGGGCACACGGTACAGCGCTGGGGGCGCATGGCACAGAGCTGGGGGCACACAGCACAGAGCTGGGGACACACGGCACAGCTCTGGGGGCACCCGGCACAGCGCTGGGGGCACACGACACAGCGCTGGGGGCACACGACACAGCGCTGGGGACACACAGCACAGCGCTGGGGACACCCGGCACAGCGCTGGGAGCACACGGCACAGCGCTGGGAGCACATGGCACAGCGCTGGGGACACCCGGCACAGCGCTGGGGGCACACGACACAGCGCTGGGGGCACATGGCACAGCTCTGGGGACACACAGCACAGCACTGGGGGCACATGGCACAGCGCTGGGGGCACAGCCACATTGGCCCCTCTCAGCTTCTGCCATCCCCCCCCGTTGCAGCCCCCACAGGGAAGCTGGACACGTGGTGGGGGGCTCAGCCAGCCAAGGCAGGGGGGCGGCTGGAGGTGCAGCTGCGCTGGAAGGTGAGCAGGGGCGGGCAGGGGGCACGGGAGCTGCCGGGGCATTGCCCTGGGGCCTGAGCTCCCCGCAGGGACTGACACCCGCACCCCCTGCCCGCACCCAGGCCCCACGGCAGCGAGAGGCCAACGGGAGAGTGCTGGGGTACCGCGTCACCCTGAGCCCCCGGAGGAGGGGCAGGGACCCCGCCACCGTCTGCAACACCACCCACACCCAGTGCAACTTCTCGGTGCCCGCGGGGACCAGGAGGGTCTATCTCTCAGCCTACAACGCCGCCGGCGAGTCGGCACCGACCGAGGTCATCCTCCTCGAGAGGAAAGGTGAGGAAAATTCCGCGTGTCCCCCGAGGCTCTGCTCCCCCCGAGCAGGCTGCCATGGGGTGCACAGCCAGGGCAAGGAGAGGGCAGACTCCAAACCGGGGCGCACAGGGGGAGATGTGGGAGAGGTGATCCCCTCTCCCATCATCCCGGCTGTTTGTCCCATGCAGGTCAGCCCCTGGCCGGGCTCCGGGCCGTGCCCGGGGGCGAGCGCAGCCTCTGGGTGCACTGGGAGGCACCGCTGGCCCCAGTGGTCGCCTACGTCCTGGAGTGGCAGCGGGTGACAGCGGAGCCCGGGCACTGCAGTGAGTGCTGGCAGATGGAGCGGGACGGGGCAGCCACCACAGCCCTCATCCAGGGTAAGCGGGGGCTGCTGGGGGGCCCTGAGCCCCGGTCATCTGTCCCAGGGGGCTGGCANCCCTCTGGACCCACCCCCAGGGTGGGTGGGCTGGTGCCGTGGAGCAGGGGTGGTGCAGCTGGGGGTCTCAGGAGCCAGTGCCCCGAACTCCCGGCCCCCTCTGCTCTCCATTGTAGATGGCATCGAGCCTTTCCAGCGATACAACATCTCTCTGTACCCCGTCTATGAGGGCACTGTCGGGGTGCCCGTCCACACCACAGCCTACTCCCAGCAGAAGGGTACGTGGGAAGGGTGCCCCACCACCCAGACTTTGCCCTGTCAAAAGGGGGAACAACCCCTTCCCCATGTACCCCAAATCCAGGGGCTGTGCCAAAGAGCTCAGCTTGGGGTGCTGGATCTGTCTCATCTCTGAAGATGCTCTCAGCTCCCCCACAGCACGGGCAGGTCCTGATGCCCACACCTCAGGAGTGGGACCCCCCCACCAGTTCACACCTGAGGCAGTGGCTCTGCTCTGCAGCTGGTCCCCCTTGTCCTGCTCTTTCCAGCACCATCCCATGCCCCAAAGCTTCACCTCAGGAGGATCAGCAAGTCAGAGGCTGAGCTGTGCTGGGAGCCACTGCCAGTGGAGGTGCAGAACGGCTTCATCACCAGCTTCACCATCTTCTGGGCCAACAGCATCGCTGATGTGGCCAGTGAGTCGTGCCCACAGCACCAGGGACCTTGCCCTCTGTCCCACCTCGACGTGCTGGGTGGGGACATCAGCAGACCCTGTGTCCTGCTCAGAGAGGGTCAGGGAGTTGTATGGGTCTCTCCCTGCCAGCAGAGACCCAAGGGGCTGTGCACGTAGGGGATTTCCACCACACCAACAAACCCCGTGTGTCCCCAGGTGCCACCGTGAATCCTTCCCTCAGCTCCTTTGTCATCCGGGGGCTGAAGCCATCGACCCTGTACAAGGTGCACATCATGGCATCCACGGCCGCCGGCGGCACCAACGGCACCATCCTGACCCTGGTGACCACAGTGCTGGGTGAGGGGTGCGGCCACCCGGGGCGGGGGGAAGCGGGAAGGGACCCCCAGACCCTGGTCCTGCCCCCGCCTCATGGCACAGCACAGCTGGCGGTGCCCACTGCAGTTCTCTGTGACCCTCTCCCGCTTCCCAGACGACACCGAGATCCAGTTCCTCTTCCTGACCCTGGGGCTGATCTTTGTGCTGCTCATGGTGTTGCTCGTCTGCTTCCAGAAGAACGAGCGGTGAGTAGCAGAGCCCCGCCCCGGGCCGGGCTGCCGGTGGGACAGGGTGGTCTTGCGGAGTGCTGACATCCTGCCAGGAGCCTGGCGGGAGCCAGTCCAGCACTGAGGCCACCCATTCCAGCCCGCCTCGCTGAGTCTCCTCATCCCGTGGTCCCCAGGATGAAGGAGCAGCTCTGGCCCAGCGTCCCCGACCCCGCCAACAGCAGCCTGGGCAAGTGGGTGCCGGCAGC
>VWZT01012351.1:2412-13217 GCA_013397055.1 Pachycephala philippinensis | reverse complement strand
GGGCCGGGCCGGGCCGGGCCGGGCCGGGCCGTGCTGTGCCGTGCCGGGGCCGTGCTGTGCGGTGCCGTGCCGTGCCGTGCCGGGCCGGGGCCGTGCCGTGCCGGGGCCATGTCGACGCGGACGCTGCCGCTGCTGTTCCTGAACCTGGGCGGGGAGATGCTCTACATCCTGGACCAGCGGCTGCGCGCCCAGAGCATCCCCGGGGAGAAGGCGCGCAAAGGTGAGCGGCGGGCGGGGGCGGCCGCGGCTCCCTCCGCTCCCGGCGTCCCGGCGCTGTCGGGCTGGTGTCGGGCTGGCGGCTCTGCCCGTGCCCTCGGGCAGGGCTCTGCCCCCGCTCCCGCCTCCCCGGTAGCGGCTCGGGCCGCTCGGCCCGGCGGTGCCGGTTCCCGGGGTGCCGCACCGGGACGCGCTGTGCTGTCACCGGGGGATGCTGCGAACTCACGGCGTCAGTGCCGGCCCGGGCAGGAGTTTCCTTGCCCCGATTTCAGGGCTCCATCGCAGCAATTACCACAGTAATTACCACAGTAATCGGCCCTCAGCGTGTTGTGGTGTCCCCTCGGAAGCGCAGCCCGTTGGGTTGATGGGCTCGGTGAGGTCCCTGGGGTAAGAACAGCCCGGAGGTGTTGCTGGGGCTAGTTTGGGAGGTTCTCACGCAGAAGGAGAAGCTGGAGCCCGTGTCGGTGTTTCTGTGCTCAGCTCGGGAGTTAAAGCTTCAGAAATCACTTCTGGACTTAAAATAACTTGGTTGTCAGCCCAGGTGCTGGACTGTTTCGGCCAGACCAGGTTGCTTTGCAGTGGGAAGGAGTTTCCAGGGATAAATTTGTAAACCTTGTGCAGACGCAGCATGTGCAATTGTGTGAAATTGAAATACCAACACGGCTCCTGAAACCCTCGTCTGGCTTTTGCACAATCGCATTTGGCCAAAATCCTTGTACAAACAGAGCCTCGTGCCTTCACACGGGGCATGAAACTCCAGCTCACAGCCAAGCATCTCTGTATTTACCATTTCAAATTGCCTCAGCTTTACTTTACAAGTCCTTGCACCTCTCTGTCAGGGGATGGGGAATGTGCCTTGGGAAGCTCTGGGATGTTTTAATAAAAAATCAACTTGATATGAGCTTGGTATTGTTGTCCCTTCTGCCTGTCCTTTATGAAGTGCCAAGCAATAAAGGGTTCACTGTGTAATTATTGTATTGTTTGTGAGGAGGCAATTTGTAGTTATTCATGTGTGCCCTGATGACGGAATGATCTGACAGAAGTTTACTGCTGTTCATACAGGGATGAGTTTAGGATTTTAGCTAAATTAAATCTTGGTGGAGTATCTCAGCAGGAGAATTGGACTGTTTTAGTTTGACCACACATGGATTTTTTTTTCTTCCAAAAAGGTGTGTTAATTTCACCGAGATGTGGTTCATCCACACTGAGGTGTTGATGCTTAAAACTGTTCACTCAAATATTGTTTACTTGTAAGTGCAAAATACAGCTGAACACTACCCAAGCTCAGTGCAAAGGGTAAAATTTGATGTGCACTGAAGCAGCAGGATTTTATCCAAGGGGAGGGTGAGGTTCTCATTCTGAATGCTGAGTGCTGAATGCTGAGTGCTGAATGCTGATGGGAAAAGACAAAATCCATTAGTTAGCTCTTTTTTCTTTTTTTTTTTTTTTAATTTTTTTTTTTTAATTTATCTCTTTTCTTCTCCTTACAACTCTTGTTCTTACATCTTGAACTGCTGTTTTGTTTTATATGCTTCGTGTAGATGAATGGACAGATGTGGACAGGAAACGAGGTACAGTAACTGCTGGCTGCATGCACCAGTCCAACCCCACGTGCACACCTGGGGCTCATCGTGCCTGAACCCCTGAGGCTGTTCCTGCAGCCTTCAGTCAGTGTCACAAATGAGCAGTAATGCTCACCTGGTCCTTAAATGCACTTTTGACTGTAAATCAGTGAAAAAACAGACCATATCTTAAAATCATATGGCCTCAAAAATCAGCTGTTAATTTAACCAAGACTATAAACGGATCAAAACTTTTTATCCTGGTGGTCTTGCCCGCAAAAATGGTATTTGTGTTTCTTTACTGTTGTTTTCATGCAAGCATGTAATTGTGTGAGCATTGTGCAGGTCGTTTTTCTGCTTCAATGCAGGAATATTGGGTATATTCCATTTTTCTAAGGTTTTATGTAATTCGTTGCTCAGGGTTTGGACAGGTGAACTCCAGGGATGATCGAAGGCATTCCCATCCCAGCTGCTTTGCCCACCTGTGCTGGTGGTCACCTGGCAGAGTGATCCCAAGGAGCAGGTGCCCACACCTCAGCCAAGCTCACCCTGACTGGAGGGATCCTGGGAGGGATTGATCCTGGGGTGCTGCAGGGGAGCAGCCGAGGTGTGAACACGTTTCCCTCTGGAATCTGCCCAGAGTGATGAGCCTCCAGCAAGGGCTGTGCTAAGGAATGAGGAAATGAATCTCTTGAATCTCAGGTTTTTGCTCTGTGAGCATGAGCAGAATTTACAGGGTCCTTCTGAGCAGCCCTTTTTTAAGAGAGATCAAGGTTATGGTTCATGTTTTGCAAAATAAGCATCATTGCTAGGTTTTAGTATTTACTGAAGGCAAACACTGATGTCCTGGAGTTTTCCCCAGCTTTTTTCCTACCATTACATCCTATTTCCAAGCACACCCTTTTCCCAGCCTTTAACATCTCAGAAGTCCAGGAACAGATTTAATCCCATCCAAAACAACAAGGAGCTGCCCAGAGCAGTGACATAGCGAGGCAGGGGTGGCTCAGGGGCAGCTCCCAGGGTGACCCATCACTTAGAGGGGCAGGGGTGGCTCAGGGGCAGGTCCCAGGCTGACCCATCACTTCTCCTGGGAGAGAGAACACTTTGCCTGCACTCAGTGCTCCAGGGGATCTCGGGAGGGTCCTGGAGTCACCCCCTGGGGCTGTCACTGATGGAGCCATGACCAGGTTCCCTTAGGAACCACGAGCCTGTGGCTGTCCAGAACTCGGAATGTTCCTTCTGCTGCCCCAGACACCCTCTGGGAAGCCCCAGCATGACCCAGGCGTGGCTCCAGTCTCATGTCCTGCATCCCAGCCAAGCCAGTGACACGTGCTGCCTGTCACCCGGGACTTGGCACAGGGAGGCCAAGGCCACTGTCACCCCCAGCTTCAGTCCTGTCCATCACACTGGCTATACTGGTGTCCCTCCTCTCACCCCAGTTGATGACCCCCCTCTGTCTGCTCAGTTGCTTTCTCTGTGTTGCTTGTGCCATGTCCCTGGGCCAGTGCTCCTGTGTCACCTGCCATGGCCTCACTGGTGGGAGCAGCTCCCCAGGGCCGCCCTGAGACCTTTGCTGTGTCATTATCAAACGTGTGAGAGATTTATTATCAATTTGCCCTTTACTGTGATTTTTTTTTTTATGTCTTTCTCGGTTCTTTTTATAGCCCACACAAGAGGTTTTAATTTCAGAAGATAATTTGTGCCTGTGGTTCACACAGACCTTCGATTCTGTTGAAAAATCAGTGTACTGGGAGGTGGCTGTCTCCTGGTGGTTTGAGTTGTTAGTGACTCTCCAAAGACAGGAGAAGTCCTTATGTGGGCAGCATACACAAGCAGCTTAAAAATATTTTCCTTTATAGCAGTATAAAGTAGAAGTTCTTATTTTTGTCATAACTGATTCCCTGAAAAATTAGCTAGATACTAATACCTACTAGTACTAATATATTTTATTTTCTCCACAAAAAAATAGGGGATTTCTGCCTGAGACTGCAAGTAGGAATTGTTTTATGGCCAGTTTATTTGAAAGGAAGGGACGAAGGAGGGATTTTTTCCCCGTTTGTAATTAGGTGTATTCATGATCCAAACTGCTCAGGAGCTGAGCTCTGTCTGTGGTTTTGGGCTGTTTAACCCAGGACTGGGGAGCCCCATGAGGCTCAGCACAGGGGCTGCTGAGCTGTGTGTGGCCAGTGCATGAGGAACCTGTAACCAGCAGGTTTAGGGAGGAGAGAGAATCACCTCAGGAGGCTCCTACCCTTGGGAACACAGCTCTTCCTGCCCAGGCTCCCAGCAGTCCCCAGGGAGTTAATCCTCCAGGAAGAGGTGAAGTGACAGGGAAATTACCTTTGTTTTGTCTGTTGGTGTAGGCCAGGTGTGAAAAGCCAGGTGTCTGACCCCCCCAGGGAATCATTAGGGCAATAATTCAAACCACTGCTCACTACCACTCTCTGTATGTTCCCTTTTTCTCCTTTTCCCTTTTTTTTTTTTTTTTTTTAATTATTTATTCTGAGATTTTTCTAATCCACAAGAATTGTCTGGCATTATGAGCTTCATAACATTTGCTTAGGAAAATCCTCACTTGTACAGTAGTCTGTGACCTGACATGTTCATTTACCTTTTTTTTTTGATAGAGAAATAAATGTTTATTGATGATAACTCTGTGGAGCGTAGCAGGGAGATAATAAAAGGAGCAGATCCAGCACAAAAGCTCAGATGCTCCATCTGCCTGAACCGCTGCACAGTGTTTTCCATCTTGTTTGTATTAAGAGCTCAATAACCAGAGCACAGCCCTCACACTCAGCACTCCTGAGCTCTAAGAGCTCCTCAGTAACTCACATAACAGTTCCATGGCTAAATTTACACTTAAAAAAATGAACCACAGGTCAGGAAGTTTGGAGTTCTGCGTGTGAAACTCTAGGGCCTGCAGAAGTTTCAGCTGTGAGAGCCCTGAATGGGTTGATATAGATCCCAGGGGTATAAATGCTTTATTAAATGCCTGCCAGTGTTAATCCATTTGGAATAAAGATTACAGAGCGCCCTGCAGGAGCTCCTGTTGAGAAGTTAAAAAATAGACTGACAGTGTCAGAGGGTATCGAGGAACAGGCACAGCCAGGGAGCTGCAATCTGCAGAGATCTGCCACAATGCAAAACAGGCTCCTTGGGAAGCAGAACTGCAGCTTTTTTAGATAATAACACATCAGAGCAGCATTATTTAAAAGTGAAAAGTGCCAACCACGGCTGTAAAACCAGGGCAACACAGCCAGCTTTATTCCCACTGGGAAATGGGGACTGCTGCCTCCAGCTGAGGTGGTTTTTGTGCCCTGGGGGACATCAGCTGGCTGAGCCCAGGTGGGAGTGAGGAAGTGTTGCATCTGGAGGTGCTGTTCCCCCTCTCCTGTTGTGCTCTGTCCCTGCCCTGCACAGGTAACCCTGGTGTGAACCCTGCAGCTGGGGTGGAGCAGGAACGCTCTGCTCTGGAGCAAACCACAGAGCCTCTTTGTCTTTGCAGTTATGAACGACATCATCTCGGCCATGTTCAAGAAGAATTTCATGGAGGAGCTGTTCAAACCCCAGGATCTGTATTCCAAGAAAGCCCTGCGCACTGTGTACGACCGGCTGGCTCACACCTCCATCATGAGACTGAACCAGGCCAGCATGGACAAGGTAACACAGCCCTGCCCCCTGGCCTGGCTCTGCTGCACTCCCCAGCTGCCCTCCACCAGTTGCTGTTGCAATAATTAACCTGTGGCTTTACCATTTGGAAGCATTTTGGAACAGCTTTCCTTGTGAAAATGGTTCTCGGCCAAGAAAATCCACGGTGGCATCAGCTACTTCAGAACTGAGTATTTCTGCTTGAACAGCTAAATCTTTGATTTGAACAAGTTCACTAAGCATTCCTTAAGTTTAGCAGATGTTTTCATATAAAATATACACATCTGTGGGTGTGGATAAATGTCTGTATTTCTGTCCTGACACCCACTGTCTTGCAGCCACAGGTGTTAGTTATTGCCTGCAAACAGTGAATCCACAGCCAATTCAGGAAAAAATGGTAGGAATGGGATTACCAGAGCCCTCCACCCAGGTGTCAGGGCTGCTGAAATTCATGGAATCACTGAGGTTGGAAAAGCTCTCCAAGAGCGTTGAGTCCAACCTGTGACCAATCCCCACCTTGTCACCCAGCCCGGAGCACTGCGTGCCACATTCAGTTATTCCCTGGGCACCTCCAGGGATGGGGGCTCCAAACCTCCCTGGGCAGTTCCAATCCCTGAGCACCCTTTCCATGGGGAAATTCCTGCTGATGTCCACCCTGAGCCTCCCCTGGCCCAGCCTGAGGCCGTTCCCTCTCCTCCTGTCCCTGTTCCCTGAGGGCAGAGCCCGACCCCCCCTGAGCCCCCTCCTGTCAGGGAGTTGTGCAGAGCCACAAGGTCCCCCTGAGCTCCCTTTTCTCCAGGCTGAGCCCCTTTCCCAGCTCCCTCAGCCTCTCCTGGTGCTCCAGACCCTTCCCCAGCTCCGTTCCCTTCCCTGGACACGCTCCAGCCCCTCCAGGGCTCTCCTGCCATGAGGGGCCAAGAACTGGACCCAGCACTTGAGGTGTGACCTCACCTGAGCATCGGTGACTTTGGAGACCCAGCAGGAAGGCTGGGGGAGGGACTGCAGAGGTTTTGTTTTTTTAGGAAACGAAGCTAAAATGGTTCCTTGTGCCACAGGCAGGAGCTGGCCTGAGTGCCCAAATCCCTGTCTCCATCCCCGGGAGGTTTCCTGTGTGACAGGACCAACGTTCCCGTGTTCATTTGCAGCTGTACGACCTCATGACCATGGCCTTCAAATACCAAGTGCTGCTGTGCCCTCGGCCCAGGGACATTCTGCTGGTCACGTTCAACCACCTGGATGCCATCAAGGATTTCATCTCCGACTCCCCTGGCATTCTGAACCAGGTGGATGAGACCTTCCGGCAGCTGATGGAAGTAAGAATCCTCAGAAAAAGGGTGGGACACACTGTGGTTTGATTTTATGGGGTTTTTACCTCTTTCATCATTTTAGAGATGAATTACCACATTGGAGAGGGCTGTGAGTCAGGTGATATTTTTCTACTGGCCCAGTTTAAATCATATTAAATATATTGCTTATTCAGCCTGATTTAAGTCTCCACTGATTTCAGCAGAAATTAAATCAGAGTTTTAGTCACAGACAATAATTACTGATAATGACCAGCAGCCCCCTCAGAGCATCTCTGCTCCCACTGCAAGTGGATCAGAATATTCAGATGTACTTGTTCCCCCTTTCCTGGGTGGGACATGGAACACCTGTAAACCCTTGCATGATGATTTTTCTTTTCCAGACCTACAACTGTCTTTCTGATGGCGAATTCCAGCTCATCAGGCAAACACTCCTCATTTTCTTCCAGGACATGCACATCAGGGTAAGAGCCCAATACAACTAGGCAGGGAGAATGACAGGGAGTTTGGGGCTGGAACACAAAGGGATCTGCTTATAAACACTGCAGGTTTGGGTTTGTTACTTGTGCTTTTCAGTCATCTTGATGTGCTTGTAGTTGCAGTCAAATTTCACAAACTGAGCACATCTACTACAATAATGCTGAATAATTCTACAATATTATGAAAAAAGGAATCTCTACTAGTATGGTTTGCTGATTGATAAATCCATTTTTCCTTTTAGAAGAAACTTGGTATGAAACCTGAGCGTAAAGTCTTGATATTCTCTAAATAAATGGATCACGCTCACGTGCACAAACAGGATGTAGTTTTTAATACAGATTTTTAATGTTAGATCAGTGTGCCCATCCTCTGGACCACAATTCCACATCACTGGCTTTGTAATACACCCCTATATACACATCAAGAGCTCTAGGAAACCTTCCCCAGTGTAGGCAGAGAGGCTGAAGCTCAGATTTCAGGGAATTTGGATGGGATGGAGGATTTCCCCAAGGTGTGATGTTTGTGGTGTCCTTTTGCAGGTCTCCATCTTCCTGAAGGATAAAGTGCAGAACTCCAATGGTCGCTTTGTGCTGCCAATCTCAGGGCCTGTCCCGTGGGGCACAGAGGTGCCAGGGCTCATCAGGTGAGCTGGTGCCATGTGTGGGGCTGCTCAGGGAGGAGCATTTCATTCCAGAAGGCTCAGGAATTCAGCTCAGACTGCCGTTCCTGTTACATGGAATAGCTGAACCTCCAGTAAATACTGTTTAAAGGGCAGGATTTGGGACTAAGTCACCCAGCAATGAAATGCTGAGCTGCTTCTGGAGTTTTCTATCCCAGTAAATTAGCTATTAGTAACTTATCCTGTAACAGAGGCATTTACCAATGTATGGAATAGAGTTTTATTCCCCTTGTGCAGGAAGCAGAGGAATTAGGTACTGAAAATCAGGACTAAAACTACTGAATGTTTCAATAATGCCTTGTTTTTAAGGATATTCAATCACAAAGGAGTAGAAGTTAAAAGGGCTGAGTTCACCACTGCTGGGAATTATGTTACTCCACAAAGGGAAGGATCTTTTGAGCTTTATGGAGACAGAGTCCTCAAACTTGGAACAAATATGTAAGTATTTTTTGTTCTGTGTAGAAACCTGAACCAAATGCTGACGGATTGTTCAGAAGCACAACTTCAGCCTGGTGTGGTTTTGGCCTCTTTTGCTGTTAATTATCAGGCTGACTTTGTTACAAGGTGCAGTCCTACACCAGGACATGTGTGGACAGTGTCTGAAGAGCTGCAGAAAACAGCAAAACTTTGATTTATGTCCACAGCGGAGCTGAGAAAAGAGTGTTCTCACCTGGTGCTACATATTATGGGAAATGTGATTTACTGTAACCACAGTCAGGAAATTCTCTCTGTTCTCCGTGTTTGCCTTAGTGTACATTTTCCATCCAGAAAGATTCAAGTTCCTTCTCACAGCTTTGTCCCTCACACGCCTTAATGCCTCACTGTTGCACCACACTGAGCTGTAACTTCTCGTTGCAATTGTTCAGTCTTCAGAAAAATATCCTAAAATCCTGCATCCTGTGCTGCTCCCTCTGGTTCCTGTGCCTCATCCCAGTTACAGGCAGTTCTTCCCCGTGTCTTTTCCCCTCTAGGTACAGCGTGACCCGGCCAGTGGAGACACACATGTCGGGATCATCCAAAAACCTGGCATCCCAGGCAAAGGTCAGTGTTGTCCTGTACCTATCACTGCTTAAACTGGCCAAATGCTTAGTCTCTAGATATGGGATAAGTTCAGGGAAGCTTTTCTGTTGTTCTCAGAGCCTCATCTAATCCTCCCCAGTCCTTTGAAGCCAAGGGAAAGGCACATTTTCCCAAAGAATCCACACACTTGTGCAAGGATGTGCTTGCTTCCATTTTAATCTCAGAAAACAGAAAGTTGGCTTTACGGATTTCTCTTTTGTCCAATTTAGCTGGAAAAGCATCTTGTGCTGTAGTCTATAAATTCAAGCAACCATTTCCAATATCGAGCTGGTGATTACTGGTTATCTGCACAATCTGTCCCAGGAACAACAGGGAAATAAATGTGTTTATATCCCTCTGAAGGAGATATGTATGGAATATCAAAGTTCCTTGCAGCCCCCATCTCCCAGGTAATTGCCCAACGTGCCCATTGCTGTTTTTCCTGCAGGAGAACATAGTCCCCAACCCTCTTGCTAAAGAAGAGCTGAACTTTCTGGCCCGGCTGCTGGGAGGTTTGGACGTCCAGAAACCCGCTGGTGGCGAGACGGGATTTCGGCTGAACTTGTTCACGACTGACGAGGAGGAAGAGTATGCTGGAGTCCTTCTTGGTTTGGGTTTGGGGTGCCCTGTGAGGAGCCCTGGAGAACAAAGCTGGCCCTTGACAGCTTTAGGGTCAGATCAGCACGTTGTTATCCTGCTCCAGATGTCTCCTGTGAGGCAGCCTTGCTCCAAATCCCAGCCACTGGCTGGGATCTGTCTGGAGGGACAGAAACATCCCTTCAGCCCTTTTAGCAGGATGTTTTTACCTGCTTTTAATCTCGGCTAGAGAAATATTCCAGCTCTTCTACACTTAACAAAAAAATCTAGGACGGGGAGAAGCCTCCAAACTGGGGTGAATACATTAATTTGCCAAGTAGGAATAGAGGCATCCTCCAGACTTCATAGAATTACAGAATGGTTTGGGTTGGAAGGGACCTTAAGGGTCCTCTAATTCAATTCCACCCTGCCATGGGAAGGGACACTTTCCACTAGACCAGGTTGCATCAAGCCCCATCCAATCAGGCCCTATGAGCATCCTCTGAGCATCATTTGTGCCTACAGGAGCCTCATGAAGTCTGATTTTTATCACTTCCTTGTACATCTTCATGGGATTAACCACTCTTTTCATGTTTTTAATCAAGACACGCGGCACAGACCAGACCAGAGGAGTTGTCCTACAAGGTTATCAACATTGAAGCCACGCAGGTATGTAACATGTTTCACATCACTGGTTCTCACCATCCCTGCCGTGCTAAGGACCGTGTTTCACCCAGAGTAGCGACTTAAAAATACATTTTTTTCCATTTCACTTAAGCTCGTAGCTAAATAATGGCCAATTTTCTGCCAAGACAGTGGAATTGGTGATTATTTACTAAGAAAACTTGAATCCTGACGAAGTTTTTAGCCGACTCGGGTGTAGAAGGGGCACGTCCCAGTCCAGCCCAGGCACGTCCCAGTCCAGCCCAGGCGTGTCCCAGTCCAGCCCAGTCCCTGCCGCGGGAGCAGCGTGGTGCCAGCGGCGGTGGCTGAGCGCGGTGTCTGTCCCGCAGGAGCCGGGGCGGCGGGAGGAGCTGTCCCGCATCCTGGGCGAGCTGGAGGTGGCCGAGCCGCGCCCGGGCAGCGCCGAGAAGGGCGAGGACCTGCTGGCGCTGATGGACGGGCTCTGAGCGGGACACGCGGACAGCGGGACACACGGACAGCGGGACATGGGGACAGCGGGACACCAGGACATGGGGACAGCGGGACATAGAGACACCGGGACACACGGACACCGAGACATGGGGGCACCGGGACACGCGGACACCAGGACATGGGGAA
>VWZT01012350.1:569404-593506 GCA_013397055.1 Pachycephala philippinensis | reverse complement strand
GCAAACCCTCCTGCACCGTGACATTCAGCCTTTGTTGTTCACTAGACACATCCCCGTGCAGAAACAATGCAATATTCCATTCGGATGTACTTCAAATTGTGGTTTAGGGGAACAATGGCTTGTTATTTCTGAGCATGTCAGAAACAATAGAGATTTCAAAGCACAAAGTGTATAAGCAACAAATATTAGTGCCTGCTTGAGCTGCTCTGTAATATTTCATCTGGAGATTTGCCAGATTCTTTGTCTGAAATTCAGCTAAGGTTTGATGATCACAAGTAGAATGGCTATTTTTGTAACCAACATGCATATTATCAGGAATAAAAAGACAAATTGTCAAGTGAATGGCACTGTTGTTACAAAGGTGGTATTTAAACAATTGGAGAACTTAGAAGCAAATAGAAGGCAACCAGCCAATTCCACACTGCTTCAAAAGACATTTTTACAAAGCTCCATTTTCCAATTATTTCACATAACGTGCTCTGCTCTAAGGGTTTGGATCTCCAGTGCAAGGCTGCAGCACGAACTCCACAGAGTGCTGGGAAAAAAGACTTCTCAGGCTATTTTAAAAAATACTTTTTTTAAAGTAACTAAAGCCAGAAGGACAATTTTCATGCATAAACACAGCTTTCTGGCTGTTTATCACTGCTGTCAGGCAAACATTAGCTCTGCTCAGCATGGCATTTCCCCTCAGCTTTATTTTGTAACTTCCATTGCATACTGGAAATGGGGCTCACCAAGAAGAGTGTTTTTAAAAGGTTTATTGCTAAGGATAAACTAATTCATTAAAATTTCATCCACACATTAAACATCCCACAACATTAAAACAATTACAATCTCACTTTCAATCCCATCTGCTTCTCCAAGTCTGGAAGTGCACATTCTGTCCCACTTTTACATGACACTGCCAATGCACACAGACTCCTGTCACATCCAGTCCCTCAGGCACCCTGCATTTCCTTTTCTACATTACAGTCAGCCCAGTATCTCTTTAAATGATATTTTAGACACCAACAGTCTCTAGATGCCCTATGCCCCTTGTTCTTGCTGCTGTCTCCAGGTGGTAGCAAAGTACAACCTTCTCACAAAACACTCATTAGGAGAAGCTTCCTTCTTCTGGTTCCAACAGGAAATAGAGCAATGGATCAACAACTCAATGATGATGACCTCCCCAGAATTATGAACTCTTCTAAAGCCCTTTAAAACAAATCAAAAGACTCATGTTTCATTTTATTTATTAAGTAATTCCTATGGCAATATATCTTTTGCCTACAGATGCTTGCTTTGGGAGTCACCAAATATTGAGAAGTCTCACTTTTCACCTGTGGATATTTCCCCCTCTTGGACTGACCTAAAAGCTGCTGGAGGAGAGCAAAAAGGAATGACTGAACTAGCAGAAAGATGGTCTCTCTCTTTGTTCCATTAGTCATACAGACACACATTTTGTTAATAAAAAAAGAAGTTTTAAGTTTTGCTTGCTAAAACAGTGCTGCCACCTCCCCCACAGTCTCCCAGCCATCCCTGCCAGCAGCAGATGGGCTCAGAAGGAACCTCTACAGAGCAGCCATCAGGAGCCTGCGCAAAGATTTGCTCCAGAGGAGCACCAAGGGAAGGAGCTCTCCTCAGCAGCAGCTGCTGTGGGAACAGCCTCACAGGTGAGTGACAACAGCCTTGTGTCACCTCAGACTTACCCACCACGATTTATACTTTCCCTGTAGCTAACTTTTTGAAACAAGATACCCACTAATCGTGTCTTGTCTTTGTCTGCTCACGTCTCAACCTCTGTGTTTTAAAACTTAACTTGCTCATCTCTAACATTCACAGGCTCTTTCACCACCCACAGACTGCCCAGACACACGCTGTATGACATGCCCAACCTGAGCATTTGATGCAGATATCCCAAATATCTTTCACCACCCACAGACTGCCCAGACACACGCTGTATGACATGCCCAACCTGAGCATTTGATGCAGATATCCCAAATATCTTTCACCACCCACAGACTGCCCAGACACACGCTGCATGTGCTGTATGACATGCCCAGCCTGAGCACTTCATGCAGTTATCCCAAATCCTGGTGTATTGTGGTCAGAGGCCGTTCCGGTTTGCATCTCTCTGCCTTCAGGCATCCCACACTCAGTTTGCCTTACCAGTCTGCAATCCAGATGTGAATCTGAGACCATCCCAAGCACGTCCCTGTCAGGAGCAGCGTAAGCTGGACATCCCTGTCAGGAGCAGGGTAAGCTGGAACGTTCCTGTCAGAGGCAGGGTGAGCTGGAACACTTGTTCTGCCTTCAGTGACCTGATCTGCCTCAATATTCCCAGGAGACCTTCCCCTCCCACTGTGTGTGCCCCCTTATCTCTGCCTGGAGCACTGCCCCCGAGCTCCTGCATTTCTAGAGCCTCCTTTCCTTCTGTCATGAAGACACTGGTTCAATAAACAACAGGAAACAGGCTGGTGGTCCCAGACAGGTAAACTTCTGGCAGTATAAAAATGTAACCCATCATTACATTTGCACTATGGTAAGCTGTTATGTAAGGTACTTGCAGCAAAGAAATTGAATTGACAGATACCAAAATCAGTATTGATAGCAACAGCCTGAAAGAGAAGAAAAAATTAAAGAACAAGAAAAGAAAATCACGTGGAGATTTAGCTTCAAATGTTCCAAAAGCTGCACACACAACCAGCCACAGCAGATGGGATGTCCTGGGTGCTCCAGCCCAACACTGTGCTCACCCAACTCAAACCACTCTTACACAGGTGCAACACTTCAGTCCCTCCCCATGGAGCTGTGACTGCCCTAAAACACCCTTAAATAAGAATATTCATTTACTGAGCAGCCTCAGCCAGGGACCCAAGCTGACTCTAAGCGCTGTGTGCAGTTGGCATCCACAAACCCCAGCATTCCTGGGCTCCGTGAGCAATCCCAGCTCTGAGCTCTGAAGGGACAAGCTCATGGTGAACATTTGGTTATTCCGCAGCCTGCGAAAGGGCTGCAGGCACCCCCCTCACTCACAGCCAGCAGAGCAGCACCTTTGCTGGTTAAGGGTATCTCCACGCCCTGAGATGATGATTATGGTTGCTGGAGGTGATGATAGCCTCCCAGGGCATCACCGGCATTCAAAGCTGCTTTGGCAAAGACATTTATTTAATTATCCAAGGGGCATTTAGGAAAAGGTTTTTGTTATGTATACGTAGCCCTAGTGAATGAGCACTACCCTGTGGTTATCTGTAAATCAGTCAAGTGTGATTGTACAGGTGACTGCCACATTCTCCCACGTTTTTTTTAGAAATTAGGAAATGAGGAAAAAAAATTCTTTAAATCCTCTTCCTACCACCACTTAGGCAGATGTAATTTTCCTTATTCTGTAAATATCAGGTCTCCTCTCCTCTGTGGTCTCATCCTGTCTAATTAGTACTGTCAGAAGACCCATTTTAGACCCTATACCTAAACATTTCCGTACAGAACCTTGGAAAAAAAAATAAATTGCAAAGCACCAGGCTTATTTTTCTGCCCAAGTATGAGACTGCAGATGAATTAGACCATAAAATGATCATTTTAAGTGGATAGAAGTAAAAAATCTAAATACCTGACTGTATATTTAAAATAATAATTTATTAGGGTGCCATAGACATATAGCCATAAGGTATCTTAAGTAGGATTAGTTCAGAAGTATATTTAAAATGTTTATTTTTAAAAATCCATCTTATTTCTCAAAGAGAACACACCACAGCCTCCCTTGCTTTAATACAATGAAATTTATGAATGTGGATGAGGATTCTCAGCAGCAAAGGCTTTTAAACAGGATCAGGTTTTCACCTTCAAAAAATGAGCAATTCCTGTCTCCACTGCCAGTCCCACCCTGCACGGGATGTGCTGAATACTTATCAGTCAATGCTTTGATTTACCCTTGTTCATACACTGCAGACAGAGCAGCTCAAGATGTAATCACTGGAATATCATGGCATACATGGTAATTTCAGAGGTTCAAGCCTTCCACTTACTATCCTTTATTATAAAAGATGTTTGTCCTTGTCAAAGGAATTTAGCAGAGTGTAAAAAATAACTATAATATTTACCACTGTACATTAACAACTTTTCGCTACAACTTTAATTTTTAAGCTGAAGTTTTTGCTGTTTCATGCCCATTTCAAAACCAAAACCCAAATGCAGCCTCTTAGCCATGTTCCAGCACTGACTTGCTCTGAAGGTGCTCAGTCACTGGGGAAAAACATTATGAGATTGCAGTGACTTTCCACCACATCTACTTGGACTGTACTTTACTGTACTTAGTCCCAGCTTTCTCCTACTGCTTACAGACTGGCCTCAATTTTATTTATTTATATACCTACAGATACAGAAACTCACATATCTACATACTTATCTACGTATCAAAAACATAGCTTATTGTTCCTGATTTTAATTATTTAGTTGAAATTCTTTAAGGAAGCTTTAAAGGAATTCTTTTTCTGCAGAACAGAAACACTTCAGGAATCCTGATCCTGCAGGCACAGAAAATTGCATTTGAGTGCTCAGCATATTCAGTAAGGCTTGACTGACTCATACAAGGACATGGCTGCAGAATAAATGTTTTTATTAATTATTTATCAAACTCCAGCGTTTTAGTGCCATACTGAGGTAGCATAACTTTCTGAATAAATTATTCAGCTTTTCACAGTTCAACCCAAGCACAGCTCAAAAGAGATGACAAACCTGCGACATACAGCTCATACCCACTAAACCCCTTCCCTCTATGAGCTCTTGATATTTTAATCACATTTCTGCCCAGGGATGCACTCCTTAGCATCAGGCAGTGTAAATCAGAAGAGCTCAGTCATAAATACTACAGAAATTCAGCAGCTGTCCCAGATGCTGGCACCACAACAAACCGAATGCAGCACTGGAGGAGGAGGAGGTCCCAGCACCCGAGGTGGTCCCGCAGGCTCCTGCCCTGCCCTGCCTCTCCTGGGCTCACCTCTCACCTGCAGGGAGGTGCTCCCTCACCAACCACTGCCCTGTGACCTGAGGCTCTGGCATTTTCAGCATTTCCCAAATTCACGTGTTCCACACTGCAGCTCTGCAGAACCTTGCACGTGCACAAAAGGCCAGTTTAAAATCCTACCCAGTTCATGGCCTGGGTGGTGTTGTACTGCCACGAACTCCAGAAATACACTCACTGTGTATTACAGTGCTTGAAAATAAAAGAGGGAGCCATAAAATGTCAATGCCTGAGAAAAAAAATGACCCATAATGCAGACTAGATGAGAAGGGTTTTGGGCATTTCCTTCTGCAGAGTTACCTTCACTGGAGCAACCTTTCCTGCCCGGGCATGGGGAGAGCAAACTGTGCCCCCCTGGCTCCTGCCTGGGCATGGGGAGAGCAAACTGTGCCCCCCTGGCTCCTGCCCGGGCATGGGGAGAGCAAACTGTGCCCCCCTGGTTCCTGCCCGGGCATGGGGAGAGCAAACTGTGCCCCACCTGGACCCTGGCTGGGCATGGGGAGAGCAAACTGTGCCCCCCTGGCTCCTGCCTGGGCATGGGGAGAGCAAACTGTGCCCCACTTGGACCCTGCCCAGGCATGGGGAGAGCAAACTGTGCCCCCCTGGNCTGGCCTTCCCCGTGCCCCACTGCTTGGCCTCTCCCTGCTGCAGACATTTGGGATGTGCTGAAGCTGTGGGATTTAACACTAACCCCACTGCACAGATGGGTGATGTCATTTATTACAGGGGCTTGGGGGGTTTTTTGGTGCCTCACTGTTGCAGCCAGTCTGTAATGTACTCTCTGAGCTGCTCAAAGCATGTGTTTTGGTCCCGAGGATATTTTTGTTCTCTGTCAAAGGGAACCACTCTGCGGCATCCTGGCCTCGGGGCAGGAGCTGAGCCACTACTCAGGCAATCAAATCAAAGGGAAATGCACCAGAAAAAGCTCATGGTTCAGCTCTGCAGCCCTTATTCTCCCAGTCAGTTACAGGAGAAAAAAAAATCTTGACCGAATTAATCGAGGAAAGGACAACCCAGCGCAGCCCAGCGCAGCTCAGCCCAGCTCGGCTCAGCGCAGCTCAGCCCAGCCCAGCGCAGCTCAGCCCAGTAGCACCCAGCCCAGCCCAGCTCAGCCCAGCCCAGCCCAGCTCAGCCCAGCCCAGCTCAGCACTGCAGTGAGGGCACAAATTCCAATGCACCCTGTGTTCTGAACAAGGCACCTTCATCTGCCTCCTCGGAAATCAATCCATCCCTGACTCAATTTACATCGGCACAGCCCCAGGCAGAGGGAGGACTCGGTTCATCACACAAATTACTCCCCACAAAGGGATGAGAGCGTCCTGCTCGAAGCAAGCAACAGGCTACAGACTGCTGGGGAAAGCTGCTGTCCTGGCCTCCTGAGCTCTGAGATCCTCAGGAGTGTGCCTGCAGCCTGGGAGCTCTGGTGTGCCCAAAAAAACCCAAACCAACTTCCTAATGGATTATAAATTATAGAAAGAACATTCTTTGCTATGTAATTAATGGAAATTTACTATTTTTAAGCTTCCTGAGGGAAATTTTCCGTGTCAAATCAATTTGTAGGTAGGACCCAAGAGGCAGAAAATCACAACTGCTTCAGTATGCCTCTTCATTACACTGTTGCTGGGGGTTTAATTTTCAGTCACGTTCTTTGGTGACTTTGATCTTTGATGACAGTGTTAACTCTATTTGGTTCTCAGTACTGCATTGATTTTAAAAAGCCTTTTGAGATACCCTCACTAATTATTTCAGTGGAAGTTTAATTAAATCTTGTCACACAGGAATAAGCTGCTTCTTGGAATAGCTGCTAAACATTATAGAGCATGTAATTGGAGAAAAAGGAGGATGGATAATTATAGTTGGACAGACAAGCACATGAAGAAAAAGCAGAAAGCTATTTCTAAATATGAATTTAAGTGCGTCTGTGAACCTTCTCAGCCTCCTTTGTGCACAGAAGTGGCAGACTTCTTGCATTTGTTCTGTTTTCCATCTAGACATTTCTGTATCAACACTTCCACTCCCAGATCTCATCCTAATTTCTGCAATAGAGGCGACTTTGTAATGTATAAATGTCTCAAGATTCCTATTGGAAAGGAATTATTAACATTTAGTCAAGAACACCTTAGGAGTGGACATCCCTCTTCAGACAACTGGTCTGCTCATGTTTATTTTAACAAAACAGCAAAAGAAAAGTTGTAAGCATTTCTTTTTAATGAAATTCTTGTGCCCACAATTCCTCCCTGTTGATCTGTAACTGCCTTTTCTTTTCCATATGGACTCCCACAAATTCATAAATAAAGGATATTAGATTGTAGCAGAGATTGAATTTATTCCTCAGCCAGATTTACATGCACAAAAATGGGGCCTGTTATTTCTTTTTGTAGAAGATTTCACTATCCTTCTGTTTCCTTCTGATTCTGATTCCCTAGAGCAATGAATAAGTCTTTTACTGCAGGTATTTCACCCAGCCCTAACGTTGAATGTCACATGTGTGTATTGCATACTGAGCCAGCAGCTAGTTAGTATGTTCCACCTGGAAAACTCAGCAAAAAAAGAAATAAATCTATATGCCTTAGGTTAAGCAAATATTTTTTGCAAGACAATGTATTTTCGTATTAACTGGTATAAATATGGCATTCATACATAAATACCATACCTTAATGATGATGCCAACATTTCTTTTTGAGGGAAAAGGAAGATAACCTGATTTTGAATGAGCTTTAAGAGCAGAAGAACCTGTTTACAAGGTGTATCAACCAGAACAAGACAGCAAAAAGTAAAACTAAAGCTTAATGGTAAATGAAATGACACAGCAAAATATATTCATTTCCTAATCTGAATTTTAATACATGAACTGCATAAGACTGCAGGATCAGACTTAAAGTTCCCTAGAGATTGAATAAGAGCCTCAAGAGGTTTGTATGATAAACAAAAATGGTCAAACTGGACTCAGCAGAAGGAAAGCAACACCATCTGTTTGAGGGGGAGGGAAGAGCAGTGGCAGCAACCAGCACAGGCAGGAGCTGAACAGGAGAGCCAGGCCTTGGGCTCTGCTCTAACAAACCCCTTAAGGGAAATCAAGGACTCGAACAAGGCACTACTTTTAATCTCATTAATACATCTACAATATGGCTGGAACATTCAAGAACAGGAATTTGCTTTCCAGCCCTTGAACAAATGAGTGTGGCCATCTGGAGAGACTGTTCTTCCTCCAAATGGGCTGGAAAGTCTCTGAGAATAAACACTCCTGCTTGGAAATTAAGAATAAACCCTCTGTCACTGGCCCTCCTTTGACACCATTCTCAGGTCTAGCAGAAGCACCACAGGGCAGAAGTTTGTTTCTTGTTTAAAAAGAGAAAAAGATAGCACTTCCTCCTGTTACTTTTGAAGCATTCTAACAGATGTGATAGGACTTGTATCCCCTGTACAAAGGGGTGGGGGCTCTCTAAATCCCCCCCAGCAAGGGTTTAATTATCAGGTTCTGCAGAACTACATCACTCTCTTCCTCATTATGCTGCACAATAGTTTTTCCCTCTCTACATTAACTTTATTTTACTCCTGTTAATTCATATCTTGTGTTCTTATAGGCCTCTCACCTCTGAAATAAATCTAACAAATCCTTTAAAACTCATCAACCTAAAACAGTATCCAGGCTTTTCTGTCACCCTCATCCTACCTGAGAGCTTCCAGCAGGATGGATGCTATAGCTAAACTAACAAACCCTTTGTGTCTGATCACTCCCCGTGGATTTCACATCACAACAGCAGAATTCAGTTGGTTTATTTCAAAGTAAAGATTCAGACCACTGCTGTCTCCTATGAGAAGTTTACTTTTCCCACAGGCTGTTTCCAGGTTCCTGCAGGCAGTGAGAGGCTGACCCTGCAGAGCCCAGCTCCAACCCCTACACGGCCAAGTCCCCTGGCCTCCCTGCAGTGTCACAGGGGTGTTATCAGTGCAGTTATCACTGGAGTTAGCACCCTGGCCTCCCTGCAGTGTCACAGGGATGTTATCAGTGCAGTTATCACTGGAGTTAGCCCCCTGGCCTCCCTGCAGTGTCACAGGGGTGTTATCAGTGCAGTTATCACTGGAGTTAGCACCCTGGCCTCACTGCCATCTCACAGGGATGTTATCAGTGCCGTTATCACTGGAGTTAGCACCCTGGCCTCCCTGCAGTGTCACAGGGATGTTATCAGTGCAGTTATCACTGGAGTTAGCCCCCTGGCCTCCCTGCAGTGTCACAGGGGTGTTATCAGTGCAGTTATCACTGGAGTTAGTCCCCTGGCCTCACTGCAGTGTCACAGGGGTGTTATCAGTGCAGTTATCACTGGAGTTAGTCCCCTGGCCTCCCTGCAGTGTCACAGGGGTGTTATCAGTGCCGTTATCACTGGAGTTAGCACCCTGGCCTCCCTGCAGTGTCACAGGGGTGTTATCAGTGCCGTTATCACTGGAGTTAGCACCCTGGCCTCCCTGCAGTGTCACAGGGGGGTTATCAGTGCAGTTATCACTGGAGTTAGTCCCCTGGCCATCACTGCAGCCTCCCAGGGGTGTTATCAGTGCAGTTATCACTGCAGTTAGGGGTGTCAGGGGATGACACCTGGATCCTCTGCCCTGCTGTCTCCAGGGAGCAGCACACACACTGAAGTTATTGATTAGGTCAGCACAACTGCACAGCTCCAGGCTGGGGAATCTGTATCCTCCTTTATTCTCTGTGGTTTTGGAGCTTCCACAGATTAATCTCTTCGGGCTGGGGCTGAAACATCCCCCAAACGTGCTGTAGCTGTACTCACATGAGTTTTCTTGAACTGTTTTTTCCTAGTTGCCCTTTCCTTTCCCATCCCAGCCTGGCTGACACTGACAGTGTCTGTTAATGGAATAAATGAATCTGTGATGCTGTGAAGTACCACTCTCCTAAACTGAAACCTGTCACACTGACACTGTGACCTTGGGAAAGCCATTTATTGCGTCTCTGCCTAACCACCATTGCACAGAAAGTGCCATCATGTTTTATTTACACACTCAGCTCCTGAGGAGTCCCATACCACACGTTCCTGGGATAACACCAGCGTTGTCAGTTGTGGGTACTGGAATTCTAAGATGTAAGTAACTATGTAGGGGAAATAGTTAAAATAACTGTATAGAAAGACAGAAAAGAAAAAATTGGTTTTATTTCTCTTAGCCATGTTCAACCAAAATAACTTTGTTTTGGTTTTTTTTCTTGTTTAAAAAATAAAAGCATAATATTTCAATAATTTCAGACAGTATGGTCCTCAAATTGTGTCTCTTGTTGCATAAAGCTTAGCAAAACTATGGAACCAGATATCACCCCTGTTCTGACTCTGAAGTACAGTATAATTTGCTTGTTTCTAACCTCTCTGAGACAGGCATTTCTTAATTAGGGGAAAAAAAAATCAAACCAGAACAGTAATGGGAAGATAAAAATACCCCAAAGTAAACAGTTCAACCAAATCAGATATGAAAGGGAAGAAAAGTCTGCAGACCTCTATTATGGAGACTGATTATTAGCAAATATACAAGCACTTAGAAAAGTCCTTCATCTTGATCAGAGTAGGAAAGAACGCAGACCTCTGCAGGAATAATGCCAGAAGGGATTTTCCTCCAGGGTTCTGTGGGAACAGCAGGCAGCAACCCTTCACAAACTATTTGTTTGACTTCACATGTAGTGAAAAACAACAGTCCCTGCCACATAATTTCTGATTTCTCTGTCAAACTGCTCGAGACCTCCAGAAGGACACTCAGCAATTTGCTCAGCTGAGCAGTAAACAACCCCGGTTAACAGCAGGAACTTGTGCAAAGCAAACTCCACCTGCATGTTCCTCTCCAAATTGCCAGAGGCTGTGAGAACAACTGCATCTCATTTTTTAAAAGGAGAAAAAACCCAAACCACCACAGGAATACTGCATCATTTTCCAGAACAACTTGTTAAAGCTCCCCATTAACAGAAAGTACCATCCGATGTACTGTCAATAACTAAAATTAAACTCACATTTAACATGGCAATAACAAAGCAGGCAGACAAGCCCCAGTTTGTTCTTTGCAAACATTTTTAAGTTATAGGCTAATAGAGGTATTCCAGCCCCTGCTCCTGCCTATGTTGTCCCTACAGGTTCTGATTTGTCACTAATGCATCCCAGCAAGAGCAGCCACAGGCATCCCTGAAAATGTTTTATCCAGTGTCTGTGGAAGCATCAAGGAAGACACATAGTGTGTAGGTCACAAAAAATTAAACAGTAAAAAAAAAAAGACAATTTGCACAGCAAAGTGTTCATATTGAGGAATTCTATGATATTGCAGAATTAAAAGACAATAGATTTCACATTGATCAGTTTTATTCTTCACAGAATTGCCCAAAGCTCCTTTGGAGCAGTGGGTAATCACTTATTCTCCCTTTAAGTAAATTATTTCCTGATGCTTAAGGTAAGTTTTTGCAGGAGATGGCAGGAGTCTGGAATAACCTCTGCAATCTGTGAGAGTGTGATATTGTGATATGGAAAACAGGAATCGTGATATATCAATCACCTACACCCAGGACAGAGTTTCTTGATTTCTGTTAAGTAACAGAAGAAATGAACTCACAGAAATGCAGAGCCAAGAAAGTACTTTAAAAAGTGTTCTTCAATCATTCGCTTTGTTACTCAAAGACATCTAAGGGGATTTTCAGTCTACAGTCTCCCTTCTGAAAGATTTTTTTAGGCAAAAATCTGCTAACTATTGTATGGTCACAAACTGTGTAACATTAACAAGGGAAATGTAGAGAAGGGCAATATTTGTTATCTACATGATTCTGTGAACAATCTGATTTACAAAGAGAAGAGAGACCCCTACCTCTGTTATCTGTGAATTTACTGACTTTCACAGGACTACTGACAAAATGAAATTATAGAATCATCTAGGCTGAAAAAGACTTTTAAGATCATTGAGTGCAACTGTTCACCTATTTTTTAAGGTTTTGCAGGCCAGTTGTTGGCCTGCAGCAACAGCAGAGATTATTGTGGTAAAGATAAAGAATTCCATCTCAAAACAATTGAATTGTTGTTCCTAGAAGCACAGAACCATTTAGTTGGAAAAGAGCATTAAGATCACCAAATCAGCCATTACCTGCCACGTCCACCCCTAAACCACATCCCCTTGAATCCTCCAGGGATGGTGACTGCCCCGGCCAGCCTGCTCCAGTGCTTGGCAATCCCTTGGGGAGGAATTTTCCCCAATACCCAACCCAAACTACACACACCTACCCCACCCCACCTCAGCACAACTTGAGGCCGTTTCCTCTCACCCTATTGCTCATTCCCCAGGAGCAAATCCTGACCCCACCTGGCTCCAGCCTCCCGTCCTGGAGCTGGGGAGAGGTTAATTAATCCTTTCCTCCAGGATAAACACCCCCAGCTCCCTCAGCCTCTGCTCATCAGGTTCGTGCTTCCATTTAAAATTGTTTTATCACCAATCTTTCTACACATTTGTGTCTGCCACAACCAAAGCACAGCACGGTACCAACTCAGGAAAAAGCAAAATCCACCAGTCTCTGTAACTGAGATGTTCTGGGGGAAACCGGAGATGTTTTGAAAGAAAAGTATCTGAGGAATACCTGCCAGAATCCTCCCCAGGACCATTTCCCTCCCAGGACATTGTAGCTCAGTTCCATCTGGACTTATCTGTGATTTATGGATTAGAAATGCCTGAAATGTATAGATTTACTGCTCATTAGTAGGGTGGTGTTTTGGTCTTTGTTTTTACAGAAATTGTTTAGCCCTAACTTCCACATTAAGTGAAATATCAAACACCCGTGAAAAACATCACATAGTAGCATAGCAGCACCTCACACAGTAAATTTCTTAGGAGAGTCAGACAGTTATTTACCCAAACACAATTAAGAAAGAATACACACCTATTTTATAGAAGCAGAAACCATTAAAGAGCCTGGTTTACAGCCATATTCATTGTGTCTCAGTGTTAACCTCAGGGTAGGTTGAACTGAGGGATACTTTACGTGAAATCAATGCCTGTTGTGTGTACACAGGCTTTTTCAAACATTAGTGTACAGAGTGGCACGTGTTTTAATGGAAATGTCATTTCCTGCACGCAGCCAGCCCCAGCACTGCTGGAAGATGATTATATTTGCACTGATGGTGTTATGGTGCTGCAGGTACAGGCTGGTAGTCTCAGAGCTGCGATGTCTCAAGAGCAGCAGCCTCCCACAGATGGAATTACCAGGGACTGGGCTCAGTTACAATACTGCTCTGCAGATTAGGAGTGAGGGACCCGGCACCTCCGCTGTGCTGCAGCCGCCGGAGTGAATCCTGCGCTCCGAGGCACCGAGGGAGCACAAGGACTTCGCGGAAATAATTAATTGTCACATTTGTTACTACTACTGTAGCATTTGTTACCTCCATTCAGTGAATTGCGGGCCACACCTAAAGCCACTGCAGGCAGCTTGTCTGGTAACACCTCAGAGAAAAGGAGTTGTTACAAGATTAAATGCCGACACCAAAAGTGTCAAAAACCTGCTTAAACCCAGTTTAACACTGAGTGCTCCACAGCCTGCTGCCCTCAGCGATGAAAGCAAGAACTGGTGCTTAGCGGCCTTTAGGAAGGATTTAGTAATCTGCAGGATAAGCTAATTAAACCCAGTTAAGCACTGAAGAGCAATCTTAAATCAGAAAAAAAGGTTGAATGAGGTTAAGCACAAATTCGCAGGTCAATACTCAGGCTCACAGATCCAGATGTTCAATCGGGACATTAATTAATGCAACTTTTTTTTTACACAACTGTAGAAGCAAACATGTATTTGTTTATAAAGAGACAGAGGCTGCTCCTGGGTGGAGCTGAATATTCTCAGATGCCCTGAAAAGGGTGGTGTTAAAGAAAGAACCGTGATATACTGAGGAGAGCCTATTTTGCAAACCCTGAATCGCCCACAATACTCCTTTTAATGTGTGCAAACCTCCACGTGTTTTGTGTTAAATAACACAGAGGATCGGTGCCGATCACAAAGATGTGCTTGTGCTGCTATTTCTCTGTCTCATTGGCTTATTTGGGGCACACTTAGTCATAATTAACAATATTGATGGGATGTTTAAACAATTTCTGTATGGATTTGCCCACAGGGCTCCCAGCAAACCATCTCTTCCTGTTCAAACGAGCAAAACAATTCAGGAGTTTTCACCAGACACACGCATTTTAACTGTCTCTTAATGACAGAATAATGAATATTTTATGGCTGCAGCTTCTGCTTTAAATGAGATATTTTTATTGATGTTGGGATTGTCCTGAAATGGTTTCATTTCAAAGCTGGTAGGATTGTAATTAGGTATTTTTCTCAATATTTGGTACTTTTTCTGATCATTCTGATAGGTACAATTTTCTCATAGCTGAATATGCCAATCATTAAAATGACTCAGTTGTAAGCAAATAGATCTGTTTGATCAAAAATGCAGTGTAACAGATTATGGATCTTTTAAAAATTGTTTTTCAAATGTGTATCACATCTTTGAAGATACTTTTAAAATACACATTACAACAGAACCAGCAAACTTATACTTTGAATAACAGGTCCAATTTTTGTTAGTTTTACTCATGAAAACTTACTTTTACGCCACAGAGAAAAACAAGAGAATTTTATAATGTCAAAGTACAGAAAAGATTCTGCATTAAACAACAGCAGAGCCGGCCATCTGGAAAGAAATGTACAATCTCTATAAATCTATTTAATTCGGGAAATGGGCGAGTTCTAGACACTGATTTTTTTTTCTCTTAAGAATATCATGTTCTAACAGTTTTGCAGCACACACAGACAGTGTCTGTCAGGAGTTAGCAAGAAAGGAGATTGCAGCACTGAGATCATTGCTCACCTCCCTGGCTGGATGAAAATCCATATACTCCACGCAGGACAGGACAGGACAGAATTGCTCCTTGCAGCCCTGGGGGTTTGTGAGAGCAGCATTGTTCAGGAGCAAGGAGCATGGGGACAGCTCACAAACTCCTGAGCTTGCCCAGGTGAGGCTCCCAGTGCCACAGTCACTGACAGGGGACAGCTCACAAACTCCTGAGCTTGCCCAGGTGAGGCTCCCAGTGCCACAGTCACTGACAGGGGACAGCTCACAAACTCCTGAGCTTGCCCAGGTGAGGCTCCCAGTGCCACAGTCACTGACAGGGGACAGCTCACAAACTCCTGAGCTTGCTCAGGTGAGGCTCCCAGTGCCACAGTCACTGACAGGGGAGAGCAGCTCAGTCTTCTCTTCCCTCTCCACCTCCTCAGTGTCCCACTGTCTGTGTGATGTCTCCCCCACCCATTTCCCATCAAGACAGATAACCAGATTCTTCTGAAATGAAAAAAAAGCCCAAACAACTCAGAATTACTTAGAAGCATACAAAGGTAATAGTTTTTTCCTGAATGAGTGCTTTATTACAGTGAGAGCCAGCAGAAAACCCGAGTAGCACACAAATCCTGAGAGGGACAGCTGTCTCTTGGCCTCAATACTCAGCGTGTCCTGATTCCCCAGCCCAAACACCTTCATCCCAGGGAACACCTTGTGGCCATGCTGCTCATCTTATTGGGGAAACAAACACACATCACCAGAAAAGCTTTCAAAATGCCTGGCCATACACCTTGGAGGTGCTTCAGAGTTGATCTTCATGTGCAAATAGTGAGTCAGGACCTGAGTGCTTAACAGTTCACCTCAAACTCTCTTTACAAAACCAGATTAAATTGATTAAGTGGTACAAACTGCAAACACCCAATACTCGGCATCTAAATTATCCCTTAGTTTAATACCACTTAAGGGGGAAGAAAACTGGCCTCTGGCCCAAGGTCTTAGTTTTAAAAGAGCTCTTTGTTATTTTTATTTGTGTCCATCCAGAACAGTAATTGCAGAATTCCACAACAACAACAACAACAACATAATAATAATAATAATAGTAATAATCCTTCCTCAGCAACTGCTTAAACACAGAGCCTGCACTGCGTGGAATGGAGGCAGCTCTGCAGAACTCACTGCATCCTCAGCCCTTCGTACGTCACCCTGCTCACAGCAGGATCAGTGCTGATCCTCCTCTGGGCCATTCTGTGCACCCTTAGGTTAAAACAATAAAAATATTTTTTAATCGGAATGGTGCTGCACAACAGCAGCTCCCTGCTCACAATAAAGGGCAGGAACATAAAGGTTTACAGTCCCCAGTTTTGACCAAACACTCTGTAATTACAGGCAAACAGAACAGGGACCAGGGAAGTCTCAGTACAAACAGAACGCGGCAGATGACTCGAGAGAAGCCGGACAGCTCGAGGTGGTTTTCTGCAGGACTACACATCCCTGCTCCATCCAAAGCACTGCAGCACAGCTGGAAACCACCACCAGCTCACCCCTGCAGCTGTAATCCACCTCCACACTCACCCCTGCAGCTGTAATCCACCTCCAGCTCACCCCTGCAGCTGTAATCCACCACCCTGAGCACTGAGGGCTCTGCCTTCAGGGCCTGGCACTGCCAGCACCAAAACCAGCAGCCAAGTTCTGCCCTGGGCTTTGGGAAGAAGTTGAGGTAAAGGGTAAGATGGACAAACCCAGCAAAACCTGGGCCTTGAGCAGAGCACAGCCCCCTCCTCGCTCAGGGCAATGGGAGCCCCTGGGCTTGCTCCATTCTCCTTCCCCAGCAGCTGCTGTGGCTTCTGACACCAAAGCAAAGCTCCGAGTGCCCCGAGCAGCTCTGGGGCTGTGCTGGGAGCACCAAGGCACCAGCAACCCCAGGGCATGGTGCTGATGGATGTGGAACAGCTCCAGCTGCTGTCCCAGAGACCCCAGAGAGAATGAACCATTTACACCACACCTGAAATCCAGAGGGTCTTGTGAGAAAAGGATGTGTCACAGAAACGTGACACTGACAGAGGAGTTGTTATTACCTGGCCACCACACTGGGTGTGGGAAAGGGTCACAAGAGGCTTGATCCCAGCACAAGAGGCTTGATCCCACACCCCGATGTGGTTACTGAACACCACTTACATCAGCACTCATTTCCTGGACAGCAGCAGAGCAGAGTGACCCTTATTAAACCTGCCCCATCAACTGGAAATCACTGCTTTGGTTATGTGGTTATGATTATTAAGATAACTAAAATAAAACAAGTTAGTAAAAGATCCCATCAAGTCTGACCTTGAATAGGTTTCTAATGCATAGTAAGGCCGCTCACAACAAGAGAAATTCTCAAGTTTTTCTTGCAGGCAGAATTTAAAGGAAACACATTGCTTTTCCAGTGTATTTAATTTTCAGTATGGAGTCTGCAATGAGCTGCTAATAATCATGCACTATGCCATCGGGTTTTGCACCTATTTACATATAAATAGTTCAGACCTGACTTGGCTACCAACAGTGGTTAATTTAATTTATTGTCCTTTGGCAAGTGAATAGTCATTGGTTTTCTAGCACTTTTAACCTTAGCAAGCCCTTGGGAAATAAAAATTAGATTGAAAGAAAATTACTACTGGTGGAGAACAGCAAGAAAGTGACAGTAGTATATATAAACCTCAGGCAGCAGTGGAATAAAGTGTCATATTATTGTATGCTGTCTTCTAAAGTTCAATATTGCTTTCTTGATTTACACTTCTGTAATTTTTTCCAAGTAAGTCTTCTTGCTTTGGGGACTTTTGCATCTAACTTGATGTTTTTCAGCCAGGAAGAGGGATTAACCTACTTACCATTAAAGAACACATCAGAACTCATAAGCATAAGGCAGCACTGTGCCACCACCAACAGCTCAATGAGGTGACAGCTCCTGAGCTCTGGTGACTGAGTATCAGAGAAGGCTGATTGAGCATCTCTCCTGTGCAGGAGAACAGCTGCAGGGCCCATTTCGGCCCCGGGGTCAGGTGAGGACACACAAACCCTGAACATTGGTTCCCCCCTGTTGAGAATTTTCTCATTATTGAGGATTTTCTCACAGAAAATGGACATGTGAGCAACCCTGCATTTGAGCTTGCAAAAGTATGAGTTTGCAAAAGGCACAAAGAACTCACAGACAGCACGACCTTCAAGATAAGGAAGTGAATGAAGAAGCCAGAAAATGTAACAACTCACGGAAGAACAGCATAGAACTCGCTGACTATAAGACGCTGACTACAAGCTGCTTTTTACAAAACTAACAATGAACAATTATCAATTAGCTTTACTGAAAGATGCATCATGATCAGAAGACGTGAACCAATCAATTCTAATTTCTATGCGCGTGATATTAGCTACTAACCAATTATATTAGAATATGAGGCTCGTGATGTAGTAAAAAACCCTATATAAGCACTGTAGTTAAATAATAAACTGGCTCATGCTGATCATATTGATCTTGGCGTGCTGACCCGAAGCCTCGCCGCACCCCCCTGGCACGGGCACAGCTCCAGCTGCCCCTCAATGACCCCTCACAGTGACCCCTCTGCTGAGGCTCTGTGCCCAACCTCTGCCCTCGAGCCTGGGGCAGGAGCAGGAGCCCAGCAACGATGGTGCTGCAGTATTCCCACAGCAAACAGCTCGGGGGAAAAATAACATTCTGCAATTCCTGACGGCTTGTATGCACATGAAACTGCTGCACAATTCATCTTCCAGAATTAAAGGAGTGAATGATTTCAGATGGGAAGGAAGTTCAAGGTTTGTTTTGTGAAGCTCTGTTGGCAGAGCCAAACATACCTGAACTCCACAAACATGGCAGCAGGGTTAGAAAATGGGAAGTCCTGAAATGTGGAAAAAATTTAATACAATTTTTATGTCAATACATTTAAAGTAAAGTAATTTTATGTCAATACATTTTAGGTGAGGTATTTTTATGCCACAAGTGTGTTACCAGCAATGGGTTTTTTTCATCCCACAGGAGATTTTTGTTTAAAAAAAGAAAATCAATAACCATTGTTCAAGAAAATAAATTCTGTTTTCAGCTCGGAAATTATTTCCCTTTCTGCACTTCTCCAAAATCATATTTTGCTTCTCAGTCACCTTCAGAGAATAATTTCCAAAAATAAATTTTATATTCCTGATGTTAAAAGCACAAACACATTGTAAGTGTTTGGAAGAAATGAACCAGTACTGTGTGCCTTGACATGGTGCTTACTGGTTTGTTCCAGGTGCTGTCAGCTGTTCCAGCAGAGGATGAGTCCCTGTGAAATGCAAACCCTGCTTCACTTCTCATCAGTCATGATTCACCCTGAAATTTATAAGATTTTAGCAAGTTGCTGTATTATGCATTAGGTACTTGGGCTGTTTGCCTCAGTAATGCAGCATCACTTTATCCCTCACATTTAAGTGATTGGAACCCTTTGTGGAGCAGGAGAACATCAACAGTTCCCTTTGGGCTGCTGGGAGCTGTGCCAGAGATCTGACTCAGGAGATATTTGGGGTAGGAGCAAGGGTTTCACCAGGAGGAAACGTGGGACCCGTGAATCCAGGGAAGCCACCGAGGCATGGAGAGAGCTCCCAGTGCTCCCAGTGCAGCTCAGGGCCTGCCCTGGGTCACGCTGCACATTCCCAGCTCAGCCTCACAAGAGGATTATCCCTGCACTGCTGGGTCACTCCCCAGCACGGAGCACTTTGCTTTGCTCCTCAGCACGACTCCAGAACTGAGCTGCTGCAATTCAACCCTGCCCAGCATCCCAAAGCTCTGCTCCAAAGCCAGCTTGGCACTGCCCACCCCGGGCTCACAGCACTGCTCTCACTCCGGTACTGGTGTATTTGGTACTGGTGTATCTGACCATAAAACTGCTCCAGTTCCTCTCTTGACATTTGAATGGTTTTTGACTAAACACTTAATTTCCACTGAATCAACAGCTTTTCAGAAAATAAACATTTTCAACATAAAGAAAACCTGGTTTTGGAAAGTCAAATTAAGTTATTTCACCTGAAGCTAATGTGGTGGTGACCTGTTATTGAACTGAACTGATATGCTTAATTCAAGATCAGCAAGTGCAACAAATAAAACCCTACATGAGCACCAGGGGATGTGGTACTTTGGGAAACTGAATTTGTGTACTAAACTAACTTAAGAATAACTTTAATTTCATTTAATAGAGAATAAAATTTTCCTTGAATGGTAAATAGTGCCATTTCCTAATCTATTTTTAAAAGTTTTTGTTCTATTAGGGAAAAAAAAAACCAACAAAACCAAACATTAATTTTCAATCTTTTCAAACAATTTGGGCTGAAATTTTTCACAGAAAAGAAATTGTACATCCTGGTGAACATTTTGAAAAGGAACTGAGGACTCCAATCCTACTGAAAGTAGCTGAGATTATCACCTGTGTTACATCTGAAAATGGGAAGAATGCTCCTGTCCATCCTGGACATTTCTGTGTTTAGTGCTGTTCTGCACCGTGTGTTACACGTTAAACCAGTGCAAAGCCAGGTCTGGTGTGGTACACCTGCTCTGAAATCTCCAAGGACACCTCTCTGCTCAGGACCATCCTCTCCTCAGGACTGCAGGAGCTGACCTGCTGCTCGTGGTCTCAGTCCCTGCTGGCTGCAGCCATCCAGACAGGGTTTGGCTGCTCCATCTCCTCAGCAGACAGAGTCCTGTTACCACTCTGGCCTTGACACAAAGGGTACGAGCCACAGCAGCTTCCAAACACCAGATTTACCACAAATTAGGATGTGAATGGAATGAATCAAACAGCAGACAGAGAGGATTATGAGTCTGTGTCTGTATTCTGACATATATTGGATTATTAGGATTTGCATTCATTAGGGACGTTAGGCTGGCATTTGCATGAGCCTGACACATTGTGCAGTTCGTGGAAGTGCTACAGGTGACAGGAGAGGGGTAATTACAAGCTGCCTTTTCCTGCTGAGCAGCTGCAGGTCTGCACACTCTGACACTGCAGGTGCTTTGTTCTGCTGAGCACGGCTCTGATCCTCCCTGAGGACACTGATGGCGTGTCACTGAGGCAGGGACTCCCTGCACAGTACCTGGTAAAAACCAGCCCTGGGGTAACTAAAAGTTTTCATAAAATATACTGAGGGTCAAACCAGAGCTTCAGCTAAATCCTGTGTAAAATACAATCCACACTGAGGGGCGTGGGTTGCACCACAGTAACGACAGGCAAGGCTGTGGAGATGTGATCTGCACTGTTATAGGTAGTTAAATCAGTGACTCAATAAATCAGAATCTATTGGAGAAGAGTCCTACTCTTTATTAATTTGCTTTCTACGTATTTGGATAGACCATGAAACCTGCTTAAATGGCCCCTGAAGTCCTTGGCTGTAGGCATCTTTACGTTTGACTTGCACACAACAGAATTCAACGTCTCCTTAGGATCTCAAATGCTTTAGTCTTCAAATTAAATTCTGATGACGGTGATTTATAGCCCTGAAAATCCCCTGACCCCCCTGAGGGTGGCATGGCAGGCAGGCAGACCCAGAGCTCCCCAGAGAACCCTGAAGTGGTTCCTGAGGAGCAGCTGTGCTGGGTGTCCTGCCCCAGCCCTGGAGCTGGGGCTGGAACAGCAGAGACAAAACAGCACCACGCAGGGGCAAGGCAAGCAGGGGAAAGCAGGGAAAACACACAACTGGAACCAGGTCCTGGGGAAGGATTAACACAGAGGATTATACTGCTAAATGCATTTTCAAGACAGGTGAATAATAAGCTCTTATTGGTGAAATGCTGCTCTTTTAGCCTTCAATATTTAAAGGATTTATGAAGGCTTATTATTAGGGACTGCACTAATAGAGTCTTCACGGGTCCACACTCCATCAGTCCTTCTCCTGGTGCAGACATTTGTACTTTCTTTTCTTTCAAAGTTAGTAAAATAATAAAATAATAGAATCCCCATTTGCTTTACTGAGCTAAAAGAGTAATTAACTGTGGGAGCAAGAGGCAAGAAGAAAGAAACCTCAAGCTTAAGCTCTTTGATTGCAGAGGGAAGCAGGACTATTATCAGCATTAATACAGAGAGATCAGAAGCCTCAATATGAAGGTATTAAAATGCACACAATATTGATCAACAGGTTTACCATAATTATGTAGAAGCTAATTCAGCCAACCGTGCTTTCAGACTTAGTGGGTGATGTGATGTGATGTGATGTATGTCCCAGCTCAGGAAATACAGACTGATGCTGTGAATCCTGACTGACAGCTTCATTTGAGCAATTTGCCACAGCACACTGACATTTTATCAAAGCTCACTAGAAGACACATTGACATCAGTGGGGGAGACTCTTGCTTTCCCTGGATAAAGGAATAGGTGTTATTTCTGGTAATATGGTGGGAGACCCTGTAAAATCCACAGTAGCAGCTTCCAAATTTCCAGTAAATGAAAATGAGTGGGAGTTGTGCACCTGAGCCTCCCTTTGTGCTTTGAATGCTCCTCTTCTTTATTACACTGAACACTTGTCAGCATGGGATGTCAGGGGAGAAGCCTGCAGGATGCTTCACCTCTGCTCTGATACCTCTCCCTCAGGTAACTTTGCTCTCTCTTGTTCCCTTCACTTTCCTACTCTAGTTTGCTTTCTCAGTCAACAATTTCCCCCAGTCCCTCCTCCCAACTTAACCTCTCATTGGAGCTACTTCCTACTGTTTCCACCAGTGGATCCAGGAGCTATTGCCCTTCTAAGCAAGATATAACACTTATCTTATTATAAACAAGATAAAATAAAATAAAATGAAACAAACCAGCCTGTATAGCTCCAGTTTTCACAGTTTAACCATCAGGAGGAGAGGACAAGAGGAAACAGAACAACACAGTATGGACTATATACAAACCCAAGGATCTGTGATGGGTCTCCATTCCTGTTTGGCTCACATTTCTGTTTACGGGTATTGCAACTTTTTATGCTTTTTCTTTACAGAGTTATTGGCCAGACTCACTTTTTGTTCCCATTTATAATGCAGATATGTGGCCCTGATCTGTACATTCCCATCTCTTTGTGGCTAACAGTGATGCTGAAGTGCCACGGTTCCTTTCATTTAAAGCAAACTCAAGGCAGAACTTAATCCCTGAACTGGACCCAAAGGCCACTGAAATCAAAATCCACATTCTGATTCGTCCCAGTGAGATCTGCATCAGCCCAGTAAAGAACGCTTTCCATAGCAGCTAGCATAGGATTGACTCCCTTATCAAAAAGGCACTCCAAAGCACATTTGTTATTAATTCTGCTTCCTCCTTAATCCCACCCTAAATAGCTCCAGCTTCACTTCATTCTGTCCTTGGAAAGTTAAAACTTCCAGAGGTTTTGAAGACACCCTTTGTCAAAGGATTACTGGAGGCACCAGTGGAAATTTAGGCATCATTAATTAGACCAGGAGAATGAATTCCTATAAAAATTGCCCATCTGTGAGTGCTAATTTAGCAGCAAGTAGTTATTTCTCTCTGCTGGAAAGGTAGATCGAAAGCAAGCTGAGAAAATAAAAGACACAAGAAAATAAGACAGGAAAAACAGTATGAAGCTTATCAGTAGAAAATGTTAATTACATTTTAAAGCCCTTAGTCACCTAAGCTTCTGTGTACAATAGAAATAGAACCGTCCAAATTATCTCTGCATTTTTGAAAAAACTGTGATTACAGTTCTATTTGTTACTTTTCTCTCATTATCTTTTACTGGAGAAATATCAAGCACCTCTAATTTCTGGATATTGTTTTGTCACTTTCTACCTAATTTCTTGTGTGAGCATTCTAATGAACACAGACCCAGAGTGAAGCAGCCATGTGAAACGTGGAATCGGGTGGCTGCAGCACTGGTGGCTGCTCAGCACTGATCAAAGAGGTCCCACCAAAGCCTCAGGCTGCAGGATATCAGCAGTGAATCCTACACTCACACCTTCCCCAGCACATCCCTGCAGACTCCAGGGTATCAGCAGTGAATCCTACACTCACACCTTCCCCAGCACATCCCTGCAGACTCCAGGATACCAGCAGTGAATCCTACACTCACACCTTCCCCAGGACATCCCTGCAGACTCCAGGGTATCAGCAGTGAATCCCACACCCACACCTTCCCCAGGACATCCCTGCAGACTCCAGGGTATCAGCAGTGAATCCTACACCCACACCTTCCCCAGCACATCCCTGCAGACTCCAGCGTATCAGCAGTGAATCCCACACTCACACCTTCCCCAGCACATCCCTGCAGACT
>VWZT01012350.1:558011-569245 GCA_013397055.1 Pachycephala philippinensis | reverse complement strand
TATCAGCAGTGAATCCTACACTCACACCTTCCTCAGGACATCCCTGCAGACTCCAGGATATCAGCAGTGAATCCTACACTCACACCTTCCTCAGGACATCCCTGCAGACTCCAGGATATCAGCAGTGAATCCCACACCCACACCTTCCCCAGGACATCCCTGCAGACTCCAGGGTATCAGCAGTGAATCCTGCACTCACACCTTCCCCAGCACATCCCTGCAGACTCCTACAGAGCACAGGGGGCTGAGCCAAAGCATCCCTTCAGAGCACAGTGCACTTCCCCACTGCTGTGGGGTTCACTGACAGACAAACTCTGCCTGCCCAGCAGAATAAAAAGAGGTCTCAGCATTGTTTCTCCCTCTGGCTTAATCAGCTCATGTGGGCAGAGCTGCTGGACCTCCAAAAGCTAATACCCATCTGATGATTCTGTGTGATGGCCTCAGCACTGGGTGTTCCTATGGCAGTGGACAGAAATGTCACATGTGTGCACTGAGTGAGACCAAGGGCCCTTCTGCCACAGGCTGCTCCAGGATGGTGCATGAAATACTAAAAAAGAAACCTTCATGCCTGGAGCCCTTACTGGGTCACCTCAGCCTTCAGCTATCCTGCCAGCTCAGTCCTCTCCTTGGGATGTAATTAAATAAGAGCAAAATGGTATGAACCTGCTAATGGCTTCCCATTGCCCAGAAGGAAATCACTGAATTACCCTGGGATGCCTGCTCTGATTAGAAATAGCCCTGCCTTGATTGAGGCACTTCATTTGGCATGGAGGCTAACAGGGTATAAGCACTGGAACTGAACAGCATTAAAGGGAAACCAGCCCAGAATATGCTGCTGCAAAGAAGATTAGTGAAGGGTAAAAGGATCCCAGACTCTGCACCCACTCCCTCCTGAAAGATCCAGACAGTGGGATCGGGCTGGCTGAGTGCAGGGACCTGGGGGAGAATCAGCAGGGCCCAGAGCACAGACCCAGCTCCCAGGGGCAGAAACTACAGTTTGTTCCATCAACACACTCTGACACATGCTGTGAAGCCACTTTTTAAGTCAAGCTCTAAATATTTGAAAGTAAGACGGAAAATCTCTCCTTGGGCAAGACTATTCAGCCTCTGCCTGTCTGCATCTCAGTCACAGGATCTCCACCCTCCTCAGGCCAAGCTTCACTGCTTCCTTTCTGTTTCAGATCTCCATGGCAATCTCTGTCAGGCACTGACTGCACGAAGCTGCAGTTTATCCTTAACCTGCACACAACTTCTGTTCCCAGTCTCCAGCACAGGATCAGATGTGTTTAGTCCCAGCAGCTGCTCCCAGAGCCCCGTGCTGCTGAACCAGGACCACCACTGGTACCCAGTCCCCAGCCAGATGGTTCCCTCCTCACATCTGTCATTCTGCTGTCCCTGTTCCTGACAGCCACAATTGGTTTTCTGGGCTGTTAATGGTGGAATTTGGTAATAAAGTGCATGTTATTTGATTCTGAACAGGCAATTAGAGTTCCTCATTTCGTTTTTAGGGCTTTAACTGCCTGACTTGACACTAATGTGAATCAACCAGCATCCCACTCTGCTCTGCCACTACCATTAATGCCAGTGCAATATGCACAATAATTTTGATATAATATATCACTGGCAGCTCATCTCCATATCATTCACCTTCTTTTTTTTGCCCCAAACTGGTCTTATGGTAGGATCACACATTCCCTAATTAACACCTTCCTTCCATGGTTACTAATGAGTCTGTTGATACCACTTCTTCAGGCTGCCTCTACAATAATAAAGTCTTGTGGGTATATCCAGCTCCAACTGTCTGCTTTAATTAAGACACAGATGTCACTGACTTTCACTTAACACTTAACAGACACATAGTCCCCTGGATGACAAGTGAGGAAGGAAAATGCTTTGTCTTTTGATTCTCTCTTCATTGTGCATGGCAGGACTCTGGGAAATGTCTTGGATAAGGGACTGGAAGTGAGACTGAACTGAAATAGCAGCACCTGGCAGGAGGTCAGCCTTGGACCTTTTTAAAGAAAAATGAGGCTAAGGCAGAACACAGTGAATTTCCAGAGGCAGAATTTGTTTGCAGAGAAGATTTACACAAATCACAGGAGAAGACAACACTCACATGAAACAAGACTTGTCAGGTTCACCTGTGGCACTTTCTGCAGCCTCACCAGAAATCAGAAACACTCAGTTGTGTTCATTGTGTTTTGAGGAGAGTCTGGCCCAAAGCCCAACAAAGCAGGGGTTCTTATTTAGCTTTCATGAAGTCATGGAATGGGTTGGATTGGAAGAGACCTTACAGCTCATCTCATTCCACCCCCTGTGCCATGGCCAGGGGCACCTTCCCTGGGCCAGGCTCTGTCCAGCCTGGCCTTGGACGCTGCCAGGGATCCAGGGGCACCTCCCTCAGCCTGCTGGCCGTGCTTCTTTTCATGCAGCCCAAGATATGAGCGGTTTTCTGGGCTGCAAGCACACATTGCCAGCACATGTCCAGCCTCTCATCCACCTTCAAGAGCAAAATTGTTCTTCTAGTGACAGTGGAGTAACTGGCTGATAAAAGCAGAGAGGCTCCAGACAATCCCAAAGGACCAAACTGAGATGGTGTCTTCCTAAAGCATTTTCCAGGCAGTTGAAAGAATGCAGATTTCCACACCCCAGGAAAGTTTACTGCCTTCTCTGGAGAGTGCTAAGCCTTTTTGGTATGACTTTTATCCCTGTCTCAAGCTACTTCTGAAGATCAGTGTTTTTGCTGTCAGACTATATGGAACAGCAGAGATTTTTAACTTTTTTTCTTTAGATCTTCAAAGGATGAGACATCCTGAATTCTCCATTGGCTTTATTTCCTCTCTTCCATTGCCTACACCAGGGGGAAAAAACCCAACCCAAACGACCAAAAACCTGCTCTACATCATCACAGCCCTTTGTGTCCATGCCACAGTTCCTTCACCAGAGCAGCCATCCCTGTGCTCACACACCTGCAGGAAGTGACTCCTGGGAAAGGAGAGAAAAAGCTTCACTTTCATAAATAATCCTATTTCAAGGGGCAGATCATCACATCTGGACTTAAGACAGTAAGAGACAGGGGCTATAAACAGGAAAATAAAAGATTTTGTGGCCTTTGTATCCTTGTAGGCAGGATAAATCCTTCCAATTACACGAGATCCTGGCTAAAGTCATTACTTGCTGTTCAGAAGTCTTACAGCGTTTTTCATTCTTTGCTAAATTTATCACACTAAATCCCTTCCCTATGATCAAAGTCTTCTGAGATACAGAAACTGAAAGATATAAAAGTGCTTTGATGCAAGGGGACTCTGATGAAAACAGGCTTCAGTAGTGCAACCTCTTAATTGTTACCATAACTCAGCATGATGCTATCTCAATGTCACCAGCAACAAAACACTTCTCAACAGGAAATACTGATTTAGGGGATGCACCCATTATCTCATCTGCATTCACAGGTGTTGCTGAGAAAGGCAGCCTTGTTCAGAGGTTCCTCAAAATAATTAATTAATTTTCAAACTACAGATTATTCTGTATTCCATCTCACCACCTTGACCAGAGTGTAAAAACACCTGCATGGCAATACTTCACATTTTAAACAGTAAGGCTCACTTCCCAGTGGAGGTCCTGCTCAAAAATCAATTATATCAATTGGAAACAACAGAGGAGTTAATGTATTTTTTATTTTCCCTGGTGATAGGGAATACAGTGCCAGCTGAGGGGAGACAGTAGCAATCAACAATATAAAAATCAGCTTGTCACTCTAAGATACTTGTCCATTGATCACTTCCATAGCCAGACAATATATTCAATACCAAACTCAAAATGATAATTCAGATAGGCATTCCTCAGCTGTGCTGTTGCTTTCCATTGCATCCCTGGCATTTTTTAACAGGTATTTTAATTATCTAAATTTTGCAGGACTTTCTACATTTCTGTGTGTATTTCAAACAAGACAGAATTACGCCACTATTCCCTTGTTGTAGATAACAGCAAAACTTCAATTAAAGCTTAACCCCTCTTCGTTATACTTTCAGTGTAATTTCTGAACTGCATTACCCCAGGAAATGCCTGAGTTTGATGAGACACAAGTGGGAATTAAAAAGTTATTTTTCCCCCTACCACAGTGGGAGGAAGAAGCCAAACCTCTCTGTGCTGTGAAAAATCTGCTCTTCCTCTTCTGCAGTGTGATCTCTAGAAACAATGCCCACCGAGGGGTTTCCGGGTGCCAGGAGGAAAACAGTGAAGCAATTATGAACACAATTAAGGACACACACGGGCAGCACTGCTGAACCTGCAGGGAGGTCTCAGAGCCTGCACTCCCAAAGTGCTGCTCACCCTTTCACAAAGGAGCTGCCACCCAGGAGACACAGCGTGAAAGTGCTGAAATTCTTGTGTTTGAACCCATTTTCCTCTCACCAATACTTGTTAAATACTACAACAGAGGTGAAGCTTCCATTTCTTCCATCAAACTAAAGAAATTTGTCATGACCCACTTCAGTCCTACTTCAGATCTGATTCCAAGGAGTGTGGAGAGGGAATATAGGTGAGATTTGGTAACAAACTTGGGAATGATGTACGAGTTACAACAGCATTTTGAGCACAGAAACCCTCACGATGCTTCAGGAACAGACAATACTCATTTATGGCAGCATTTTTCTCTCACAGCTCTGAAAGCATTGTCACAGGAATTATCATCCCAGCCTTGTTTTTTGGGAAGAAGTGCACTGAGTCCTGAGGACCAGCAGTTCCAAACTGGGCACTGATTTTTGCAGTGCTCCTGTGTTCCAGAGCCCAGCTGGAGCTCACAGATCTCATCTACCACAATTGCACACAAGTCCCACTGAATCATGAGGAGCTGAAGGTTATCAGCATCCCTAAAAAATTAATTAAGGAGAACAAAACGAGTTTGCTGCGATAATTTGGACATGCAAAAATAAGGGATTGCTTTGGAAAAAGCACGGCCCACCTCCCACCCAAGGTCACACAGAGCATTTATTGCACCAGAGGGAGCCAGGTCCAGGTCTTCTAACAGTGTGCAAAGTGATCTATTTATACCCACATTTGTACAGTAGAACTGGGTGGAAACTGGACTAATGCAGCCCTGTGCTTTGCAGTCTCGTGTCTCTCGAGCATAATTTAAATGACACTGATGAAGCATCATCATCTCTTCACAATCACCCCTGCCCCTGTGGGCTCTGGAGTGCACCAGAGACATTTCGGCCAGTTAGGAAATACACGTGGGCTCTTTGGCTGGGCTATGAAAAATCAAAGTAACCACTACTGGCTCCCTTTTTTTTTTAATGGTTTCTTTGAAGCAGAAAAACATAAAAGGAAGAGGGACAAATTTTTAAAGTAGGCTGAAAAGAGAGACAACAACAGAGTTTACATACACAGGTATGGTTTTCTGGTAACTAGCAAAAAAATCTCAGATCCAAATATCCAATAATCAGATTTCTTCCCCTTAGTGATATTTAAAACATACATAATATTATTTCCTGACGAGTCTACTCCAGGTATAATTGTTTCTACATAAGCAGGGCTCCTGTAAAATAGGATTTGCCAATCAGACCACTGATGAAAAGCAAAGCAAACAGTTATTGATTTTTTAAGTTCCTGAACCTGGCATTTTCAGACAAATATCATGGAAATTTTGAATGAAGAAAAATTAATACTGAAGGTCAGATGCAATAAAGTAACACTAGGAAAATGTCTGAAAATCTGAACATCAATGTTTAGAACCCAAATAACCTTCCTCCAACTGACACTCAACGATCCACAAATAGATTTAAAGAGACTTCCTCATTTAGAAACATTGAAATATGAGTAAAAAGGAAATGAATTGGTTAAATTTCATTTTATTTGCCCTTTTCTATTATTCATAGTTCCTTTGCATAAAGCTATTTACATGTAAGCCCTTACAGATTTTATATTGTCCGCCATTAGTATTAAAATTGAAGTGAATAACATGTCATCTCAGTTATTTAAGTTTTATCTAGAGTCCTACAACATTTGGGGCAGTTGTTGAAACTTTTTACTGAGACTGATGCAATTAGTTGAGAAATTCAGTTCCTTCCTCGCCAGTTTTTAGCCCTCAAGGATGCTGAGAAAAGGTTACAGAGAAAAGTCGCGTGCGAGCTGGAAGTTCAGAGGCAGGAAGGTTTCTCAGAGCCAGGTGAGCACTGATCTCTGCCTGCAGTGGCCCCTCCACAGGCTCTGCACTCTCAGGGCACAAACCTGCCCCAGGCAGGGCTGCAGAAACCTGGGCTCCTGGCTCTGGAGAGCACAGAGAGTGCCAGCCTCTGCTCAGCACAGAATTGACTGCAGGTGAGTCTCAGAACGCGCTGGGCTGCAGATCCAGCTGCCCTTCACTTTCTTTTTGCCCTCACAGCTAACCCAAGGCTTCTCTCGGTGTTCTGACAAAGGTTATTATTCCCTCTGGGAATCCCCTGCTCTGCTGCAGCTGGCTGAGCACTCGCGCTGGTGCTGCTGAGGGCTGCAGGGAGCTGCAGCTGCTGGGGCTCTGAGATGGGTGCTGTGGTTTCCATCCCAGGCAATTCTCCTTCCCTTCCGTGTGCTCTGTTTGCTCCCTCACCATTTACATCCACTTCTCTTTACCTGGCACGGGGGGTTTGGTTCACCACCAGCCCTCTGCCAGCTGCAGCCCTTTGCTCTCATCTGGAGAGCACCCAGCTGCCCAGGGGAGATGCTCTAGGAATGATTCTATTCAGCTCTGGGCTCACCTGTCACAGGTTATCTGTGACAAAAGATCAACATTTATTATTCTTAGAGGGATTTCTCTTGCTAAAAAATCTCACAGTCTTTCAAACTTTATTCTTCTGAAGATTTGACCTTTTATATTTATTACACTGTATTTTTCATCTCTCAACCAGAGATATCTCTTTTCAGTCAATTCCTTGCAATACTCTAAAACCAGTAACAAATCATTGTAAATGATCCTTAAAATTAATGCCCTGCTAACTAACAAATGTTTTCACCTGTGCCTGCAAGAGTGAGTATGTGATCTTGGGAACCACAAATAGCCACACTCCTCTATTGGTCAGAATAAAAGTTGAAATGGCTATACAGTCCCAAAATTCCTTACCAAAAAACCCAATCTACTTGCAGTTCCCTACATTCTTTCTAATAAGAAGAACATGTTCAAACACATTTTAACTAAGTTCTCAGAGACTGCTGAGAAATCTCTTGTTTTTCACTGTACCAGATATCCAAAGTATGAGCCAAATGTAAGGAGGGCTGGAAGCATCACAGCTGTCCCCAGGCAGCACCCAGCACCAGAAGGGATTTATTTCAGGAATTTATTTGAAAAAATGCTCTAGAAAGTGTGACCTTCAAAGTCCATCAGGTAAAGAGTGTAGAAAGTGCCAGGCTTTCAGATCCCAAAAGTATCCTCTAATTGCATTGAGGCCCATTTCTGAGCCACAAGCCCAGAGGCCTGGGGCTGTGCAGCAACCTGGAGGCAGCAGATGCTGCTGGATCTTCCTGGGTAATTTTTTCCCTTTTACATTAAAAATAGAATACGATTTTTTTTCTTACACATTCTGGTACTATTTCATCCAAATAATTCCTGCCATTTGGAATGCAGCCCCATGTGAGAGGCTCATCAGCCTGACAGCAAAGCAGCAAGTTCAGAATAGCACAGTGCAGCACGTGTTGCTTTTCTCTGCAGATGCTTCAAAAAATAAGTGACAAGAGCCCAAACCCTGACCCCAGCACGCATCCAAAATTAACTAAAGAAATCTTTCTCAAAAACAGAAGCTCTTGTATAGCCTCCATTCTAGGATTAGATCACAGCAGCACATCAGTAATTTCCTCCCTTTTTGTTCTTGGTTACAGAGGAGCCCAAAAAAGCCCAGCAAAGGCTCAGAACACCTTTTCTCCTCAGCACCCACCTGTGGGACTCTGCGCCTCCCTCCTGCTGCCACGTGGCCCCCCAGCAGAAGGGCATTTTCACATTTAAACTGTGGAACACTTTGCCACTGAACATAAGTTAATGAGCAAAGAATTTCTGAGGAACCACCAAATTATACCTGCAAAAATAGACAAATTTCCAGATGTCTGAGGTCAAATCAGTAACACACAACTGTATTAAAATTCTCACCTTTTTGTAGAAGGAGGCTGCTCTTAAACAAAGACTCTGCACAACACGATGTGGTGAGTATTCCAATACAGAAATAATCACTGTGATTTAGCTTCTGTGCTCTCTACCCAGAGATCTATGGCTTCTTATCTATTATATCTTTAATATAAAACAAACTATTTTCATTCTCACTGGCTTCCTCCACAAGGCATTCTATTTATGAGGTGGTTTTAGACTTATAATTTAATCATATGAACAGATTTTCCCAATTTATGCTCAAGCCCCATGACTATACACTTTTAGATTGGCACTTTAAACAGCTCCAAGAAATGTTTATCCTGACAATGAAGAGTTTAAGCCAGGCACAATTTATTTTTATCTTACTTGTACAACAAGGGCAGGTAAAGGGGACGCAAACAATTTTCAGATTAATTATAAATACTGCATTACACACGAGGCTGCATCTTCAGCTTCCCAGGGTCCCCAGATCTCCCTGTGTGCTTGTAACCCAGAAACTTCAGCTTGCTTCATGTTGCTTCAAACCAATCTTATGAAGCTAATCTTTCCTGCTTTCTTCCCTTATATAGGCTCCAATCACTCAAGCAAAATAGTTTTCTTTTAGTTTATGTTTCATCATTTACTATATTTTGATAAACCCTATTGGGCTTAAGTTCTATAACTAGGATATATTATCAAACCTTACCAGGCCCTTTTCCTCAGACTATTTCATATTGGAAAGAAAAATTCTAGTTTAAGCACTCATTTCAGGAAGCTTAAGTACGGGTATATTATGCAATAATAATAAAATGTACCTTAGCAGTTTTATGTTGGACAAATAGTCAAAGCATTTATTCACTTTTGTTATGATCCTAGCAATTTAGTGTTTCTGATTGCACTGGCTTCATTCAAACGTGAGTTCTTCCTCTTCAAAAGCTCTGGAAAACCTCACATATCTCATGCATTTCACACTGCACCCCCATCCACGTGTTCACTGGGAATGTGTGGTGGGATGGCTTTGGAGAGCCAAGGCTCCTCAGCAGGCCCCTGTCACACCTTCTCCAGCTCCCTGGGAAACTCATCAGCTCACACTCACACCTCCACCTGCTGCACACTGGAAGGGGCTTTTTAGGCAATTTCTCTTGACATTGGTACAACTGCTTTTTTAAATCATTCCCTCTGCAGTTTGGTGTCCAAACTTTATCATCAGATGACTGCTTTCACAGAGTCCTTGATGAAACTCTAGATGGTTCATGGCACAGTAATTTCTCCTTGTTAATATTCTATTCCCTTCTAGGAACCAGACAGTGTTTTAAATAGAAATTGGTAGACCAATTTATAAATTCATGAATTAAAGCAAACCTTATTCTTTGGCGTATGGGAAATAAAAGCAGCTGGCTAAAATCAAAGCCTTGATTTGGTGTCTTTCCTCACTGTGCATTTACCCACTGCATTACCCAGGCAATGCTTGTCCTGCTGAGACAGGGTCAATGGGCAGGAGATCGAGGTGGGATCAGCTGCAGGCAGCAGGATTGCAGCTGTCACCTCAGCACAGTCCCTTCTGGTGCCACAGCACTTGAGCAGCTCTGGAAACCCCAGAGTAAATGTCAGCCAGCCTTCAGTGATTAGCAGCCACTGAATTCTGTCACCAGTGACAGGGTATGTGATAATGTACCAATTTATCTGAGATTCCACATAAAAGATCCAAGTCCACGGATTCTGATATTAGCTCATCAGTAAATCCTTATGACAGTGACACTGGGAAAAAAAACAAAACCACAAGCTTGCACACAGGATAAGCAAGATGTGTGTCCTGAAATTACTGTTTCAGTGAAAAAATAAATAGAAGCAGTAGAGGGGACCTGACCTAAAGATGTGCAACATCCAGTTCCCTCTAACAAAGCCCTTGTTTTTCTTACTTAGCAGCACTGCATATAATTTCAGCTTCATTCTCCTTTTAAGATGAAGAGTAATGAATAATTACAGTGAGAAAAGAACAAATACATTCAGAGCCATTTCAGCCACTTAAAGCCCAGAATTTTGCCCCAGCTGTTTGCTTTCAGCAAATATTTATGAGCACTATGTTTTCTTCAGACAACTGCTTGTTGAAAGCAAAGTCTGGGACTGTATCTGAGACTCATTTAAACAGCAAACTAAATTTGTTTGAGGAAATTTAGGGAGAAATAATTTACAAAACATACATTGCAAACAGGGCTGCAAAACTGCAGCATTAGTTAGCCCACGCCCAGAGGCATAAGGAGCTTAAGGCCATCTGAAATTGAAAGTGATCTCGTGTAATAGGTGAATGTAATCTCATTTTTGAGACAGAGCGGTGAGTTCCACATATCTAATTTACAAGAGCCAGCTCAAGAATTTGGAGAAGCACAACCAAATCTTTGGAGATACTTTCCCCTTCTCCACATAAGGGATTCACTGGGACTGTTGTGCCAGGGAACTGCTGCCACCCTTGGGGCACAGCAGGGTGGGAGCACCTTGCCATGAGCTGCTCCCCTCCCTCCTGAGCAGCAGCAAGGGCAGCAAAGGATTGCCAGGAGGAGAGAGGTGATGGGTCCTGTCTGCCCATCTGCAGGAAATCTGCTGCTCGAGGCAACAGCCCACTGTGCTTAGAGCTAAATATCATCCTCTGAGGAATAACATTTATGGCAGAAGGCAGACGGGGTGAAATACCCGCTCAGACACTTGCCACTCACCCACATCTGCAATGAGCACCCAGGTTTGCACACGTGAGTCACTGCACCAAAAACCTTAAAATCAGGCCTCTTTCCCCAGACATTTGTATACTGGACACTGGACTGAGATTTGGAAATTGATTTACTCTCAATCCTCAGAACAGCAAGGTGAGATGTGCCTGCAGAGGGTCCCAGCCCCACACTCCAGTGGGGTGAGCAGTGCACAGGCAAGGCAGGCACTGCCCAGCCCCTGGCACTGCCTGGGCAGCAGTGATGGAGCTGCAGAACGTGCCAGTTTGGTGCTGATATCTTCATTAATATCCAAAGGAGTGTACAAAGCAGCCCTGGGTCCATCCCCACATCCCCACAGCACCGGGCACAAAGCAGCCCTGGGTCCTGTCCCCACATCCCCACAGCACCAGGCACAAAGCAGCCCTGGGTCCATCCCCACA
>VWZT01012350.1:544842-556567 GCA_013397055.1 Pachycephala philippinensis | reverse complement strand
AAAGCAGCCCTGGGTCCATCCCCACGGCACCAGGCTGCAGCTGCTCTGGCACACACAGAGCGGGCTGGGCCCAGAGGAAGGACCTGAACTAACACTAACACGTGCTTTGGGCTTGCCACTCGGAATTCCTGCACAGTGCATTGGAAAGCAGCAGTCGGGAACAATTGCTCCCTCTCATCTGACAAAAGCCAAAGCTGTGCAGGGAGAAATACAAATGGGTTTGCACCACAGCCAGCTGTGCCAAAAGCTCTGCTCCCTGGCATGGCTGCTGAGAGCCCTACAAGTACTGCCATTATCCCTGCACACAGCAAAGCTCTTTGCTGGCACCGTGTCAGTTTTGGACACCGTGCCCAAAGTAGTTTTTTAAAATTTTGTTGTGGATCAAGAGTGAAGGAGTTGTTCAATATCATCATTAACAAATCGTCGATCTGGTTATCTGCCTTTCTATTCCATTTCAAATTTACAGTCTCTTTACTGCCTCTGTGACAGGAATAGATTTTCAGATGCTTTCAGAAGTACTTAGGATGACATTATGACTCAATGCATGTGATCAAATGTCTCTCTGAATGAGTCTGTTGGATTAATGAAGCCGTTTGATGAATTAAATGATATTCCAGCAAAGAGCAGATGATGATATTTCAAAATGGCAAAGATTCTTTTTGCACATTCTGGTGTTTTCAGTGTCATTCAGTATTAGGGACAAATTCCAATTATGAGAGGATTTGAAAGCTCGAACACAAGGCTTCTCTGATCATTTGTGGGACTTGTGCCTCAGGGCCACTTTCTGCAGTCACAGCTGAGAAGACGAAGATAGAGGGCAGCTCAACCAGCACAGCCTTAATCCACACATAAACCAGAGCCAGTACATGGGGAAAAACCAATAAACTTAGCAAATTATTCTATAAAAAGGAAGAAGAGATACAGATTCTACATCTCACAACTGCTCCCAGAAGCACCCCTGAAACGCAGCAGCTCTGAGCATAAGCTGTATCACACTGATAAGATTTGAACTTTGAGTCTTCTGCAGGGCTGGAGGAGGAGGGTGAGCTGTGCTGGGCTTGAGGAGCTTTTTTTACCATTTCTTCTCAGCAATTTCCATAGACAAATGCTGACAAACATCTTTCAACTCTAAATACCTCTTTCTAGCTTTTATATTTTCCCCTAAAAAACATAAAAAACAACTAGAGACTGCACTCTAACAAGAAAAGACCAGATCACAATCTTAACACTTAGATAATTTAACACTGAATATCTCCAAGAACAGCCAAATCAAATGCATTCCATAATCCTTGGGTTACTTTGCCAACATCAAGCTATATATATTACCATAAGTGCTGGCCCCTCAGATTCACTCTCATGTTTTGGATAGGATTTCTTTCTTATGAAATTAAATCTCCAGAGTTGCACTGCCCCAAATGTGTTGACTCTGTTATTTACACTATCTCATCAAAGCTCTTTACTACCACACAAAATGTATTTCCAAAATAGAATTTGAGATTAGCCGCATCAGATGTCCTTAAAAACACAGTGGCAACAGTTTGAGCAAGCCTGGGCTACCTACAGGATTTCAGTAATTCCTATAACCATAAGTTTGGGAAGAAAAGACTGAATTTCAGGTCTGCTGCAGAGGAACTCAGGCTCCTTTTGCATTTTGCTCCCCACAGAAGCAGACACTGCTCTCTCAAATAGAAACAAGCCAGACACAAACCTGGCTCAGACACCCAAAGTCTGCTGTTTTACAGGTGAAAGCACACACAAACATTGAGATCAAACACACAAGGTCCTGAAGCTTGTCCTCACTGCGTTGCCCTGGCTGAGGGTGGAAAATGAAATCTGTCAGCAGCAGGGAGCAGTGGGGAGCCAGGATGCAACACTTCTGCCTTCTTTATACAGCACTATCCCCAAAATTAGAGAAGAATTTAATCCTCAGCAAAGAAAACAGACGTGAGGGATCTTAATGCTTGGTTAAACGGGAAGAGGAAACTCCCCACATTTACACAGTTCTGTACCTTTATACCTCCAAGGACACGTGTTAAAGACCTAATCAACTTTGCCCTAGCACTGAAAAAACTCCCAGCGCTCAAAGTGACGCTTCAAGGCTGAAATCAGGAGAGACAGAACGACGAGACCAGACAGCTCCTTGAGTTTAAACTGGTTTTTGTAACCCAGAGCATGCAGCACAGAGTAATCAAATGAGTTATTGACCTGCGTGGTACATCTTGATGGGAAAAGGTTTTGGAAGAGTTTGTATAGAAGTTTCTTGCACAGAGTAATTCAGTTAGCCTTTAACTCTTCTCCTGCTGAGACACTCTAACAGAGCCAGGACTGTGATCTCACATCTTCATATGAGACAGGCTTCTCCCTGCACACTTTCCTCTAAATTCTGCCTTCTTCCCAACCCTGTCTGGAGAACATTGAGGAAGAGTTTCATTAACAAAATCACTGGAAACTCATGGAGAATTTTTTTTCAAAACAAGACACAAACTTTTGGAATTCAATAAATTGATTGTGCTCTTTAACTTCCTTTCCTCCCTGTTTTAGCATTTGAAGCACTGTTTTCTTTTGTGTCTGGCTATGTTAGACTAATCAATAAGAAATTATACTTTTGCTTTTTTTACATTCCAACAACATATTTCTCACTCATTCATATCGATTGCAAAGCAAAACCAGAGAAAACAAATGGAAATGTCTTACAGTGTTCTTAATGCTGCCATCTAGTACTGGAGAACTGCACTGCCAATGCTAACTTAATTTGCAGAGAGCATTATTTTAAAGTGTGTACATCTGGAGTTGTGTGAAGATTTTTGTTGTCAGTAAAATTAATTATCATTATTAATTTTACTTGAAGCTGCTTTCTCAATTAAGACTAAGAACCAGTGTGCTGTTTGATTACCCCAGGGGATGAGTGACCAGCTGTGACTGCTTGCTGCTGCTCACCTGTGGGTGAGCTGCATCTCCTCTTTTAAGTGACAAAAAAAATATAATTTTTTTCTCCTTTACACAGTAGTGAGCTGTTTGTCTTTCCCCTGCAACTATACATCTTTTACACATGTAAAAACGCCTTGGCACTGCCAGTGAGGAACAAAACTCCTGTCCCAGCAGGAGGCATGTCACCCTCCTTTGAAGGAAGCCTACAGCATCCTCCTCTTAATATTTGCTAGGAAAAAAACCCAAATCTGCAGAGAAACACTGCCAAATACTTTTCATTTCTTCCCTTTCCTAGACACCATTTCTTTCTAATCTACTTTTTGGGGGGGCACTTGCAAGTCAAGAACAAAGTTATGTCTAATTATGCCACCAAGACACCAGCAGGCAACAAGGGCCTGCTAGATAAATAATGGCATTTCTGTCCAGAGTGTAATATACCATTGGAAAACTGGTTGTCAGTGGAGAGTGGAAGATGGGAGTGGGTGAAATGACAGCCAAAGCATATTTTTTAAATCGTTTCCCCAGCAATTAATACATTGTCAAGTTAAGACTGCCCCCCTGAAAGGCTGCACCAAGCTAGAGAATTGAAATTTGAATGCCTTCATTCACATTAACATTACAGAGCAGAATCCATCCAGGGAAAAGGAGAAAATAATGGAAGTGACTGTTTTTTTCCATCATCATCACTTCAGGCTTTTTTACAAAAATAAATGTCTCAAAAATAAGTTGGAAAAAATAGCAACAGCAAATTTGCATCCCAGAGAAAAGTTAACGTTTCTACTTGGCTAATTCATCACTGAATAATGAAATGCTGACAACAGTGACAGAGCGTTTAAAAAGTTTAATTTGCAAATGCTCAGATTTGCAGTTGAGCTGAGGATACCGAGCGCTTTTGGAAATCCCCTTGTTCAGTGCTAATTTGGAGCTCAGCTCTCAGCAGTGCAAATCTGGCTGTGGACCATCAAAGTCCAACACTGATTTCTTTTCCAAGCTTATTTCTACAGAGTGAACAGAGTCGAGGAAAAAAACCTAAAAGGGAACAGGAATTTCCTTCCTATAAAAATGCACCGAGTAACAAATTCATCACCCTCCCACTTACATTTCCTCCTGTCAAATGTCTCCTACAAACACAAAGGGAAAGTCACCTAAACACCAGGAAGGTTTAAATCAGTGCAGTGAGAGCAATACGAAAATTAGAATGACAGTCCACTGCCTATATCAAAACAAGATATGAAGAGCACAAAAGGATTTGAAATATGGTGAAAGTAGCATGTTAAAAATGATTTCTGCAGATAGGCAGTTTTCTGTAAAATTCTACAGTCACCTGGGAAGTTCTGCCTGGAGGAACATGACTGCTATTAGTAAGCCAAAGTAAACTTGGACAAAGCTTTCAAATATAAAATAATTATTAAATTTTAAGGGGCAAAATTACAAGTTACTTTGAAACAATTTTTACAAAAACAGTAGGGGGGAAAAAGAATTTACAAATAATGTGTATTTCACCATAGCATTATTTTGTCCCACTACACAAAATGAAATTGGGGCAAGATGTTATAAAAGATCTCCAGAGCTCACATCTGCCTCTGGAACTGCCACAGGATCCATCCCCGAGCACTCCCAGGCAGGGGTCAGCACAGGGCCCCCTTTCTTTGCTGGGAGCAGGTTTGGACACCTCTCTCTCCCCATAAACCTCTGACAGCTGCTGAGAAGGTTTTTTAAATAGGTACAAACGGAGAAAACCTTCACTTGTGGGAAGTCTTTAAGAGATGACAGACAGGAGAAGTGGAGTGCCTGTTCTGAATATTCCACAACAACGATCAGAACAGCAAGCAGCCAGCTAAAAATAACCCACATAACTAGACAGCAGGCAATTTTTTTTAGCTCGTGGGAAAGAACAAATCTGAGGAAGCTTCCTGCTCAGCGTGCTCTGAAGGAACCAGTTGTGTAAATGGAATTTCTGCCAGGAAGATCCATGCCCAGCCCAGTTTAGGGCATTCGGGTTTCCACTCTGTGCTCGACCTGACCTAAACAGAGGAGGGTGTAACCACAACCNTCTGGTGCCAGTGGGGTCTGACCCCAGCACTTCTCTCTGGTGCCAGGGGTCCCTCATGGGGTCTGACCCCAACCCCAGCACCCAGCACTTCTCTCTGGTGCCAGTGGGGTCTGACCCCAGCACTTCTCTCTGGTGCCAGGGGTCCCTCATGGGGTCTGACCCCAACCCCAGCACCCAGCACTTCTCTCTGGTGCCAGTGGGGTCTGACCCCAGCACTTCTCTCTGGTGCCAGGGGTCCCTCATGGGGTCTGACCCCAACCCCAGCACCCAGCACTTCTCTCTGGTGCCAGTGGGGTCTGACCCCAGCACTTCTCTCTGGTGCCAGGGGTCCCTCATGGGGTCTGACCCCAACCCCAGCACCCAGCACTTCTCTCTGGTGCCAGTGGGGTCTGACCCCAGCACTTCTCTCTGGTGCCAGGGGTCCCTCATGGGGTCTGACCCCAACCCCAGCACCCAGCACTTCTCTCTGGTGCCAGTGGGGTCTGACCCCAGCACTTCTCTCTGGTGCCAGGGGTCCCTCGTGGGGTCTGACCCCAACCCCAGCACTTCTCTCTGGTGCCAGGGAGCCCTCGTGGGGTCTGACCCCAGCACTTCTCTGGTGCCAGGGGTCCCTCCTGCTTCTCCTGGAACAAGCTTTCCTCCAGGGGCAGAAGAAAGCCCTGCTGTGGGGGTTTGCTCAGGAGCCAGCCCAGCCCTTCCTCTGGCACGAGAGCCTCAGCCACGAGAGACTGAACTGGCAGCAACTCACAAAGACAGCAACATTTGATCCCAGAGCATAGGACACATCCCAGACCTTGCTGTAAGAAATGTTTTTAACCAACTGCTGTAATAGTGTTCTGCAGTTAATTTGATTTCCTTTAATATTAATTTACTGTACACATATTTTTATGCTTTTCCTGGTAAGACTTCTCTAAAGCAGAAAATTAAATTATTAGACCAATATATTGGCATGAGCATAGTTGCAGCGCATGGGCAAGTGATTATAATTAAGCCTATAACCACAATTATGGTTTTAATAACTGTATTTCATGAAAACCAGTAACAGATTATTAATGCTAAAGCCTTTTGCGGTGATTCAAATGATGCAATTTTTAGCTTAGCAAGTACTTTATATTTGGTATGAAGCTTTCCTAACTCTGTATTGCTAAGAAACATGCAATATTTTTATTAACATTAATGTTTACTACAAACATTATCAATTTACAATTACCACTGTTGCCTGAAAGTTTACCTGCTTTATGTGGTTGCACTGGTTGAACAAAAGATAAAACTTCACTGTGTGAACATTATATTTTTACATCCTTAGAGCTCTGTGACTGCAATGCCATTGCTATTGATTTAAAACACTGCTATTGCAGTCGTGAGCAGAATTCAACCCAGCCTGCGTCCCATTGTGAATGATGCCATAAAAGCACATAAAAAATGACATTCCCTTCTTCAATCTCTTTTTATGATTAAAAGTGGGTTTTAGTTTGGACCACTGGATTTTGAAAACCACCCTGGACTGACAGAATCGTTTTAAATAAGGCCTTGTCAACAGCTTCATTTCTTTCCAACCAGGTGTGCCGGAACTTGCACCATCTTGAGACAAACATTATGTCATCACTTGAAAAAAACAAATGGTCTTTCAGACATTCAGCACCTAAACCATGTATGGCTTGAAAACACAAAATCATCCCCTGAAGTTCCACTGGTTTCTTCTGATTCAGATTAAGGAGCACTTATGTAATGTGAGAAGAAAATCATAGGAAAAATTGTTCTACCATCCTCTGGAACGGCTGTCAGACAGAGTTTAGCACAATGAATGATTCACAGGACAGTGAAGTCAAAGTGCCCATAAACTTTTACAAGAGTGGAATTAGACCAGAACTTGGTGTTACAGAAAATGTCACCCTGTCCACTTAATATTCTCTTGGGAGCAACACTGCAATAAAAGGAGAAGAGAATTTGGCATACATGGCAAGGTATGTACAGCAAGCCCATCACTGCCAAGGATCTCCTATCACATTACAGAGATATTTCAGTATCATTAGCCCTGGTAATGGGGAGGTTTCTGGCAGTCCCAGGGAAGGCTGGAGACGTGCTGAAGGTCACCCAGGAACTCAGCAGCAGGGTGGGAGCAGAGCATGTCCCACGGCCCCGGGTCAGCTGCCAGAACGTGCTGATCCTCCCATCAATGTGTCACAATTGCTGTAAATGGGATTATCACCATTACCCCGTTAGGGAGATAAATGAACCCTTGAAAGAATTAGAGCTGCTTAAAAGGCCATACATCACACAGTAACAGGCTGCTTCTCATCACTTTTACAGAGGTAGCATCTGATTGCTAAGGAGAGAAATGTATTTAATTCCACACTGGGAAGTGGGAAGGCAAAGTTGAGTGCTTTTCCATGCAAATATGAAGAAAACTTATCAGCTAGCATTTCCAAAGCTGTTGTTGCATATGCAAGAGCCATGATGATATTTTCAATTCTGTGTTACTCATCTCTCCCACCTTAATTCTAGGTTGTTAGAAACTCCATGCAGGGGGAGGAGAGAGAAAGCTGTGAACGCATATATTTTGCAAAATATCATCCCCAGGAATAGAGAATGCTTTTCAAAATTTGTCTGAGAATGAAATATGGCTTGCAAGACCACAATCAATCACTGGAAGTACCTCACCTGGAAATCCAAGTGAATAGAACCATGCAGCAAAAGCTTCCCATGAACAATGTCCACAACAAACCAGACCACGAAGATTTGTGAGGATGCAAAACAAGTCACAATATGTTTCCTGAATTCCTTCCATCCATCTTCTGATGACATCTAACTCCAAAGAGGGGAGTCAGGTGTTTCACAAGTCTATCCTTGGCCTGCAAACTGAGAGCAATGCAGCAAGGCTGCACCAGCAGGCTTTCTTCCCTCTTCCTGTACAAAACCTGAAAAAGGCCACCAAGGAGCTCCTCCCAGCACTCTGCCAGGAACACATCACTTCCATACTCTCCAAGGGGAGACTGTACAACTTGGGTCCAATGCAGTTGCTAAAAGTCAGTGGGCAGCTTCATACTGACTAAACTCCATAATTAGACCTGCAGTACCCAATCCATTCTTACCAGTTCCCACCCCCTGAGACAGAGCAGTGTGTCCAGAGCTGTGACTGAGGAGGCTCAGAACCCCTGGAGCACACCCTGGACAGCAGGGGGAAGCGATGTGTGAGCACAGCCATGGTTAAGGATTGAATGGAAATGTGTCTCCAGAGCAAAATTCCAAAGGGAAAGAGAGGAAGGTGACTGTAAGAGCATTTGCTGAAGTGCTCACTGCCCAGATGCTGAACCCCATTTCCTGAGAAACTTCAAGAAACATCATAACACAACACCACACAGGCATCAGTTCTGGTGGGGTTTCATATTTTGCCATGTCAGGTACGAGACCTTCGTGTTGGCTAAATCTGTATTCTGCCCTTCTGGTCATGCCTCATTAACTCAAATAACTTCTGAATTGGAGCTGACTTCTAGGGGTAAATGAACCAAAACCTTCTCTTTTATTGCTTGTTAGAGGTCTTAGCAGATGAGAACTGAGAACTAACTGGAGATGGAGCACAGATCCTGCACAGGTGTCTCCAGTTACTCGTGTGTTATCTCTGCTCACACTGCTCTGTGCTGGTGATGATACAGCCTGTGCTTTGCTGAAGCTCACCAAGAGGTGATGACTTCAGCACTAAATATCAAACTACACTGGAATAGGTCTAGAGACAAAATCATAATCTTAACTGCAGGAAGGCTGGTGGGACACAGAGCTGGCCACAGAACCTCTACCCCTGGAAATCAGTGCAAAGGAGGCCTGGTCAGCAGCTACAGTGTTAACCTGCTGCCAAGTCCTCCATTTCTCTTAATAAACACAAGATCCTGTCATAATTTTCTTCTCACATGTTGGCATTTCAAGTGTGTTGTTTACAAAGGTCATCTATATTTGGGGAAAAACAGTTTAATTGATTTTATTATTGCAGAAAAATAGAATAACCACTTGCACCTTTGTTTGCAGATAAAAAACAAAATTAATGGTTGCATACCGCTGAATTAAGCACTTAAAGTTCAGTCTCTACAAAATGCTGACAGTGTAATCTTAGATCAATACCAAAACAATTTACACTTTAGGAGCAGTGGCGCTGGCTATTACCTAGTAATTATGCCAAGTTTGCTGTTAAATTCTTTAACTGTTTCCAAGGTGTAAGTGAATTATGGAAAAGCATGTTAACACTGCCAGACTGGGAGCTCCCAGCACAGCCCCCAGCCCCTAACACCTCCCACAGCCCCAGCTCTGGCCAGTCACTCCACTTAATCCTCCACTCCCCTGCCCTGCTGCAAACCTGTGACATTTCAGATTCTGGGTCCCCCACACGCTGCGAGTTACTCAGCAGGGTGAGAAACTTCTCCTGGTGAGACACTGCAGCCAGCACGAGCCCCTCCGTGGGCACACACTGGCCCTGCAGCAGCACACAGCTCATAATGCTTTTCAGTATTTTCACAAGTTGCAGGGAATGGCAGCTAAACCTTGGACTTCCTCTCCAGACTAGAACCACTATCCTTCCCAGAAAACAAAGCCTAGAGCTTGGCTTTGGCACACTGCAGGAAAAAATGTTTTCCTCAGTTAGTAAATGAAGTTCCCAAACAATAATGTGAAGATACAAACACTGCAAGTTTACTCACAAGCAAAAGCAAGGTTTAAAACCCCTCCACATTAAATTCCCGTTGTATCCTGCAACAGTTGCTGAAATTAATCTCCTCTGTCATGGAAGGACCAGATTCTCCTTCACATATTACCCCTGTGATGATGAAAAATGCAAAAAGGAGTTGTGCCAAAGACAGATACAGCAGAGCAATGTGTGAGAAGTCTGCTGTTAATCGAGTTGGACCAGCAAGACCAGGAAAAGGAGAGCTAATTCCCTCTCCCAGAACATGCACTCTGTCCCCTGTGCCTGGCCTTAACAAAAATACATTGTCACACTAATCCTGAAACTAACTGAGGAGTTTGTTTTAATAACGTATAAATCAATGTGTACCAAGACCCACCTGAGTGTACCACAGCATTTTCACACCATCTCCTCTAATTAATGGCTCCTGCTGTGGCTTCACCTCCCTCTGCTTCCCACAATACTCCAGCCCAAAATGCAGCCAACACTTTATCAATAGAGCACGCACACTCAAAAGTCAAAAAAAACGCTTGCTGATTATCTCCATAGCTATATATTTGGTTTTCTTGTATGAAAAAGAAAAACTGATGGGAAGAAACAGCCCCAACACTTTACAGACATCAGGTCCCTCACCCACGTCTCCCTCAGCTGATGAGGTAACACCTTCCACCACTGCACATGGGGCTCTGACAGCTTATTAGGACCAGCTTTAAACAGAGAGAGGTAGTGTAAGACAAATGGGTTGGGCAAATATGGCTGAATTGGGCACTACAGAATTTCACCTGCAGAGTTATTTCTAAGCTATATAAAAACCCTTGGTCGTTTGCTTGCTGAAGAGGGAAAAGAGCTTCAGCCCGTTTGCTGTTTTTAATCAGCCTGGTTTGTTGCCAAACAAATTATTTGAAGATGGTGTCAAATAAAAAGACATCACAAGGTGAGCTCTCACAACACAGCTCAGCTAATGACACGATGATCAATTTTTAGAGTGGAATGGTTCTTTAGTTATGGGAAAGATGATTTTTGAGGATGAACACATTACCCAGCTGGGTACCTCAACTGAGGCAACTTTCCCTACACCATCAACAGCAGGAGGGAGCCACAAACAGTGCAACAACAACTGAAGCACTTTTTGCCAGCCTCTTGTGCTCCCTGTCTGCCCCAAGCACCAGGAAACAAGGCACTGAGCAGTTTCTGTGTTGGACAGCACGAGAACAGCTGAGACTGAGAGCGCTGAAAGCTGCAATTCCTCCTTTTGGCTTCTCCTTCTCCTCCTTTCCTGAGTGCCCTGGGTCTGCTGAAGGCCTGAGTGCTCCAGGCTCCAGCAAGAACTCAGTGCCTTGCAGAGAGGGGCCTTTTGCCCACCAGATTCAGAATCTCAAGACACAAACATCAGAAATAATTACACGTAAAAACTTGCTGGCCTGTCTCAAAGTGAAACCATCAATTCTGATTAAATCCCCTCTTTTGCCACTGATTTCTACCTCCCCTGAAAAATATGGCAACTCCTGGCTCTTGTGAAATATTTTGACTGACAATACAGAAGCCAGAGAAACAAGAAAATTCTCCCACTCAGGACTTTTAAAGTCATTTAGTCTGAGGAAAATTTTAGAATACTGTTATAACCTTCTGATAGTTGTAACACACACTTTCCAAGCAGAAATGATTCAGACATTCAAAAAAAAAAAAAAAAAAAAAGCAAATACACTGTCAAAAACGTCAATTTCTTGAGCTGATTTTTTTTTCAGAAACGTGACCAGAAAGTCCAGAACCAAGATGGCCAAGTCGATAGGAATCCCAAATCCTATCTCCTAAATACTATAAATTGGACACTTACTTGGGCTTCAAAGATGAAAAAAGAAGAGGGTTTAAACAAGACAGATTAGCTTTGCAAACCAGAATTCTTCCTTTACACAAAATAAATTATTTGATAGAAGATTAGGTTGTTTACGAGGCAGTGAGCACTCGCCTCCAGCATCTCCCTGTGTGCCATGGCAGCGCTGCAGAGTGACCCCTGCTCCAAGGGTGCACCCCCAGGGTGACCCCTGCTCCAACGGTGTACCCCCAGGGTGACCCCT
>VWZT01012350.1:488733-542578 GCA_013397055.1 Pachycephala philippinensis | reverse complement strand
CTGGGGTGCCCACGCTGACCCTGGGGTGGCTGCAGGGTGCCCACGCTGACCCTGGGGTGCCCACGCTGACCCTGGGGGGGCTGCAGCTCTGCTGGCACCAGCAGTGACCAGGGAACACCACTCAGCACCTCACTCTTCTCCTTTTGTCCCCAGTGCAGGCGGGCAGCCACACGCAGTGAGGGCACTGCCAGCAGCACACCCCTTGCTGCCCCTCTCTCAGCACTGCTGCCTCTGGGAACTGGGATTTCCCCTTGGTGCTGCCTTTAATCCGTGCAGTACTTGACTACTGAACATCAGTAATCATTTGAAAAGACCTGCTAGGGACAGGGGGAAGGGTTAACATGCAGAACTAGCAGCTCCCACCATTTCATCTCAGCTTCCCAAAGGCTGGGCAATCTCTGCGATGTCCCAAACCCAGGAACCATGTGACTGAATCACATTAAAAAAAAATAATAAATTCTAATTATAGCAAGACACTTGCAAACAGAGCTTAGCCTCAAATACTACTGGGAAAATAACAAGTGCTTTTCAGGACTGGGGAGGGACTTCATTGCTGACCTTTTATTTTTGGAGCTGGCAGTGATGAAATCACTTTTTTGTGGCTGCAAATATCACTACAAAGAGCACACAATAGGGGCATTTTACTTGTTTCACTCGATGAACTTTTCTCCTGGCTGGAGAAAGTGTATTTGCCCAGGTCAGTGTTGTTCTCCTGCTTTTTATTATGCTTTTTCCTACTCTTTATTCACATTATTTTCCATCCACCTTACCAGAACCAGACGGAGGCAGCCCCATGTCTGCATATAATTGCCACGTACCTCTGCACATCAAGGAAAAATCATCCCCAGGCAGAGATGCTCCATAAGGGCCCAGCATGAATAAGTCTCCACGATGGGCAGATATTTTTAGGTGACATTTAGGACCTTGCCTGCATGCTGCAGATTTACAGAATCAGCAAGGCAAGCTCAGGAGGAGGAAGATTGTGCCTGGATCCCCCAGAGGGAAAAATCTTGTGGAGACAGAATAATTCATTCCCACCTCTTTCTCACTCCCCACCACTGACAACTTGCCAAAGTCACAGATCCCAGGGAGCTGCTGCCAAGTTGCTCCTTCTTGGGAACAATTTTTGTGGTGGCTGTGGGAGAAGCAGCCCTCCTTCCCTGGTGCCAGCCCACCCAGCTGCTGGGAGAGAGTGCCATGGGCACCGAGCCACTCCTGCCCACTCAAGCAGCTCCCCTCCCCTGCCCCAGCTCCCAGCTGTCCCTCCCCACATCGCTGTCATTCAGGTGAGCCACTTTACAGCATCCAATGCCTCAAGCACGGTGGGGTCCCTCTGCAACACCCTTCTGCAGGGATGCATGACTCCGGAGGTGTCTGGGAAGAAGAGGCACTAGGAATGGGAAGAGCTCCTGTGCTTGAGCTGCACTGGAGCCCACCTCTCCCTGCTGGGCAGGAGCCAGAAGAGGCAGCAGGGACAAACCAGAGCGTGTGGGGGGCTGGCAGTGGGTAGCTGGGCTGAACTTAGGGGCCTCTCAGATGGCACACAATAAACGAACTTCGTGAGTGATGTAATGCTCCCAAAGTATTCCAAATTACCCTCAAAGGCGAGGGTGAGAGTGCTGAGCTGATCTGTGTACATTAGCTGCATAACTTAGGAAGCCAAACCTGTGATCAGCTCAGTTCAAAGGTCAGATAGGTCAGTTCTTGCACAGAATGTGTCAAGTATCCAGAGCCTCATTTTTTTGTTGTTGTTTAGCACAAAGGAGGTTTGACTCCAAAGCAGTAGGTTCATGATTCATCAAATACACTCAGAAAACCTTCTCAAAATAAAAGTCCTGTACCACATGTATATTTCTCTGCTGCTTTTCCTATGTGCTAATAGATAAGGATTGACTTTGTGAAACTGCTGCAGCAAGCTGAGAATGATGCATGAAGTGAGAAATTCTGCCCAATGCACAGAGAATATGGATGTGTTGTGTTACTTGCTGTGCATTGCACAGACACACAATATTCATCTCAGTCAGAGCAGCAGCCAGCAAAGCCTTCAAAGCCCAACAGTTGTGCACACCTGATGCAAAAGCCCAGCAAAGCTGATGGCTCACTCCTCATGGAGCCCTGACAGCAAAAGGGGGAGGTGGACAAATGTGAGCAAATAAACAGGAGGGGAGGGAAAGCAGAGGGCACCAGGGGGAACAGGGGGAATCACAAAACAGCATCAAGAGTATGAGCAGCTCTGTAAGGATCCAGTCTCATAATCATGAGCACGATACACGTGTGGAGATGCACAGAAGGGGTTAAGCTGCACAGGAGCAGCACAGCTGTGTGTGGAGAGCCTGGGGAATGGAGATGTGAGCAGAGCACTGCAAAGGCAGGAAGGGGGTGTGTGTGGCAGGGCCATGGGGCCACACCACCCCAAAGGGCACGTAGGAACATTTGTAGTGACTTTAAAACATACCCAACTCTGGGATTTCCCTCCTAAGCCACTAAGTTGCTACCTGTGGCTCTCAGATGCCCACCACACATTTGGCAGTGTACAACAGAGAACAGTGAAGGCATGAGGAGGATAGCAGCTGCATCCTGAGCTTCATCCAACAGTGAATCCTTTTTCCCAGTGCTCCTGAATGTGTGGGCACCTGAGAAAAAACCACAACCACCTTTGTGGGAGCAACCTCCTCTTCCAAACATTTGTAGCTGCAGGGAGCATCCTTCACCACTCTCTCTTTCCTGCCACAAGAGCACAGAACACTGAGCTGCCAGCCAGCAAACCTCCCCTTCTCCCCCCAGCTCCCTGTGCCCAGGAGCAGCGCCTCAGGCAGCCCCAGCGGCTCCTCCACCCGACCTACCTCTCTTATTTAGGGAGTTACTCAGCCTCTTGTGGAAACAGCTGGATTTCTACCAGAGAGGGGATTCTGTCTCCACCTGTACTGGGATTTTTAAAGTGCATCTGCACAGGAGCTCAAAGACAACATCACCTCTTTTTAAGAACGATGCAGCTGCCCCTCTCTTGGCCCATTGCTCCCCTGAAGCATCCCAGGTCTTCTGTGATCACTCCTTGCCCTCACCCTGCTGAGGCTCTCAGTCTCCAAAGACCAGAGCAGTTTATTTTGCATTGAGAGCATATTCTGTGAATGCACAGATCTGCTGCACGCAAAAAGCAGCTCTGTATGGGAACGGAGGTGTGAAAGAACAGCACTGAATAATAACAGCCTGGAACAGAGTCCGTGCTGACCTACAGCTGACCTTCCCCCTCTCAGTCACAGCAGTGAGAAGTCCCTTTGCAAATCCATGCTGAAATAACTCCTTTTCCAGGACCCAAAGAAAGTACCAAATGTGTAAAAAGCAAAATCACGTCCTTCCTTTATTGTTCCTGTGCATGCAGGACATGCCCCCTGTGTCTTTGGGAGAGTGTAAACGAGTTTTCACGTGAGCCTGTGCTCAGAGCCAGAGGCTGCCTGACCTGCATTCCAAAGGAACAAATCCGTTTGCTATTCCAGAAACCCAGCTCATTGCAGAGCACTGCACTCACAGCAGCCTGCGAGCAGCTCAGCTGCCGGGGCAGATGGAAATTCAGTGCTGCTGTAAGGGTGAAACGCTGCTTGCTGGCAATGCTGAACTCCTGTGGCAAACTGAACAGCAAGACATGCTCAGCAGAAAAGGATCAAAACAATCCAGCCTGATGAAAATTCTGGGTCTCTGCTCTAAGTAATGCTAAAAGGAATTAGAAGCTAACAGTACGGTTGTTGGGGTTTTTTTATTGTCATTTTGCTAACAAATAACACTGGGAATTCTCCCTGCCAACAACCATCTATGTCACCCTTCATCTCTGATGAGGATTCCCAGTCCTGCAGCATTTCTCACAAATATCTGTAAGGCCTTTGCAGATGTGTTAGTGTGCAATATGGACCCCTTGGGAGCAGCTTTCCTTCCAGCAGCTCCTTCCCTCCCTCCCTCTGCACCCGCTGCTGTCTCGGGATGGCATCTGCTCCCGGTCCCGGCCTCGCTCTGCTCCCGGTCCCGCACTCTGCTCCCGGTCCCGCACTCTGCTCCCGGTCCCGGACTCTGCTCCCGGTCCCGCACTCTGCTCCCGGTCCCGGACTCTGCTCCCGGTCCCGCACTCTGCTCCCGGTCCCGGACTCTGCTCCCGGTCCCGCACTCTGCTCCCGGTCCCGGACTCTGCTCCCGGTCCCGCACTCTGCTCCCGGTCCCGGACTCTGCTCCCGGTCCCGCACTCTGCTCCCGGTCCCGGACTCTGCTCCCGGTCCCGCACTCTGCTCCCGGTCCCGGACTCTGCTCCCGGTCCCGCACTCTGCTCCCGGTCCCGGACTCTGCTCCCGGTCCCGCACTCTGCTCCCGGTCCCGGACTCTGCTCCCGGTCCCGCACTCTGCTCCCGGTCCCGGACTCTGCTCCCGGTCCCGCACTCTGCTCCCGGTCCCGGACTCTGCTCCCGGTCCCGCACTCTGCTCCCGGTCCCGGACTCTGCTCCCGGTCCCGCACTCTGCTCCCGGTCCCGGACTCTGCTCCCGGTCCCGCACTCTGCTCCCGGTCCCGGACTCTGCTCCCGGTCCCGCACTCTGCTCCCGGTCCCGGACTCTGCTCCCGGTCCCGCACTCTGCTCCCGGTCCCGGACTCTGCTCCCGGTCCCGCACTCTGCTCCCGGTCCCGGACTCTGCTCCCGGTCCCGCACTCTGCTCCCGGTCCCGGACTCTGCTCCCGGTCCCGCACTCTGCTCCCGGTCCCGGACTCTGCTCCCGGTCCCGCACTCTGCTCCCGGTCCCGGACTCTGCTCCCGGTCCCGCACTCTGCTCCCGGTCCCGGACTCTGCTCCCGGTCCCGCACTCTGCTCCCGGTCCCGGACTCTGCTCCCGGTCCCGCACTCTGCTCCCGGTCCCGGACTCTGCTCAGCACACCCGGGCACCACGACAGCCCCAGCTCCTGCCAGCCTCTCCCCATGGCCATGGAGTGACTGCTCAGCACTGCCAGAAAACACTCCAGCTCACAACGTCAGCTTCCTATCAGTGCTCCTCTAAAGGCACTTAAATATGCATTTATTTATCTTTGTAAGGAAAGGAACGTGTCCAAACTTTCCTACACACTCTGTGCACCATCCCCGTTCCCCTGCGGCCCCACCAGGTGCAATTAAAACACTGACTAAAAATTAATCCCACATTGTTTGGCTTTCAGGGAACAACTGGGGTTTTTTTAAAACCTTAAGGCATCGTGCAAAGGAAGCCTTTGATATTTACAGGATAAAAGGAATGTAAGTTAAAATCCATTTTTTCCCCATTCCTGCATATTCTTGTGGTCTTTATGACTTTTGTGTAGAAGTTGTCACAAACTCCTCTGGAGGACGAGCACAGCTAAGGGAGCTCCTTGGCTGAAGATTTAGAATTAATTCTGCAGGCATGTTCATTCTAGGATTTGAAGATAGACTTAAAAATCTCTGGTCCAAAAGCAAAACTGAAGCTAGGCATTTAAAATATGAATGTTAGTATTAGGCAATTACTTTTCCTTCAGTTTTCAAAATGTTGCATAAATTGTTAATAACCCCACACTGAGGAAATAATTTCATCATATATGATTAGCTATTTTCTGAAGGAAATAGCAGCGTGAAAAGTACAAATTGACAGAATTCTACTATTTTTCCTCTTTAGAGTTGCAGATCAACATATTCATCTCATCTTCTTCCCTCTCTAATTATCATGCAATGGCATGTCTTGAAGAAGAGAAATGGTGTGTGCATTTCTGTGACAAGTGAAGCAATCCTCTGACATGTAACTACAAAATACTTGGGAATCCACAAAGGACAAAAAAATACCCAATAAAAAATGTAGATAGCACGAGTTCTTCGTGCTGACAGAGCCTAAAATTAAAAACTGCAAGTCTAGAATAACTGCACAGAACCTACACATAGAAATGAAAAGCTGAAGAGAGCACAGCCCCATCTCATTTTACATAATGGTTACTGCCACCCAGCCACCAGCACCGGTGACAGCCAGAGCCACAAGCTCTTAGACAGAAGTTACTCATTTTGGAATTCTCATTCTCCTCAAAGGGCTCAGAGGAAGAAGAGTAATTCAACAGTTTACAGCAAACTGGCCACATCTCGAACAAAAGCATGCAAACACCCTCTTAATCACCACCACACAGTTACCCCTGCCCATCTAACCTCCCAGAGCCTGACACCAGCCTTGACAGGCTTTCATAACAATAAAATGCAATAAATGAATTTATGGCCTGAAGGACTCCAAGCTGCAATGTCACAAAGCCATGAAAGATAAATGATGTCCTAACTAATTTTCTGATTTATTATTCCCCCAATTTCACTCATTTTGTGATGAGGAGAACTCATTTTTCTATCTGGCAGATAGCTGTGTCACCCCTGCTAATAGCTACTATTACATGTTTGTGAAAACAGCTGCAGTTTCCCTCTGACACTGACCTCACAGCACTTCAGTTTCATTACAAGCACAAGATCTGTCACTAACAGAAATTGATGCACTTATCCACAGATTCTGCTTGTCTGCCACTAACATTTTATCCATTTTTCTTTTACAGAAGTTCATCTTTAAGCAAGGGCAGATTCATGGTTTAAATTACTGTCTTGACACATCATCTGTTGCTTTGTAAATTCGCACAAAGAACATAATTTCCACAGTCTTTAGGAAATAAAGGATTACTGTTAACCATCACTGCAGGCGCTGTACTGATCTGAATTTAACTCGAACTGTGTAAACCTAAATGGGCTTAAAAGTGGCTACTCAAAAGATTTCCTCATCAAACATTCAGACTGAGAATAATCTGAATTGAGTAACCCCATTCAATGCTAATGAGATGCTTTTAGGTGTCAGGACTCAACAGATGAATTTCAGGGTGAGACTTTCCAAACCTCGACAGTTTTGTTTGAAATTGAGGACTTTTTAGTATTTATTGGGAATAAATATGCCTGTGGTTAGGAAAATACTGAAATTCTGCCCACTCTGCCTGTTGAAGTGTCTATATTTAACTGTATTATTTCTGAACATGATTCTCATTCTAGATGTCATTGATTTGGTGCTCCTAATACATATAAATACATATATAAATAAATACACATCCGTTCAGTAATTTTGTACCTGCTTGATGTCTCTCGATTGGCTTCTCTCATTTCCTTTACACGAGACTCAGCCATCATATCCCACAGGATTCTCCCAAGCAAAGCTCTGTTGTTGTCCCTTGGCAAGAAAGAGCTCCTGATTTTTCAAGGCCACCAGCAGATTGTGTGGTATGGTCAGAAAGCCTCTGCAGGAGCTGGGTGAGGTTCTTGGAGCATCAGCTTTAGAGCAGCCTGCACTGCAGGAGCAGGAACAACCCTGGTTCCTCTCCTAATGCAGGGAAACCAAACCAGCAAAGGCACCTTCCCCTCCCCTCCCACCTTGAGCAGCTGTGCTCAGAGCTTCGGGCTTCACTGTGCATGGCAGAAAACAAAACTTGCTTACTGTTACACCCTCTGGGTACCTGAAATGACAAAACATTCCAGTGTCTCAAAGTATTTCTAAGGGAATGAGTTCCTTGTGTTGCTCTGTGGGGTTCTGATGTGACACAGCCACAGCAGAGCTCAGCCGAGGGCAGCAGTGTCCTCTTGGGGATTACTGGGTGTTCTACCCCAGCTCCATCCATCCCTTCTTCCCACAGGTGTTAGAAAAGAAAAAACACCAAACTTGCAGTAAATCAGGTTAGCTGCTTTCTCAAGAGGCAATATTGTGTTCTAAAAAGCCAGTAAGTTTTATCCCTCAGAGAGAAGGTTCAGTACATTTTTTCCATTTAAAGGAGTATAACCAAAACAGCAAACACTACATTGTTTTGTTTAAACAATTTGCTGTTTTACAAGGTGCACTTTGCTTGGGCTGTATTTTTCAGGTATAGCTATGTGAACAACTTGCTTGTTTTTCAAACTAATTTTAAAACTTTTCTAATCTTCCACTTTGCTCAGAAGTTGGTGTGAGCTGCCTGCCAACAGGAGAGAGACATCAAGAGGAAAGAATGAAACACAAAGCCAAAAGTCTCATAGTCACCATCATCGCTGTAGGACATTCTCTAAAGCCAAAGGAAGCAGCTAACCACGGGACACCCTTCTTTTCCCACAAAGGTATATTAAATTCAGCACATGCACATGCAAGCCACGGTGGTAAGTGGGTGATTAACTGCCTTGTGCTGGCTTCTGAAGTTCGTACAAAGCATTTTCCCTTCCCAGTTGCTTTGCAATCTATCCTATTTTACTCTGTCATAAACACCTGCTGTTCAGACAACTGCATTTAAGGTGGGCTTAAACATCGTAACACTGGGCTAAAACACCCTAATACCAGTCTTAAATTGGAGCCTGAGCTGGGCCCAGGGAAAGTGCCATACCCACATCACCGAGGGGCCTGGGGGAGCTGCAGTGAGGGCATTCCCAGACCGGGTTTGGAGCACAGGGAGCCTCGGGAGATGAGGCTGATGTCCCAGCAGGGGACAGTGGAGCAGTGCCTGAGGAGATGGGTGTGCATTTACACCTAAGGGAGAGCCAGGAGGAAATCAGGGTGAAAAGCATGAGCTGTCTGCATGGCAGTGAGTTGCAGAAGTATTTTCATCCTGCAGGACCTGGGATCTCTGGAGGCAAAGTACAGTTTGCTCCAGGTGCTCAGGGACATCTTTTCCGCATTGGTGCTCCCACAGACCCACTGGAGGGCTGGGAAGAGCCCAGTGCAACAACTTCTCTGAGGCAAAAGGCATTTTCTCACCTGCCAGGCTCCACAGGGGTTGGTTCTGCCAGCTCTGACATCGCCAGTCCCTGTGCCACCCCTGAGATTGGACTGAGCAGCACATCTGCTCCGCTCTTCTCTCCTGAAAGGTCTTTTGTTGTCTCGCACAGCAGGGATCACGTTAAGCCCAGACTGACTTCCAGTGCACCATCACCTTGCTGGATGAAAAATCCTCTGCCGTGTACAGTGTTAAAGCCAGCATTAACACCCACGGCAGGAACAGGGCTGGTGACACCTCCTGTGTGCAGGGGATCCGTGCCCGTGCTCAGCCTGGCTCTGCTCCAGCTGCCACAGCCAGCTCTCTCACTGCACTGCCAGTTTAATGTTCTGCCATCTGCTAACTGAGAGCTCTGCTGCCTGCTGGGTCCCATAAAGACTTTTATTTATTACATTATACATGGCAACATCTGCCACAGGATTTAGCTCAGCTCAGCTTCCTAATTAAACAAACAAACACTACATCTCCTGTACATGATTGGGTCTAACTATTATTTATAAAATCTGAGATAGGTATTTAAAAGATATACATTGTCAGTTCCAGATGAATAAATACCCCTCCCACCACTCGGGGAGGGACTGTTAGAGTAAGCTTAAGGTTCTCAAACACTCCATTTTTCTGCAACAAAGCAATCAGAAGTTGTCGCATTTGTTGTAGTTTTGCTTTTATTCCTTAAATTATTCGATGTTACACTAATTAGAAAAATCAGATTATTTCAAATTCTTGTTAGCTCTCTCCTGAGTACTGTCTGTCTGGAGAAGCAGGGGAGAATACAAGAGCCTCTCTCTGTGTTTGATTTCAGAGAAGTGTTTCAAATTCTTGTTAGCTGCCCTGCTCAGCCACCAGCACTGCACTGCCCTCGTCCATCTCAGACTGCAAAGGGAGGATCCTGAACAACCATCACTGGCTGTGCACCTACAGCACGGCTCCCACCTGCCCCAGTCACCTGCACTTAAACCAAACTGGGCGGAAACCTGGATGAAATCCACACCCAATGAATTCAGTAGGAATGTCACGCTTTTTTTTTTTTTTAAATCAGTCCTAAACAACAGCTAAAATTTTATTTAAACTTTAACCTGTCTTTGACCACCCTCTATTCTTTTAAAACATCTCTTAGTTTAAAGATTAAAGGAAGGGTGTCTACAATTTCAAATATGCCAGCTCTCAAAAAAAAAATTAAAAAAAAATCCCATTCCTACTTTTTGCAGGGAGGGCAGTTACATTCGGTAGAGCTTTTTCACAGAAATTCCCTCAGCTGTAGCTCTACTAAATTCATTTTGGTTCAAATAATAGAACTCAATTCCCAAACCCCTCTCTGACCCAAGAAGCCTTAAATCTGTATCATTCTGCACTTTCCATCCACAGATTTCCTTGAAAGCACTGACCTAGTTTTTTCTTGCCAAAATACTAAATAAGAGTGAAAATAAAAGAAGCAATCCTATCAAAAACCATACTGAAAGTAACCACTGGGACTTTCACTTCTGAAGTCATACAGAATACAACTCTAGAAAATGACAAGTGAAACTTCAGTTTAATTGAAGAGGAAATTGGCAAGAATAACAAAGTTCTGCCTGAAATGGCAGATTCAGTATGCATGGAAAAGCTAAATAAACATCACATGATCTCCCAGGACCCTCCAGACATAAACAATGCAATTAAAAGGAAACATTTACTTCCACTCTCGATGGCATTACCTGAGGGATAGCAGATGCCAGACAGTTCAGTGCTCATTAGAAGCAAGTAGTAAGTTTGGCAATTGGAACTGGCTGAACCCCTCTCACATTCTGTAATTCTGTAATACCATATGGTCACTCCAGATCTCCCTGACAATCTCCTGGTTTAAGTTCAGCTGTTCCACAGACCACATAAACTGAACTTAAGCATATTGAAGATGTAATGGTAAGCAACAAAGGTACTTTGGGGAGGGCTGCAAAATCACTGAGAAATGCAGATTGCTATTTGAATGAGTCAATATTTGTTAATAAAATGCTTAGCACCTTTGGGCTTTGGGGTCTGCCAACCAGACTGGGTGCACACTGAACCCCAGCCTCACAAGACCACAACAAGGCTGCTGGGCTGAAGCAAAGCGAGACCCTGAGGTGCTGCTGAACCCCCTGAGGCATGGAGACACCAGCTTGGAACATGAGCACACAGTCACATCATTTTTAAGGCTTTATAGAACTTAACAGCATCCTGCGCTGGCTTCAGGAGTGACCAGCAGACAAAACTGTGCCATGCCAAAGGAACCACTCCTCTCATTTCCCTTCTCTGTAAGGAGTACTGCTCCTGGAACAGCCGCTGTTGGAATGCTGCAGTTCAGCTCAAAATGCCCGAGAGACTCCTGCCCTGCTGTGAGCCCGGGCGTGCAGCCCTCCTCGGCTGAGACTCCAGAGGAGTGAGACTGGAGCACAGAAGGGCTGCTGTTTCACAGCTAAGTGTAACTCTGCCTTCCCCTCCTCTTTTCGTTTTAAAACAAATTTCCATACCGATTTTATGGACTAGGTTTGGGTTTCTGTTTCTACTTCAGAACTGTTCCTTCTAAGCTCTCCTCTGCTGCTCTAAACAGGCACCTCTTGGCCCCAGGGAAAACCATCAATCCAAAGTTAGCTCAGCCTTTGCAAGTATTTAACCAAACATCCGAGGAATCCAGAGCTCAGTTTCTAGCTTCAGTAAATGGCCTCAGCCACACAGTGACAGAAATCAGCCTGACCTCCACTGACTGCATTTCCATTCAGTATTCCAGCTGCTGCTTCCAGGGAAATTACCCGCACGCTGATGCCTAAAGAGATTGGAGCCCTGCTCCTAAAACTGAACGTGAGCCCTGATGCTGGCAAGAGGACAGGCACCTCCAGCCATGGTCGATTGGCATTTTAGATGCCAATCAAATGCCACTGATTTCCCAGGGAATTGAGGGCACCTAGGGCTCCAGTTAATGAAGCCCTACATTTACTGGATTATCAACAAAATGTATTTTCTAAAAATGCCTCAGTATGACACAGCAATTGGTTTTGCTAACAACTTCTTTAACTGTATAATTTATTGATGATATCTACAGCAAGGAAAAGTATTCACAAGTTCTTGCTCCTCCATGGCTGAAAGCATGAATACATAAATCATACGAAACAGAAAACTCAAGAGAGCATTTAAAGCCTGCTCTTATTTTAGCTCCACAGACTTAAACAACTTGACACTATGGTAATGCAATGGGTCTGGGCCTCATTAATTTTTAATCAACCTTTATCCACCATAGCTTTTGAAACGAACTGTTACTAATGACGAGTCATATGTCAGTCTAATGAATGGGATGCAAACTTCCATTAAAATAATGAAATTAGCTTGTTTGACTTCTGTTCCAGCTCCATGGCACACAGCCCCAGGTAATTACAGTTAGCACCACTTGCCCATACTAAAGTCTGTTTATTTACTTAGGTCTTTAGTCAGGACATCCCAATTTAGCTCATGTCAGCTGTTTTTTATGAGTCTAAGAGCATTTGTCTTATTAACAAAGAGATAAATAGATGCAGGCAGCGCAAAGTGCTAAAACATCAATTATGCACACATGGAACCTTGTGAAAAAACAGAATAAGCACACAATCCCTAGTGATATAAACACATCCCAGTGCTTCCCTGTGGCAGCAGCAATTACTTTTGGGAAACGGAACAAGAACTGAAAGGCATCTTTGCTGGGTATAATTTGGCCTCTTTCAGAAACCTTTGCCCTTTAGGATCCTGAGTATAGGCTAAAAAAAACCCCCAAAACTGAATTTCCAAATATTATTATGCCCTAGAGTGCACGAGTCATGACACACTGCAATGACCTTGTTTTTGGAAGTGTATCACTCTGGCTCCACAACGTGCCCCCGAGGAATGAAGGCCTTTCAGACTAACTTGCAATGAAAAGCTGTTATCGATATCTTATTACATAAAAATATGTTACAACATCAGTAATGTGAGCAGGTCATATTCCAACTTCACAATAGCTTCTTCCAAAGCTCCTCCAGCATTTGATTCAGCCAGTGTGCTGAGCTTAGCAGACGTGTGTAACTACAGATTGCCTCAACAACTGTACAGAAAGATAATTTTGTGTGAAAAGTTGCTCAAGTTTTTGTTCTGTTTTTTAAGTAGAACACAATAATAAATTTATGCATGTCCCTGTTCCTTTTTTACATGGGTGCCATGTCAGTTTTGGGAGCTCCATCAGAGCAGTGAGGCCAGGGCAGGTGCAGGGACACCATGGGGCAGTGCCCATCCCATCCCTCGGCTACAGCTCCCTCTGGAACAGGGAAATCCAGGGACACCATGGGGCAGTGCCCAGCCCATCCCTCGGCTGCAGCTCCCTCTGGAACAGGGAAATCCAGGGACACCGTGGGGCAGAGCCCAGACCTTGGCTGCAGCTCCCTCTGGAACACAGAAAATCCATGGACACCATGGGGCAGTGCCCATCCCATCCCTCGGCTGCAGCTCCCTCTGGAACAGGGAAATCCACGGGACTGACCCCAGTTTGCAGGGTTTGGGATTTCTGCCTCACCTCTCTCGCTAGCACCAACTCCCTAAATGCCAACCATAAATTCACTTAACAGGTTGCAAATGTCATGCCCGTATTTGCTCAGTCTTCCAGAAATTCCTGGGAATGCAGACGGCATCATTTTTATTGCTGCAACAAATAACAGTGAATTTTCATTGTCCCAAGATCCTGCCTACAACTGCTGCAGGCAGGCAGGCAGGTGTGTGTTCCACAGGCAGCCCTCCTAAAGCTCACAGCTTTTCCCAGCTGCTGTCAGTCAGTAATTTCCAAAGGATATTAGAATATTCATAGCCACTTCCAAGCAGATTAGGCATAGGCAGTAAATCATATGAGATTAACTTGGCAAAACATTTTTATCCTTTCATGTGCAGCTGTTCAAATTTCTGTAGCGAAGGAGATTGTTTCGTTCAGCTCTAATGTTTGGATTTACCTTTGCAACACAGAGGTGTGGAAGGTATGAAGGGAGATCAAGAAACTCAAATTTTACCCAGTATGCAAAACAGCTTTTTTATTTCTAAATCCCTAAAGCACACAGACATACCTGCATTACAGACATCCTCCCTGAAAAAGCAATGGGAAACTCCAGGATGAGAACAGATCAATAAACACAAGGTTAACAGCAAGAAGCAGTAAAAAAAAAAAAAAAAAAGAAAGTGCTTTTTTAATTTTAAAACCTACATCAATAAAAAATGAAAAGGCATGTGATAAGCAGGAGCGGACTCCACCTGCCACATAAACACCAAACAGAAAATAGCAAGCACACTTAAAACTTGGATTCTTCAGGTATTTCCTCACCTGAGTTTAACTGAAGTAAATTCAACTCAGATTCAAATCCAAATTTTTGTGACACTGTATTTTCTTAATTGAATTAGTGATTCACTCTTCTAGCTGTTTTTAAATTTAAATACAATGTTCTGTGGACACGAGGTGCCAGCTCTGCAGCTGTAGGACTTGCACTGGTGTGCTCTGATACAACACAAGCCAATGAGTTTCTTCTTAGACATCAACTGAAACAGAGAATTTTTGTCTGGAGTACTACATACTCCATGGTTTGTGTCAGGATACTCGGATACCTTACATTAGAGCAGACTGACTACACTCCTGGAGAGCCCAATTGTTTCATGGTAATACATGAAATCATCATCCTAAAGGCCATTAACACTTCAGCAAGAGCTTTTTCCATTGACTTCAAATATACTTTGGGTCGGGCCCAACAGGTAAATAGTAATTACCAAGATTTCACTGAAATAAAATCATTTCTTATCCTACCATCTCCCTCCAAGTTCTCTTCCTTCTACTCCCTGCTGTCCTGCAGCTATCAGGATTGAAATGTGGTAGCAAACTCTTCCTCCCTTACAGAGCCAAACCCAGAAAACAAGTAATTAAATGCTAAACCAAAATTTTTAACAGCAAGATCCCAAATTTCAAGTGCAAATGTGTGCACAAAGGTTAGAAAGCTGCTGGCTTTTCTCTACAGAAAAAACAAGATCATTTGCTGAGGCACTCTTTAGGGCAGAGAAACCAATCCTCTTGAGCTCCTTTGCTTCCTCAAATATAATTACCCAGCTTGTGAGATTTCTGCCAGTGAACAGAGCAGCTCTTGAAGCCTCTCTGATTCAGGAGCCAGAAACTAACAGGGTTAACGACCCTGAGCTTTGAGTCCAGCCAACATAAAACACAGCAGAAGAGCAGCCTGTGCGCAAGAAGCAGTAAAAAAAAAAAGGGATGCTGTCCCTGTGCACACAAATGTCCCTGTCCCACGGCACAGCAGCTGAGCTGGCTCAGCTCCCCTGGGGCAGGCTGGGCAGGGAGCCCTCAGGTTTGGGATCACCCTGCTGCCTGCTCGGGGAGAGCCCACACCCCAGCTCTGTGCTCAGCAGGCTGGGCAGGGACCCCTCAGGTTTGGGATCACCCTGCTGCCTGCTCGGGGAGAGCCCACAGCCCAGCTCTGTGCTCAGCAGGCTGGGCAGGGAGCCCTCAGGTTCGGGATCACCCTGCTGCCTGCTCAGGGAGAGCCCACACCCCAGCTCTGTGCTCAGCAGGCTGGGCAGGACAGATCCAGGTTCGGGATCACCCTGCTGTGCTCAGGGAGAGCCCACAGCCCAGCTCTGTGCTCAGCAGGCTGGGCAGGGCAGATCCAGGTTTGGGATCACCCTGCTGCCTGCTCGGGGAGAGCCCACACCCCAGCTCTGTGCTCAGCCTCTGTCAGCCTGCCTCTGGAATTTACTCAAGGAAAAGGAGCTGCTTCCACTTCGTTTCCATGACAACAACCCTGAGAATTTCATCTTCATATAAGTGAGTTATTGCTTTTTGTGCTTCCATAGTCTAGGCAGAAAAATTAACGTAATACGGTCTCAAGAAAGACAATCAAGTCTTCCTATCCTCCCAACACTCCTACGGGCAGCAAATTCTTGGATTTCATTACCAGAGGTATAAATAAATGGGTTGAAAAACAATCCTCATTGTTTATTATGGAGAGATTTAATTTCAACTAAAAACTTCAGTTAAAGAAGATTCTTTTGATGACCATGTTTGTGTACACATTAACAGAAGAGAACAGCCTGGTGTATTATTGCCTATCTATGGTCTTCTGAAAGCAGCTTTGGGATGTTTATCCATAATTTTTTGTCACTATTCCTCTACATAAATGATTTCAACTTTTATTTATTGGTGATGAATTCAAAATATTTTCAGTGCTACAAAACAAGTAAATTTTTCCAGAATGCAGAGATCAAACTTTATACAAGGCAGACATTTAAAGCATAAAACCACCAATGGGTACGTTTAAATTACTCAGGCTAAAACCATAGCGTATGCACCAAAAACCCACAGAATATGTACAAGGCTGCCAGTGTCATTTCCATTGAAACAGCAGTGGAACTGCTCTCCTGTGAGAGCTGGCTCTGATCTGAGAGATCCTCATCACAAAAGGAGGACCCTTGAGAAGAGTCTGGAACTGAACGAATTGGTGCCTGACTTTGTTGAGAAAACATTTGAGGATATCTGTGAGAAGTCCTAAGCAGTCCCACCAGCGAGAAGCTGGATGTGTTCACCTCATTTCACATCATTCAGCCCACAGTCAAATTCTTGAGAGATGTAAAATGAACATAGAAAACAGCTTTTCAGGGGAGAAAAATAAAAAGGCATTCTCTTTCCAGTCTTGTCTCCTGAATTAGAAGAACGACCAGATCCCCACATCAGAGTGCTCTTAGCAAAGGACATAGATCACACCAGGAATCAAACTAACACCACAGGAAATCCACAGCGCAGCACAACTGGGACACTCATCTCAAAAACAAGTGACACAGTGAGACAGATCTCATTGTGTGCTACAAATTGCAGCAATTGCACTGCCTTCCTTGGAAGGCTCATTACACCAGCTGAAAGCCTGGGCCCAGCACCAGACATTCTCATGGTTGTGGCCATCCTGGAGCTGCCTTGCCAGGAGCAGCTCCGATGGATTCTGGGCTCCTTCCAGCACCTGAAGGTGGAGGGGTTCATGGCATTTATGCTGCTATCAGGCACGTAAGAGAGCATGCTAAATCAGCCACAGCACAATGGATGTTTTAAGGTCAGTTGAGCAGGAGAATCCAGCTCTTTAAACAGTAAGGGCACAAAGGTTTTTCTTCAACGAGAAAAGAGGGGAGGGGAGGAAAAAGAAGAAAAGCACCTGTTGACTAAAATATGGTCAAATATTGAAGACCCAGGAGAAGACACAAGTGGAAGCTCTGCCAGGTGCAGTGCTTGCAGCAGCTGTTCTGTAAAGCACACACCTCCTCGGCACAGCTGGGCTGCAGCCAGCAGCTGTTCTGGGGCTGACCCCAACCTGTGTGACCCCACACCTCCTCGGCACAGCTGGGCTGCAGCCAGCAGCTGTTCTGGGGCTGACCCAGACCTGTGTGACCCATGGGGTTATCAGGATTATCAGAGCACGGACACCAGCTTAGAGGAACCACCAGGTCTGAGCCTTATTCCTGCAGGGAGGGGCAGAAGGGTCACTGAGGTAGTTGGGCAAGTCAGACCCACTTTAAAAGGCTACACTTTCAAACCCAATGCCTGAATAACCCTGGCTAGCATGGGGAGAAAAAGGTTGTTTCCATTTAACCCTCAAGCATGTAGAGTTCAGCCCAAGCTAGCTTTAAAACACTGATAAATTCTGAATAATACCAATAAATTCAAAAGGCAGTGCATTCTTAAAAGCAATAGGGGAATACCAGGAATTGGCTGGTAATTTCCATTTATTATTCCTGGGTAAAAGTCAAACAGGATCTTCATTAGGAATCATTCCAGTCAGAAATGTAAGTGAACAAAGCCGTGCAAACTATAGCTCTGAAGAGCAAGAACTGATGTCTATGGGGATAAAAAAGAAGATTAGGAAACCATGAAGTGGCAGGAACAGATGGGCTTTTTTGAACTGAACTTCACTTAGTTTTAATCTCTCTAATTCCCATTATTATTTTTAGGCAGAAAAAGGTTTCATCTTCCAAACATAATTGCCTTGCTATTTTCTGTGGTATTGCAAGTCTCACATTGTATCCTCCGTATATTATTTTTGCTCCTACATTATTTTCTTTTTTATATATTTTACCAAGGCTGATTCTTCTTTCTAATCTCTCTGCAGTCTCCTATTTCACTGCTAAAATGTTGCCTTGAGATGACTGATGACATGTTTGACATTTACATTTTATTGGAAAGAATATAGATTGCATCTTTCTTATCTGTTCCTAAAACATTTCCTCCATTCTCTCACAACACCTTTTTGGGGACAATAGTTGCATCCCCATCAATTTTCTCCAATTCATTACATACTTCTTCAAATACTGACTTTTCAAAGTTTAATATTTGTGTGCCATTACTCTTTGTACATATTGTAGCCTCATGAATATTTCAAATCCAATAGCAGTTTGATCACTCAACCTTATAAAAGCTCACCAGCATCTATCTTATTTATCATACAGGTCCTGCTTCAATTCCTGGGATTATGTCCAAAATATGCTCTCAGATTGTTTTCTCTTATAATTTGTATGAGCAAGTGAAAAAACTCTTACACCAACACATCTTTTCTCAAGCATTAAGCAATTATTATTCCAGTCAAACTTGAAGTAATTGAAATCCTATGTGATCAGCCCTCCATCCTTTAAATGAGTTGCCACAAGTATTGCTTGATTTCCCTGCTTAGGATCATACTTTAACCACTTCTGGACTCTATTTTAACTCCAGCAGCTCAGGGTTTTTCTTACCAGCTGAAGTCCAAGCATCACACACCCCCCTATCTGTTCTTCTATTTCCTGTGTACCCCACTGCTGAGCTCCAGATATGAAATTCTGCAACATTTCATTGACCAATATTCCTTAAAAACTTCTCAGACCCCTGATCTGCACAGGATTTTACTTCTAGCAACTTGCAAACAAGAGTGAAGATTTAGGGGATTCTCTGTTTATTGAAGAAAGTAATTGAAGGCCCCACCCTGAATGCAATGGAATTTGTTTCTTTGTTCTGTGGCTGGCTGGGGCTGTGAAGCAGGACCCAGCTGCTCTCACACAGTGAAAGGAGCTCAGACCCCGTCCTGCAGGCTGAGAACCTCCCACAGCATCGAGCTCATACATGAATGAACTTGCTACAGCAAGATCGAGCAGTGCGTGAGTTATTCCCAGATTATGCCATTATTGTATCCATCTGCCAAAATCTATGTCTGTTCACCAGACAGTGCTGGCAAGAACGGATGAGGAACTGGCCAATTAATGAACTTCTCTGCACACATCTGCTGGAAAAATACTGAATATTTTACCACCTGAGTAGCACAGAAGCAGCTCCACGGAGGAGCCAACTTCAGCCACGTGAGCAGCAGCTCCCAAGAGATCATCCAGTGCATGGGTGCACAGCCCCTCTCGGCTTGAAAATATTTTTCTCAATTTTATTTCTTATAAAATGAAGATACACACACGTCTCTGAAGTAAAAACCAGAGTAAAATGACATTAAAAGGCTTTCCCATGTTCAAGGGACAAGTCCAGCAAAACTGAGGAAGATTAACTGCCCCAAATACCTCTATGGTCAAGAACCAGGAAAGGAAATAAACAAATGCTTCCAGCTCATCTCTATGCATCATAAAACAAATTAAATTAGGTTTTTGTTCACTGTGTTGTGCAAGAAGTAATTTTATCAATAGTCACTGTGATAAAGTCAGGCTGCTTCTCAATCACTGCACAAACAGCTTTTTTCTCAAAGGTTATCTTCCAAGGACATTTAAAATACAAATATATGTACATGAAGTTTATGCCTTTCCTACCCTGCATGTTTACTTCAAATGTGTGCTGGGATACTAAATCTACCAATATTGTTGATATTGTTCTGGTTTATACATTTTATTAAAACTAAAGCTGCAGGAATTCTCACTGGCATAAGGGAAAGTGCACCTTTTATGACTACCTACTGGCAGCATTAAAAGACATTTTGAAAAACAACCAATAAAGCTACAAATAGGAATTTTGTGTATTAGCCCACAGTTTCATAAATATAATGGAAGAGTAGATATCAAGGTGATATTTACACCTCTTCAATAAAGCCAGAATGCCAAAGGTAGAGGTACTCTGACAGTGCTTAAAAAACTTCAATTAAGAGTTTTACCAGAGTGACAGACTCCTCATGAACTTGTTCCATGTTCACATAAGGAAGATGCAAAGTTTTTCCTTAGCTCCAGAAAATAACGTTGCCAAATGTTTGCTTTATTCTCTATGCAGATACATTTCATATTCATAAAGTCCACACCTTACCCTGACGAGCTTTAAGTGCTTTCTTAGGTGTAGTGAGCAGGTTAAATAGTTGCCACGTTTTCAAAAGAAATGCAACAGTAGATGCAGAAATACAGGACCAATTTTCAAGATGAAAGCTATGCTGCTAGAAATGAGTTGGCATACAGATATATATATATATATATGACTGTAGACAAGTAAGATTGATAGATCTATATTAAGCTTTTGCATTTTGACAGTAGGATAGAAATATGCCAAATGATTTAGAGTTTATTGGAAAAATGTATTTTCAAGAGAAGCCTGCAATAAAAACTTCTCTCCAAGAGAAAATCCTACCAAGCAAGGATGTCTGGGAAAATTTTCAATTACGAAGTTGAGGAGGGGGAAAAAAAAAATTTATAACATGGAAGTGATTTACTGACTTCAGCACAGGCAATTAATTAACAGAAAGCAAGATTTCCACCTGACTCAAGCTCCACTTTGAAAAGGATATATAGTCCTATGGCAAGTATTTATTTAACCAAAGTTGCTGCTGTGCTAACAACAGATGTTCTTTAATGTGCTGGATGTTACCTGTGCATTTTACACCAACAGCTGCTTGGAGCAGTGCAGGTGGGGAGCCAGGGCAGGCGCAGGGTGGAGGAGCTGCTGGGCTCCCTGCCTGGCACATGGGCAAAGCTCAGCACCCACCCAGGGGCCATGCCCAGGTGGGCATCACCTGCTCAGCTTCCAGCTGGAACAACCCCTGGGATAAAGCTCAGCACCCACCCAGGGGCCATGCCCAGGTGGGCATCACCTGCTCAGCCTTCAGCTGGAACAACCCCTGGGATAAAGCTCCGCACCCACCCAGGGGCCGTGCCCAGGTGGGCATCACCTGCTCAGCCTTCAGCTGGAACAACCCCCGGGATAAAGGGCACTCTCTGCAGGAACAGATTTGTGTTGTTACCTCACTCCCTCACAAGCAAACAGCCCTGGATTGCTTCTCACGTTGGCAATAAAAAGGTTCCTGGGAGCAGAAGCTGGTCTGACACCTCAGGCCAGCAATCCCCCCTTGTGCTCCTGCCAGCCTGCCCAGGTGAGCCCAGGTACACACACCAGGGCTGGAGCACTCCTTCCAGAAGTATTAAACTCTTTACATTTTACTTTGTTTCAATGATTAAACTGTTCTGATCTCCTCCCGTGAATTTTACTTCTTCCACACCCAATTCTCCTCCCTAGTGGGGTGACAGGAAGGACAAGAGGAGTGAGTGGCTGCAGGGTATTTGTCATCATGAGCTCGAGTTCTCATCCATTCTGGGCCCACCCTGGCTGCAGCTCCTTCTCTTAGATGGACACTGGGAGTGAAGGCAAAGCTTCTCCCTCTTCCAGAGAAGTTCTAACATATTACAGGTTCCCATTTCCAAGGTCTGCACACACCTTATATCTCTACATCCTATTATGGTGCAAATGTATCTTTTCCCTCAAATCCAAGTTCAGTGGGAGAGGTTTCACCATGAAAGCGCTCCAAATACAGTAGCACACAAATTGCATGTGTATATTTGATCACCACTAATGGCTAGTCTTGCTACAGAGCAGACAAAACAGTAAGTTCAAAATCACTCCGTTTTAAAACAACACCAACAAATAACCCCACAACCTCAAAAGTCTAAAAATTCATGACTTAAAAGTGAGGATTTCAAAGCACAGGCACTTATCACACAGTGTCTCAGGGAAATGTGATACACCTTTTTTTTTCTCATGCACACAAAGTGAGAGCTCTGCCTCCACTGCCAAAGCATTTTTGTGACAGCTGAAGCTGGTGAATCCTTTGGGTAACACCCAGCCTGAGTGAAATTGAGTGTCACAGGCTCTGACCTTCAGCAGTCTCTTCTCTAATTAAGAAAGCATGATACTGGGAAATGGAAAGAATTGTTTCGCTTGCAAGAAAAAGACAATTCTGGCTGTCTTTCCTGAAAGAGGAGTATTTTTGCACATCTGGCAGAATAAGCTGAACAAAGAGCAGTGTTTGTAAGATAATTGAGATTTATGGTTATAGGCAGAGACAGACAAAGGTTAAAGACATAATTTTAACAATACGTTGTACTTCACATACAAAACCAAGTGTGGCACCCTGTCATCTGTTCACAGCAATCTCTGTCTCCTCGAGACTGAACAAACAACCAAACCCTGTAAATGTATTGCTGCTAAAAGCACAGGAGAGAGCTACAGCAACACAGCATTTCCATCAGTTAATCACACATTTGCTCTGTGGTGACCCATTTCCAAATCACCTTGAGGTATGCAGGAAAGGATTTTAGTTATAGACTGCTAACAAATGAAAAAAGAAAGGTTAAATGAAAATTTGAGCCCTATTTTTGGTTGTGCAAAACAGTCATTACCCAGCTGAACAGACAAAATTATCAAGCACCAGTTACAGGTTCACTTATAACTAATGGAAAAGGTCTAATATTGGAAGCTTTAGTGTTGATTCCCCTTAAAATTTGAGAATAATGGCTTTTAAATTGTTGCAGAACTATTACGACTTTGTGTATTCAGCCAATGCTGGAATCCACCAGATGATGGGAGAGCTGTCTAGGTTTTCCCAGCTGAGCACCAGGGAGAGCTGGAAGGTATCTTCAACGATTACAAAGAATTATTTCCACAGTCACAGTATTTAAATTAGTAACAGCTGAAGAAAGCCCAGCAGTCAGGTGCCAAGATTTCTTCCCTTTCTTCTCCCTTGCCTCACAGTATCACAATAAACAGAGAATGTGCCCTTCACCCGAATTAAGGATAACTTGTCTAACATCAGAAGCAGAACAGGATACAGGTTTAGATTAGATACAAAACTATGTAAAAGTAGAGTCTAAGCTGTGGCAAAAGTCAGTGACCCTGTGAACAAAATGTTCAATTAACATTAAAAACAATGCACATGTTAAGAGCTTCAGCTAAATTATCAGTCACTTCTTCCATTTCAAATCTGCATTTACATATGTAAACAGTGCAGCACTCACAGATTTATCTGAAATAAAATGAGAAGATGGGCAATTTCCCTCTAGAGGGGCAGATGTTTAAGTTGTTCTTGTGATTTTTCACAGATGTTCCCCTCCCAGTATATTTTAGGGTTTCCTATCTCGGTCCTGAAAACCCACGTTCTCAGGCCAAAGTGCAGGCAGCTGCCGTGGGCTGTGTGCACGTTTGGTGATACCTGCACAGCCAGAACCAGGGAGGAAAGGATTTCTGCACCCCCTCATACCCACAGCAGGTTCCCACTGGGGTGTGCCCCACCTTGGCTTTACAGCTTTTCTGTGGTAGCTAAGGACATGACTGATTGATCATCTCCATGAAGAGTGAAAACTGTGTATTTATTACAAATATTACAAAATGAGGTCTCAGAGCACAGGGCCTCCTTGTTCTGGGCATTGCAAAGTCCTCAGCAAGGAGCCTGCACCTGCCTCAGGAGCTCCCAGGATAAAAAGGTAAGGCTAAAGGCCGGCAGTTCCCTGCTGGTGTTCCCACACTGGCACGAGGGGAAAAGGACACGTTCTTGGAGCTTTCAGATTGCTAACATGCTTAATGCCATTATCAGAGCCATTGCTAATTAGCAACCCTTACTGCTCTTGCACCCTAAAGAAGAAAAGAAAATTAAATGATCATTTTGAAACATGATAGAACTGAAGGCGTAGAACAACCTTCTTCCTCAAAGTCCAAAATCAAGGAGAGGAAATGAAGGGAGAATGTGAAAACCTCTCCAAACCTTCTCCTAAAAAACATTAAGTAAATCAATAAATAAAAAATGTCAAAGGGCAGACTTGCATGTTTTCCTTAAATCAGCTTCTTCACAGACTTGGGGCAAGATCAGAGGGGGACCACACTCCTCCAGTGTCCAGTTTATCCTGCAGGGCACCTGTCACTCACTCAGTCTTCCTGAAACCAGGGACATTCCCCTGCCAGGCAGGGCAAAGAACAGAGTGAAACCAAGCAGCAAGGGTATCCTAAGCAACACAAGCCACACTTCAAAATTAGCACCACCTTTGGCTTTTAAGAAAAGTATTTTCCTCTCAAGTCTATGATCTCATTTATCCTGGGACTGAAATTCCAGCATGAAATTTATCACACCAGAAGCGTTACTACCCTGGCAACACACCGACAGAGCTGCAAATATCAAGCAAGAGACAATAAGCAATGACTGAAAAAAGCCCTGTATTTAGAGAGAAGTGCTGCCCTGCCTGAAGATTCCCCATCACTCTCACTCCAGCTCTAACAACTGTTCTCAGAACCAAATCTCCTTCCTGTTTTCTCCCCCTCTGCACAGGCTGTAGCAGATGCATGGCAATTTGGGAGCTGGCAGCCTGGAAGGATTCGCGTGGGGAATCCCCTGCCCAGTGCCCAGTGCCAGTCCTTCAACCCAGCCTCAGAGCTGGGGGTGAGCTCCCTGGCAGCAGAGGGAGGTTTGGTGGGCAGCAGCAGAGGGAGGTTTGGTGGGCAGCCACATCCCTCCCTGTGTGCCCCCTCCCCTCCCCAGCCCTGTCCGTGGGTGCAGCCCCTGCCCAGGGGGTGCCCAGGGGGTATCAGAGGGACCTGGCACAGATTGCAGCTGGGAGCTCTCGGGCACCTCGGGCACACAGGGGGGCTGTGGGTGCCCGGGGGACACCGCCCCGGGGGACACCGCCCCGGGGGACACCGCCCCGGGGGACACCGCCCCGGGGGACACCGCCCTGGGGGACACGCTGTTTGAGCACCCACCCCACGGGAACTGAAGGGTCTCCATCCTGCTGTCCCCGGGCGCTCAGGAGGGGCTCGGGAGCACAGCCCCGGGCTCTCATAAGCACTCAGTGCACACAGATAAATACACGAGAAACGAGACTGCAGGAGCTTCTTCTCTGGAGTTTTACAAAAATAACTCAGTTGTAATTGGAGAAACTGGGATTCATGGAGCATTTTCCTTTCCACCAGGCAGATGAATCTGTGATTTGTATTCTCTGATTTTAAATGAGATTCTCACCCATCTTCAGTGGATTTGATTGATACAGCACATGAGGCCACTCAGTAAAATGATACAGTGTAGATCAAAGCATGAAAGATAATTTTCCCTGAAATGTATGTAGCTAAGGGTAAGTTATGACTCTTTGTTTCACAGTTTATGGAACACAATTTCATTTAAAGCCTAAATCTGTCATTTCAGCATTGTTTATCAAAATGCATCCAATACCTTCTCTCCCAGAAGAATGGTGTCAAGTCAAAGGCAGAAAATCAAACCCGTACAAAGACAGTATTTCAAATATTTAACCATAAAATAAACCAGATTGTGATTTACATAAATATTATCCACGTATGATGCATTTGATGCAACCAAAAGTAATTCATCTGCAAGTTAAATATCCAGAGTGGCAAAAGGTGCTGTAAAATTTATGACAGAAAGACTGCCTGATGTATACCTGAAGATGCTATGAGCTGCCCTCACCTGCTGGTGTACCTATATTTCCTCACTTGGGTTTTTGTCATGCAGCAACTGAAGAATATTCCCAACAATGTGCATTTTTAATCTTCTTTCTTCATTACCTGTTTTTTTGGCTCAATGGCACTCTGGGAATAGATTTTTCCTCAAAATTATTTCAGTGCCAAATTACTGTGTGCAACATAATTAAAGCCACTCCATTTTGGATTTTATTTTTGTTTGGTTGGGGTTTTGTTCATTACAGAAACACGAAGCTGGTTGGTTCAAAAACAACCTTGCAAACAACCCTGGCACTTCCCTTCCTCCCAGTAAAGCTGCACCGCCCCTCTGAGTAAATGTTTACAAACTTAATAGGCTACAGTGAATTTGGGAGAAATTCCAGAAAAAAAAATAGTCATAAGAAAGCACATGGAAAGAGGAAGAAGAGAGATGACAAAGATAAAACAAAAATTCAAACTATTCTATGCTCATATTTTAAGTTTTTTTCTTCTGTAAAATTTTCAGTGTAAATTTAATTAAGGACACCTTTCTGGAGACAAATAAGCTTATGTCAATTGCTTCAGCCCTGATACCACTGAAATGGAAATCACATGCTAAGTCCGTCTTCTCTTATCCCTGTGAATCCTTGGATCCCTCAGAATTACGTTTGTGCTCAGCCTGGAGCTGTTCCACTGACACATACACGGGTCACAGATTAGGGATGATTGAAGTCACTCGTGCTTTGATATTTCCTAAAGAGCAGCCCCGGGGGATGCCCTGGCTGTGCTCAGATGTTCCCGTGGCTCTGGGATTTGCTGTGCCTTGGCAGAACCACATCTGCAGTGCTGTGAGAATACACGATGTCACTGCTTGTTACAGGTACAAACAACAGCACAGCAACAACATTTTATCACAGACTGGGGCTGTGCTCTGACCCTGTCCTGCCAACCACCCAAAACAAAAATACTCTCACTGCATCAACCACCTCCAAAGGACAACAGCCAAGGGAGCAGGATCCAGCAGCCCTTCCCTCCACGGGGAAACCTGAGCTTTCACAATCCAGCTACACTCACAAATGTAACAGATTCAGTGAAAACATATTCAAACACACTCATCTTAAAACATACTCATATTCAGTTAAAACACTCTCTCACGTCTTCAAGCTCGGGAGCTGGACACTGAAGCTGACATTAAGCAATTAAGGTATCATGCAGAGGCAGCAGCATTCGGGATGTGAGGGACAGAGGACAGATGCTGTTAAAAAGTGCAGGACACAGCTCAGTGCACTCATATTGTTAAGGCTCACAGAAATTCAAGGAGTATACAGCACATTCTTGAGACATAGTGTTTAGCTGCCAAAACTAAATGGGGGAAATGGCAGGCAAAGGCTCCCAGGGCTCTGAACCAGGTCGTTCCTTCTCCTCAAGCAGAGGCTGCCCAGGTCTGGGAGCAGGAGAAGGGGAAGGTCAGGGGCTCTCCCTCAGACACGGCTGTCTGGCTCTGAGCTTCTCCCACACCATCACCTCCACCACTGCTTCCATCCCCCCCAAACACTTCCAGTGGGGCTGCCATGAGGAGGGAGGCGTTTCAGAAAGTTCAGGCTGAGGCCCCTGAGGAGCTGGAGCCCAGAGAGAAGCTCTGCCTGCTCTTTTCCCCTCCCCAGGGATGGGCATGTGTTCGGGAGGAGCTTCGGGTGAGGGATGCACTTAGGCCCCTGTGCAACAAGCACCAAGGAACACTGACCCTGCACAGAGAAATCCTTCTCATTCAGCACCAGTGTCCAGGCAGGAACGGGCTGTGCTGCTCTCAGAAGGAAGCACAGACACACACCAGAGTTTATGTGCTGCTCAGACAGGCAGCACTGCCCTTAGCTGGGACACGTGGGGCTCAGTGTAATTGGGCTTTATATTTTATAGAGATAAAGAGAGGAGCTCAGTCACCAGCCTGTGTCGTTTCCCTCTGCTTCAGCACCACGGCCCTTTCTCCTTTCTATAAAAAATAAACAATTCCCTGGCTGAAGCATGAAAAGGCTGAACAGACCCCACACAGAGCCACGAGAAATACACTGCCTTTGCAAGAAACTTTTGAGAGGGGGGGAAAAAAGAGAAAAGAACGAATTTTAGATCCGCTGAAGTACTGTGATCAGTCTATTTGCAGACTCTCGCCCTGCAAGGCAGCCTGCGGGGCGCTCAGCCAGCCAAGGTATTTAGGCAAGATATACCAGAAAACGGGATTTTTCTTCTAACATAATTTGTCAGTGGAAACAAATTCATGTTATTACCAAGCATAAAACCCTGCACGAAGCTATAAAAGCAGTGCTTTTGTTCTGCTGCACAGGAGGAGAATCAGGGCTGCTTATTACCCTGTGAGAAATGCCTACAGGAATCCTGCAGGAGGTTTTGTTAACAATACACTGCTTTAACTGCCAGCAGAGGGACTTCATTTTAAATTTCTACTTAATAGGTTTATCAGATTTTATAATCAGCTAAAAAAAAAGTCATAAATGGCCATAGCTCATTCAGCTACTTAAACTAGACAGAAAATTTTCCCTTAGCATAGTTTAATAGCAATACATAAATAATTAAATGTAAGTCAAAACAAAATTAAAATAAGGTAAGAGATGCACAGATTTTCACCCTTCTGCCCTATGTCTGTTGATGGAAACATCACAAGGGATTCCCTCCTGTGGACAGAAAAGGCAGCTGTACTTCCAGACATCACTCATTTTTGGTGTGGAGCCACATCAGTTTGGAGTCTGAGTGTTGGATAACATTTCACAGTCCCTCCCCCACTGTTTCAGCTAAATCTTCATTGCTTAGTTATGTGCAACTTCTCACCTGCAGCTGCAGCCCTGCTGAACCCCCAGCAGGCAGGAGTGGGATCAAAGGGCTGCCCAGAAACACAAAATCTCTGCACAGCCCTGGAGGAAACTCCTGGTGGGATGTTCTCCTGCAAGGCAACCCAGTCCTGCAGTGAACCCACAGCCCTCCCTCACAGCCTTGGCACCATTAATGCAGCTCCAGTCCTCTCTTATCTGATGAAGTCTACGTGCCAGTTTGAATTTTTTATTTTAACCTCAAAACGTTTCTCCTTTCTCTCTTCCTTCAAATATGTCAAAAAGAGATGGAAGCTTTTTGGGGTCTATACAAAGACTTTGAGAAACTCCTTTTTTATAGCTGGAAAAGTGTTATGAATCCTTTTGGTTCCTGACCATTTCAAATCTCAGATTAGCCCTGCCTACTGAAATGATCATTGCAGTGCTAAAAAGTCAAAAAAACCCAACTCTGTGTTTATTCATCTTCAACACATTCCAGAGGTTCAGGTCCAAGCTACCTTGCACAAAGGTTAATGCTGTTCAGCAGGAGATCCCGCTGGTGTTGGTCCCAAATCTCTGCTCTGTTTCAGGTACAGCACCACACAAATGTACATTTGCATGGCAAGCATCAATCTGTGAAGTCTCTATTATCTGTCACACAGTGCCCTTTGATGTGCAAGCAAAGCCATTTACCTTCTCTGCTCACAACAGCAGGCTGCACTCGCCAGCACGAGCATCACATCACGCCTGACAATAAATGGGAGCTGCTCCTGGGAAATCCAATGATCTAATTGAAACAAGCAGGCTGTCCTGAAAAGCATTTATTATTCATTGTGGCTCCATTAATACTGTATGGCACAGAAGTGATCACACTGAAAAGGTTGCTGTCAGATGAGTAAGGAATCTCTTTGTCAGTACACGAAGGTCAACATCTGAGAGTAGGACTGAGGCAGAGAGTCAGTCATTTATACACAGCGTGGTGAGAAATGACAGAGCTGGAGACAGACCCACCACTAGAGCTTCACTTTGAATTATTCAGTAATCCTTCTGTTCTTCGCCATGGAACCTGACAATAGTTTGCATATTTTTAAATTGCCCTGATAAGGCCAGGAGAAATGTTCTACTGATAAAAGTGCAGAATACAAATTGGTGCTGGATTTATTTAACTGCCCACAATAGATCATCCTGACATACTTTTCCCCTTAAGCAGCAACATGGAGGGAAAAAAAGCAAGCAGTGTTTCACTTCCAAGGGTGCATCAGACAAATGTTTCTATTTCAACATAAAACATGAGACATAAGAGAGAAAAGGACAGTCCTAGAAGGAAGCCTTGTCCATATGTGCAAAGGCATGTATCAAAAAAAAAATCTAAAAAATCAAAGTAATTTAATTTCTTACATTAATTCCTGCAGTATCAGGAGATGACAACACGCCCTTACAAATGGTGGGTGAAACTGCTTAAGATGGGGAGATAAGAACCTGGATGGAGGGTAACTACACCTTCCTTCCCCACACTCCATCTGGATCCACATAAATTTTGAGGTCTCTACACAAAATTCTTCTTTCCAGACAGGGCACAATACAGCTGTGCAGGATCTTTCCTGGAAGCATTCCAGCTCACACTCATTCCCAGTGCTCAGGATTGCTGCAGGAGGGAGCCAACACAACTCACAGGGGCTGGGTTTTCAGCAGGATCATGTTCCCTCTGTCTCTGGCCTCTCTATCCCAGGCTCCAGCAAATTTGTGAAAATCCTGTCCGTGGTGCATTCACTTCAACTCCCAGGAAAGACCAATTTCCATGGATTAACCTGTGCAAGCAGGGAGTGGAGGGAGGGGAAACCTAACATCTTGGAAAGGGATAACACCTCATCGACTAACTTTCTGATAATTAATTAAAATGTTACCACTTCTCTAATTGAAAAATGTTGAATGTATTCCCTAGAACCTTCCATTTTTTTTTTTTCATTACATTAATCATTAAAGGACACCTACTCCAGATTACCCCTTTCAAACACAATCTTCCTGCTAAAGCAAGCCAGTAATGCTGCCAAGGTCAAACGCCCAGCGAAACCCCAATGAGAGCAGGCACCCAGTGATTAGAGTGCTGGGGAAGATTTGGAAAATGTCAAACTGATAAATGATGGCTTTCCAGATTTAAGGCAGAACACATGCAGTGTGGTACACAAGTCAATAGCTTCCCATGAATAATGTATTTGCCTTGTGAGGTGGTCCACACACAGCTGATAGCTCTCTACCACCTCGAAGGAATTCACTCAAGCAAACAAGCTTTGGGTAGGATCTGTTTATACAAAATACAGAAGGAAAGGGGTTTATCTTCTTTAGGTGATAGATGTTCCATAACACCTCAATCATCTTCCTTTTTTACTTTTTGTGGGTTACAAAGATGTTACTGTTTGTTATTAACAGTGGCTTTAACGTGCTACTTCAACAAGCAGTGGATGCAACTTCACAGAATCAATATTAATTCAGTAAACGAAAAAGAAAAAAAAACAAGAAACCCCCCAGTTATTTGTTTCCCTGTCTAAGCCCTAAGGAAAGAGGTCTTACAGCTGTGCTCTGGGTACTGAACGTGCTTGATCAGCAGTGGTTTAAGGGGACCCTGTGCACACTGTGAGCTGTGATTATGGTGGCACATTAAGGTTTTCAGTCACTGGAGGAGTTTATGGTCCCTGCACATGTCCCACAGTCGATGGCTTGTCTTACACACACAGCACACACAGTGACTGCAAACACCTGCCCGTGGGACAGACTGCTTTATGGCTTAATATGCTTATGGCTGTAATAAAATTTATTTTAGGAGAAAGCAGTAAAACAAAATTTAGAGAGTAGAATAATGGGATAATTATGCTCTAAAACCAAATGGGCTTTCTTTATGTCACCGTTTCATAAAGTCAAAACAATTTATTATAGCAGTACCTCAATAACCTCACTACCTATTGGTCAGTTGCCACTTCCATTATAAATTCTGCTTTTCAAAACCTTCATAGAGTGCAGCAATTCCAGTTTATATTAAACTAAAATTTGCCATATCGACAAAGTTATCAGCACAAATGCAGCTCTCCACATCTCAAATGGCTAAAATCCATTTTTAGGATCAGGATATATTTGGGGGAGAGGGAGTCAGGGGCAGAAGGTTTGCTTCCAGGAACACAAGTGAACAATAAGACAATATTAGCTGTAGAAATATCACAGCCTTTTCGAGGTTCTCAGTGTTTCTGGCATTGCAGGGATAAGGAATGGACAGATCCCTGGGCTGGTTAAAGTAAAGCCCATGGAGCCAGAAGTAGGGGCAGGGGGGAAGAGGGAGGAACCCCAGTTATTTATGTCCTAGGCATAATACAGTACCCTGAATTTCACAGCTGGGACAGGGAGGCCATGCCCTGAATTTCCCGTACGCGCAAAATTTTTATTCACCAGAAGCTGAGGAATCAAAAGCAGTTTCTTAAGTGAAAAAGGAGACAAATGAGGCAGAAAAAAAATATTTAAGAGCACCAATAGGCTCTCAGCTCTATATCAGTATCCTCACATAAATAGTAATCTCATAAAAATTAATATCAGACATTTTTTCAAGAGAAAGTTAGGAGCATTCTGTAACACTTAGCATGCAAATGAGACAGTAGTAACACATGCATTCAGGCTGAACATTTGATAAGTCCCAAGTTTTTGAAATGAGTCTTACAGAAGCAGATACCATCATTTCTCATTCCTCCAATTGTTCCTTGCTCCTGCTTCCTTTAGCAGCAGCTGGAGGTTCCCAGGTGGCTCTGGGATGCCTCCCTCAGCACAGCCTCTTTGCCTTTGCTCTTCTCTTTGGGGCAGAAGCAGCCCAGGGCCAGCCACAGCTCATCAGCCGTGGGATGGCAGAACTCGAATTTCCCCGGAGCTGGGCACTGCTGGGCACCGCCGCCCCCAGAGCCGGCCCTGGCACAGGGGAGATGCTGCTGTGACTGCAGCAGTGCCAGCCAGAGCCCAGCACCCACTGAGCTGCACCCTGAGAGCCAGGAGAGGTCCTGCCCAGGATCCAGCACCCACTGAGCTGCACACTGAGAGCCAGGAGCGATCCTGCCCAGGATCCAGCACCCACTGAGCTGCACCCTGAGAGCCAGGAGAGGTCCTGCCCAGGATCCAGCACCCACTGAGCTGCACCCTGAGAGCCAGGAGAGGTCCTGCCCAGGATCCAGCACCCACTGAGCTGCACACTGAGAGCCAGGAGCGATCCTGCCCAGGATCCAGCACCCACTGAGCTGCACCCTGAGAGCCAGGAGGGGTCCCACAGCCGGGCAGAGAGCCCCTGCCCAGGATCCAGCGACAAAGCAAACCCTTCAGGCAAGAAGAGAGTTCATGATTCCATGTTAGCAGAACAATTTACAAGTCTATGCCACATTATCTGTAACCTTGTGCACACTTCTTTTGTGTCTGGCTATTAACACTGAGTTGGCTCCCAGCACCTCCAGGATTGATCAGAAATCAGTAACACTGCCCTGCTGGAGACATCCATAGAGAAGAACTACAGGATCACCTAGAAAATCACTACTTCCTTCCCCATACTGTGGCTGCAGGGAAGTCCACACAGTCTAAAACTTCCATATTAATTCTGAAGCTTTCCAATTTACCACTTCTTCACATCAAATATAGATTAGTTTCTTTAATTGCCCTGTATAAATTCATAGCTGAAATGTTTGACTTGCCCAGAACAAATTGTCTGTCAGGATGATGTTTTGCAGCCAAGCAGATAGCTTAATTGGATATTTAACTTAACTGCAGGCTTTGTTTCTTCATATTTCAAGTCTTATTCCTTAGTGTTTGCTGAATTATGCATTCTGAACACATCTTTAGATTGTCTGACTTCAAGTAAGTGTTCTGTTATTCTTTGAAAATAAACATGTTTCCCTGTTAGCTTCTAGCTCCCTGCCATTCCTACACGATTTTCCCATATTCCAAAAAACCCAAGACAGGCAGGTCCCTTCAGCACATGAAACACAAAACAACTCTGCTGTCTCCAGTTCACATGTGGAGAATTACAATCTAGAAGTATTTATTTGCAGGTGAGAAATGTCCCTGGCAGTGGAGCAGGGCACCCCTGGATGGAGCCCAGATCTGCAGAGGTCCAGCAGGGGCAGGATAACTCAGCTGACAGAACAGGATGCTACCTAAATCCTCTGCTGCTCACATGATTCCAGACTTCCTATGCCAGGAATGTTTATTCATGGCCACAAACTTTACTCTAGAGCTCAGTGGGAGCATCAGCTCTGCCTCCTCCCCACCCAGGCAAGCCCTGCAGGAAGGCAAGCCAGGGAAAAACAGTGGAAGCCAATATTCCACCCTGTGTCTGTGACCTCCCCACAGAGCTTTCACCAGGAAAAGCAAGTTGTCACCTCAGATCCCAGCCTCCTTTTGCCTTTGCTGCTATCAGGGTCACAGAGTGCAGTTTTTTGGCAAATTAACCCCTCACAGTCCATAGAGCACACCACCAACCCCAGCTGCCAAACCACATCCAATGGCCACTGCTATAATCAAAGGAGGAACCTCTGGAATGCCTTTGCTCTCACCAGGACCTTAACATTCTCCTGATGAAGTTTTTCATATTTTTGTGTCACAATAAGTGCATAAGAGAAAACAGAACATATACTCAGGATTTAGATCTCACAGCATATGGCAAATTGGATCAAGAGCTTAGCAAAGTGAATAAATTACATAGATTGGGATGCTTCTGATTTTATTATCAACTTTGTCTTTGGGCATCTGTTCTCTTTGAAAGTTGCACAACTTTTGCTGGTAACGGCCTCCCCTCCTCCTGCTTAGCAATGATTCCATTGTCTAACTGACTGGATGCTTGCTAACAATTTTTCAACATCACTTATTCAGACATTATTGATTTTCAATTGCATCTAATTGCATGACATTCAGAACTCACAGGTAAGAAGCTTTGTATTCTGTGAGGTGAGGTCAAAATAATAATGTTGAAAGTCCAGCAAGAGTCAGAAAACCCACTTCCCTAGGTCTTATATGCACCTGTAAGTATGTAATACTTTTAGTGCCCCAAGTAAAGCCAACCAGCTCACAAATGTTCTCTGAATGACATCCTAGCATCAGAGCTCACACCTGGATTCACAGTCCAAGCAACCCTGGTTCTGCCCAGGACAGTCTACTGAAATCCATCCAGGACTTGAAAGGCATTTGCTGTGCTGATTTTTTCATTTTTATACCTTGTTAGTAGTAATGACAGGATAACCTTCATGAGTATTTCACAATTTGCCCTTAAACAAGTGCTACTTCATATTTTTCTTTTACTTCATTCATGACAGAACTTGGCCTTTTTGAGGAAGTGCATTGCAATTCAATTTCTAGTCTCTTCTTCAGGATTGGAATACAGATTTCTGAGAATATAAATCAATGTGGAATGAAACAAATCTGCTCTAGAGAACAGGGTACACAAGATGAACTGAATGTTCAGTTTAAGTATGAAGGCAACTTTGATTTAGCTGTGAAGCTGTGTTGCATCCTGCTTTGATAAAAGGCTGGCACTGCACACAGTACATCACTCGAAATGCCCATGGAGTGAGAACAGGAGCAGCAATGGTCTTATCAGTTCAAAAGCATCTGATGAAGGGAACCACAGTCTTTTGACTAAGTTATGATAAAAATTAATAATGAACACCTACTGAAACCAAGACAGAGAGCATCATATACAGTAGATGGTGAATGACACTATATATACATCCACACAGAGCTGAGATGTTGCTTTTCAAGCAGTTAATGAATAATTAATGGTGCACTTGATGAAATGAATTTGCTTATTTTCATAATTTCCATACTGTCAAACCCTTTGCACCTACATCAAAAAAAGGGACAGGAGAAGGAGAAGAAAATGGCAATTTGTTTGAAAGCCTGCTTCATTAATATTCAAGATCATCCATTTTAAAGCAGCCATTTACAAATCAAACAGTCAGTGTGTGCCATTTTGCATACCAACGATATTATAATATGAACAACATCAAATTTCAATTACAAGCACATGAAGCCAAAATCAGCTCTCAAGCAAAAGTAGGATAGATGAACAAAAATGCTCTAAATTCTTAGTGTAGGACTTGGTAGAACTTTCCAGCTTTTTCTCTGCTTGAAGTAAATTATTCCTTTATCCTGAGCATATCCTAGTCACAGAAATACCCATCACAAGGGTTTTGTAGAAACATTGGCAATTAGTAAACAAAGAATCACCATAATAAGCTACGCCTAAGTACAAACTTACTGGTATCTCTTCATTTAGTTTAACATATTTTCCAGCTTTGACAGCACTTGTTAGTGAACCAGTAAAGACAGAGATGCATTCTTAGATATGGCAGCAAGACTAAAGATCTCTCTTTAAATTCAGGTAAGAAAACACAGAGCTTTGCAAGCTGTAAATAGAAGTGAGCTTTCCCTCCCAGCAAGGTTCTGCCCGAGTTTGGCAGGAGTTCCAAGTCAGTTATAGTCTTCTCTGGAACTGGAAAAAATGTATTTGAAATAATTGCAAGCTATCAGAAAGCCATCTAGATTTCAACTGCAGAACAAAACAATCCCTGGGGCTCAAGCACATTTCCTGAAGACTCGGGCTGACTGCCAGTGTTGAAAGTGCTGCCAAAGCACCACACACAGGATCCAAAAAAAAAAAACCAACCTCATCTAGTCTACCTGCTGACATTGGGAACCTTCCTTCCCCGTGGGTTTTGCCCAAAATCCATTACTGCAGCGTAAAACACATCAGTTTACAAACAGAGGCTTTGGGAGACTGACTCAGTTCATGTTCCTGAGGATCCACACAGCACATCCCCTCAGCCAGGTCGGACACAGCTGCAGTGGAATGAATCTGAAGAATCAGGAGTTCTGGATACAGCAGTGAGTTCAGTGCCTAAATGTTTACAGGAGAGGATGGATTGAAACATGCACTGTGTTGGTAAAGGGCAAAAGGCATCTCGGGGGCCTTTGTGGCACAGAGGTGCAGCTGGGGTGTGTTTGTGTGGGTGCCAGCAGCTCCTGGAAGGGCTGCTGTGGCCAGGAGGCTTTGCAACACTGATGATGCACAAAAGGAGGGACTCACAGCGTTTACAGGCTGGGAGCAGCAGGACAGAAATGCCAGCAGGTAGATCAGAGGGTTATTAGGAGGAGAAAAATCCCAACACTGTTATAAAATACCTTCTAACCCAACCACTCCACTGCTGGCAGGAGGGAGATGCCTGGGTATCACCACAAAGCACTCTGCTGGGGATGCTCAGCACAGCCACCCTCTGAGGCCTCTGAGCTGGAAGAGCAAAAGGGCAAAAGAGTGAAGATCTGAGCTGCAGAGCCCAGGCACCCAGCAGCGAAGGCTGAGGGATCAAAGGGGCAGTTAAAAGGCTACAGACAGGAATAGAAACATTGACCAGCAAAGTCACAGAGCTTCAAATGCAGAAGCAGCAGTAACTCCACAGAGGCTGGGAGAGGCATTAAGGTCAGCCCGGGCAGGATTTCAATCAAGAGGAGCAAGGTAACACCTGGGCAGAGGCTGAGAGGGCATGAAAATTAATCTCGGAATGCTGCAGAGGATCTAAGCTGCTGGAAGAGGAAAAGCTGGGTCCAAACTGGACAAGTTCAACAGAGCAGACCAGCAGCTACCACAGACACTCTGCATCACCAGACTTGGCTAACCCCAGGTAAATATTTTTATCAGATCAACACCTTATTGATATTTACTACTTCAGATAAAGACCAGAGTATTATAAGGATGGTAAAGACAGTTTTATTCACTCAGCAAGCACTGCTGACCTGGAAAGCACATGGCCATCACCTGCACACCCAAATCTGGGGTGGGTTAGCTCTCATTCCATTGAAAAAAGAGCTGCCAACTGATTTTTGTTACCATTAGCAGAATCCATGTTTTATTAGAATCTCTCCCAGAAAAGTTTTTGGTCCTGTTTTAGCAATACAAGTGAAAAAAAAAATACCGTAGTGCCCTGGTTTTTTTCTCCTATGATGCCCCTTTCATGGATACAAAAGTGTTCTCCTTTCCATCTAATGCAGATTTATTTGACTCTGGTTTCAGCTCCCTCTCCACACTCAGTTACAAACAGTGTATCTCTAATTTCCAGAGCTTTTAAACATCCAGTATTTTATCCCCATGAATGCCTTTTAATCAAGCAACTTTTCAATCTTTTTTTCCATACACTAAGTGGATTGAATTTGTATGTTTTCCACTTGACGACATATTCTGAAACCTCTGAAGCATTTTTTTTATGATCTTTTTCCAAACCCTAGAATTTTGCAACTTCCATTTTAAAAGTCTCCAGGACTACCTGCAACAGAGGTATTTGCCTCATGTTGCTGCTCATTATTGCCCAGAGTGCCACACTTCTTCTGATTCTCCAGGATACTTTTTTCCCCCAGGACACACATTTCATTCAGCATCTCTCACAGCCCATGCCTTAGACTGCACTGCATGTAACAAAAATCAAGTTTTATTTAGCACACCCCAGCTGTCACAGCCAAACAATATTAACCTTTTATGTTACTGTGTGATCACAGAATAAACATCCCTGGCCAGGTCCTGGAGCACATCCCACACAGCTCTAGCCCAAGCAAAGGGTGTCCTACTGGCACCTACTGTGAGATTTGTCAGTCTGCCCATTCCTAATCCACACACTTCACAAGCAAAACACTGCAGGGTTCTAAATCAAGTCTCTTTAAACAGCTTAGGGAAGTTAAATTAGTGCAATTATATCCAAATTTATAATCTCAGGAGAAAGCTCTAGGCTTGCCTAGGATTTTTTCAAACAAAGCCATGTAGATGGACTTTAATTAAATTCTTCTACTTATAGAACTGATATTTCCCAAGAGCTTTTAGGTTTTATGCATCCTTATTAAAAGTTACACACATTTCAAAAATTCTGCTTATAACTGTTCCTTTCCTAGAAACAAAAATCATTGCTTTTACCACCCACCACTCAAGGACTCTCTCCTTTTGCTCCTATTTTTCCTTCCACATCCTCCCTTAAGTATTTTTAACAGTTTTTTTAACCTTTAATTTGCATTTATCAGTTGAATCTAACTGCTGTACCTAAGCACATTCAGATCTTATCTGTAGTTTCAACTAAAAAACCAGAGTGGACCTACAAAAGCAGATTTTCTGGAAGAACAGAAATTTCCTTTTTCAACCAAGTTCACTTACAACAGTTCCTTCTTTGGTCATGCAAGCCCCTTCCAGGGTATCATTCTCCACAGGGTGACACATGAGGAGCTTTTCTTGCTGCATGAGTCACTTCCCTACACCAGCATAAAAACCTCTGATGTTACTCAGGATGTTCCTTATAATTATCTGGAGATGCAGATCTGCATGAATAATGTATATATTGGGCTGGTAACAGAACCAAAATATGTATTAGAAGTTCATTTGACTGGTGCAAAAAGTAGAAGGTTATAGCTTTTTAAAGGAATACGAATGTAAATTCCCTTTTTAGATCAACCTCTGAAGGATTTTTGAGGACCAGAAGTTTAAGAACAGCCTAATTTCAAATATCCATTTCAAAGGTTTAACAGCCAACATTCCTGAAAAGTTTTCTGCCACGTTTGGAACACTGGATTCTGTCTGAAAAAGATGCAACCCAAGTTTAAGAGATCTGTCTCCTCAAAAAATTCAGCAGATCTCTTCTCCAGAGAAGAAATCCCCCACTTCTGATTCCACACAGACCTGTTTGAGCCCCTGCTGTTAAATTCCTGTGCACAGGTGAAGCTGGAATCAGTGTGGCTCCCAGGCTGCAGGGGCTCTGACCCCGGGCTGGTGCCCACTGAGGGGCAGAAGTGCCCAAACCCCTCTCAGGCAGCAGCCTGGACAAACCCACAGCCATGCCACTGCAGGTTCTCAGTCTCCATGTGCTTTCCTAACGTCAGATAAAGCTGAATTGGTGCCAGATCGGGCTGTTACACAGGGCATTATAACCATTTCCAGTCGTGCAGGGGCACTGAGGAAAGCTCTGCCTGGGCACCCAGGTCCCACAGCTCCATCTGACCCCTCACACACCTGGGCACCCAGGTCCCACAGCTCCATCTGACCCCTCACACACCTGGGCACCCAGGTCACACAGCTCCATCTGACCCCTCACACACCTGGGCATCAGCCAGGTCACACAGCTCCATCTGAGCCCTCACAGACCTGGGCATCAGCCAGGTCACACAGCTCCATCTGACCCCTCACACACCTGGGCACCCAGGTCACACAGCTCCATCTGACCCCTCACACACCTGGGCATCACCCAGGTCACACAGCTCCATCTGACCCCTCACAGACCTGGGCATCAGCCAGGTCACACAGCTCCATCTGACCCCTCACACACCTGGGCACCCAGGTCACACAGCTCCATCTGACCCCTCACAGACCTGGGCATCAGCAGAGGCTGCCCTGGCACCTGCCTCAGCCAGGCATTTTAACTGGGATATCTGGATTTTCTCAGGTGTCTGTCAGGAGCAGTGCTCAGGACAACACTTAGCTTCCAAAGCACGTTTAACTAGACAGGGCAGAGGCACTGGCTGCCTGCCCACATTCTGTAAAGAATTCAGTGCCCAGTGGTAAAAGGACAGCTCAAATGCCACCAACAGAGAAATACATTTTTTACAAATGGGAGGGAACTGTGAAAATGCACTGCTTTAGGTCACCAGCTGTATTGCAGGGGTGAGACCTGAAACTCTGCCTCCTTCTGCAGTTTCAGCATTAACGTACCAAAACTGCCCATCAAATCTTTGCATCTTAAGTGTACTTTTATTTATAAATTATAACACGCATAAAATTTAAGAGATGAGGTTCATTACATGGGAGTATAGTTAAATCTGACTGGGCTCCTAAGAGCTTCACAGAAGCCACAATAAAATCTTCTTGGAATAAAAATAAATAATATAAAATAAATGGCTGAGCAAATTAGATTTCCTGGTGTTTCATCTAATTAATCCACCTCTTAACTCAAATTGGTTGGCTTTTTAATTACCAGTTAACCTCACCCATACAATTCTGGGCTTTTCTGCTCATACCTTTTCTTTAAAGTTTGCTGTGATTTCAGTGGGGTCTGTGGTGTTATGGGGTTATTCCTTGACTTCTTTTAAATAAAGGGTCCGGTTTATTTACCTGCATGAGCATAATACTGGAAACAATGGCAATACACCCTCCCTGCTTAGAGGTATCACTTTCTGAGAGCAGCTGGGTCACTCCACATTTCCAATGCCTTGTCCCTGGTACAAAAGAGCAGCACAGAAACCTTCCAGGGAGCCACTGACCAACTCTGCTGTGATGCAGAGGATTCCTCATAAAGCTCACCCTGGGACGAATTTACAGAACATTAACTGTTGGATATTACACAAGGAATTTTAAAAGCAAACGCAACAACATTTTTTACTTACTTCCAACACTTAAGCCAGAGATTTAAAATAGTGTATTTAAAGTGACCAAAATTTAAAAGAAAAAGCCACAAAGCTGTTTGAATATGATCTATACCATCCATCTCTAAACATTCAGATTCCAAAATGCTGGTCTGTTGAATTGATGTCTTGCCAATACAAATCACAGCACTATTTTGGGTTATTTATGAACAAAGGGGGAGTGCAAAGCTAGTACTTTTAGCAGCCTTCATTCATTTTTAAGTGTCTCACTCCTGCAAGGAAATTGCATTTTGCCACCAGAAACATAATTCACAATGTTGTGCTCCAAATCAACTGCCACCTTGTTTGGTTTACAATGCTTCAACCAAAAGCTAACAAATGTAGCTTCAAAACTGAAATTTAAATAGCATGGGGAGTTTTCTTGGTCATCCAAGAGTGTTTCCCAGCATGAATTCCCCAGTATTTACAGATCCATATTTTCTGAATTAGAGTTTATACCTCCCTCACAGCATACAGCCATGTCTGTCAAAGTCAATTAAACACACAATCCCACTTCCTGAACTTTCCTAACAACACAGCCGTAAATCACAAATTCTGCAGACAAATGAAATGTATTAAACAGTTTATGCTGCTCTCCAGGAGCTCCCTGTACAGCCCCCTCTGTCCTGCGTGGCTGCAGGTAGGGAAGCAAAGCACATCAACTGCTATGGGAGGAGCTCATTTATTGGGTAACCCAAACATCACACAAAGATCTCACACTTTTTTCATTTAGAGAAAAAAGAAAAAAAAACCAGTATGAAACTGGTTTTCCACCAAAACAAACGAACAAACAACAAGAAAAAAGGAAACAAGGTAATTGCTTGATGCATTTAGGTGCCACTGAGTTATGTAATTACGTCCTTTGGTGGCTGCACGCCTCCCGAGGTGACGCTGCACGGCCAGCACAGCTCTCTCCTGGCTGCGCTGCTCATCCTGCTCCTCGAGGCCAGCTGCCAGGTGCCACAGGAACCCGAGCATCTGACATCTCTCGGCTGCCTGCCCCAACCCAGCCTGCACCCAGAGCAAGGGATTTCTCACCCAGGGAGGGGCAGCAGGGGTGTGGCAAGGGGAGTATTCAGATTTCAAATTCTTTAATCTCCATCCAGGAGCATCATGAGGCAGTGCTAGAGGGCTGAGCATTATTTATTCTAAACATCTCATGGCAAGAGGCAAACACAGTCTTTGAAGTGTAATTTAAAAAAGCACAATTTAATATAACCTCAAGATTTCTTGTAGCATCAAAAATTGAGAAGGAGGCATCATTTATCACAGTCTGGAGGCTGGGAAACTTCATTGCAGGTGCATTTATCCTGGCAGTATCTCTGATATCTTATATTTCACCTCTTGAAGGGCTGGAGCTATTTGATACACATAAGCACTCACCAGTAAGAACTGACATCAAAATTAAAATGCAGTTGTGTAAGTGTAAACAACATCTCAGAGTCAAAAACAGGTGGGGTAGATGCTAGCTCAAGAGCCACATCAAAAGGCAAGGATAGCTTAAATAGGGAGAGACTGACAGGGAGAAATCACTTTAACTACATTCCTACTTTACCTTAGGAGGCATTTTGACAGGCTTATGTAAAACACTCAGGTTTTCCTGGGAAACCATCCCAGCAGATCCCAGCAATGTGCTCCCTCTGATCTCACCACCTTTCCTGGGCATTTTTGTGTCAGTCTCCCGAGAGCCATGGGGTGGCAGCAAGATAGATGCAGACGTTTCATATATTCTCATAAATTTATTGTAGGCAAAGATTAATCCAGTGATGTACAGCCACCAAAGTTTGACACTGTGAAGTGTGCATGGGTGGCTGTGATTTAGGTGCACAATATTTCTATTTTAGTAAAACCTGCACAAAACCCTGGGTGTCCCTGCCCACGGCAGGGGTTTGGAGCAAGGTGCTCTCTGAGCATCACCTTCCAACCCGGATCTTTCTAGAATCCTTCAGTGTCTCACATTTCAAACCCAATCATTCAGATCAGTCTTGCATATTCCCTCCCAGCTCTCTTCCTCCTGCTCCAGCCTCTGAGCCTCTGACATCTGCCTCGTCTCTGGAGTCACTGCCAGATCCAGGCACTGCGAGGCTGAAATGCAGGAGGTGGAGAAGCTGAGCTTCGTTTAAAGGAAGGGTGATGAGATTTACCATCAGGCCCCTCCACATTTAAAACACTCAGCCAGTCCTTTGCAGCAGTTGTCTCACTAGAATTATGCAGAATTGTGTAATAGCTCTGCTGAAGAGGAATAACATTTGTGTTCATACTCTGCAATGTCTCATTTGTCATAAAAATCAATAGAAATTTTCAGAAAGGGCATTTTGTGCTCTGAATGTGCTAATATGACATTCACCAGGCCAAATTAATTCTCCAAGCAACAACTGGCTTCCTGGAGTTTTGGTTCAAAACAAGAGCCCAGTCTATTTCTCTCCTCCCCCACCGCCTGCAACAAGGGAAATCCCACCCTTGGTGGTGTGCAGAAGACAGCAAAAAGTTATGACAGCTCCACTTTGGATTTGGCATCTCTGTTTCAGGCAGTCACTCTCAGCCCCTGAGTCAGATGCAGTTTGTTCCTGTGATTCCCTCCCCACCATCCTCTCCTTGCCCTGCATCTCCCAGTTCCTGGCAGGAGTCTCACACCCTTGGGCTGGTATCTCTGCAATCCCATTCCATTTCCACACTGAAAACTCTGCCCTGGACAAAACCTCAGCCACCATCAGGGGTTTCAGGGGCCCCCCAGCAGATGGGATCTGAGAGCAGGAAAAGGACCTTTGATTTGGTGAATGCAAACAATTAAGAGAATGGATTTCTATCACAAACCCCATGGCCCCGGATGTTGAGGAGAAACACATCGGCTTCAGAGCCCTTTGGCAAGTGAAAAACCTTCACTCCACAAGATGTGTAGGTTTCCAAGAGGAACAGCAACAACGCTGTGTCGGATCTGAAAACAAGTGTGTTTCAAAAGACATCTTGCAAAATTAGCCTACCAGCTCCAGAAACTCCCCCGGTGAAACATCCCCCCCATAAAGGGTAACTAAGCAGAATTACGAGCCAAAAGCTCTCTTTTCTCCTCACATAATCCCACGTCCAGAGACACTGGACACATCTTGTGGAGTTCCCTTTCACACCATCCCACAGGAAGCAGCAGACACTGGATTTATGGCTGCACAGCACGGAAAGGCTGTGGTGTACCCCTCATCATTGTATCTCATTATAGCATGTCTTTTGCTTTTATTGACAAACTTGGGTGCCTTACTCCATTTTGTGGTCAATATAATTTCCAGCTGAAGACAGCAAAAAGCCACAGTTTTTAATTAAAAAAAAAAAAGGCAGATATTAGGTATTGATGTACACTTCTGACTCTGTAATTCAGTGGATTAGCAAGGGTGGTATTCTCATTTCCATATGCATTCCTCATAATGTGTTCCAAGGACAATTATACAAACTGCTTAATATTTCTGAATTAAGCAAAATGAGCCTCTTGTGGCTAGAGATATTTATTATTCTAAGTGTTTTAGGTTGTTAGGTTAATTTCATTTAGATTACTATCCACTGCTTGACGCCCTTAATATTCTCCACTGATATTAAACACTTTGTGTACCAGCCAAGGAGCTCCTCCCATCAGAGCTTTGCTGAGAGCACCCTGCATTACAGAACTCAAATCCTGTAACTTTGCTGCTGCATGCCTCACAGTATTTGTGGTAACAAACATTTGTCACTAAAAAGGTGACTGGGGAAATCACGCCTTATTAGCAAGGCAAGCTTCTTGCTCTGCACTCAAAAAAGCATCATGTCTAATTATGAATTTTACAGGAACTGTGTGATACAGTAATTGGGATGAATTAGGAGTGCCTTCAGCAAGCTCCATTTAAAGAAAATTAAGATAGTCAAAAGTAATATTCATTATATTTAGTCATTAGTAAATATTTTCAACTAATACAGTAATGGGGAAAAACCCCACAATTCCTAGAAGAAACACTTCTGTGTTTCCTGTAATTATTGAAAATCAAAATATATTTGGTAGAAAGCAAAGTAATTATTTGCTTGCACTGACAAACTTCAGAGCCATGCAGGGTTAGGTTTTTTCCCCAGCCAATGAAACCTTGCTTCAGGAACCAAACTCACTGCTCATTTCTTTTCCCCACTCCTATTCACTCCTCAGACTAACGAGCTATTCTAGAACCAAAACATTATTGCACCAGTGTGTAGCTCCCAACACGTATTGCAGGGATACACAGGCATTTGCTGCACTTCCAAAGGCCTTTATTGCTAATAACTGCTTGGAATTTGCCGCTCCTGCATCGACAACCAAGGACAAAAAAAACAACACAAGGAAGGCACCAGCTGCCAATAAGCTACAGAGTGTTCACTGCCCTGCTTTAGCCCTTGCTGCTGTTCTCATTCAAGAAAAGAGCAAAGCCCACAGCAAAATTAATTCCCACTAGCTCTTCTGATTGGGAATTTTTTAAATTGTCATGTCTAGTCTGTATATCAGATGCAAGATAAAGTAGCTACAGCATCCTGTGATAACATCACATACAACAAACAGCATCATCATAAACCCGAGCATTTCTTTAACTCTGATATGACTTGCACATTTTGTCCTTCCAAGTGTAAATTGCCTCCTTTGCCCCTTTGTTTTTTGCTTTGTAGCTCTTGTCACTGGAAGGTGCTCACCCACCATTCACCAATGCCAGCTTGCTGATAAGGCACTTCCAGCTCTCCAAGGACTGGGGGAAGAGGGGGCTGGAAAAGGAATTGTGCCATTTAAAACCATAATTCAATGGCAAACTGTGCCACAGCATCCCAAACCTGTAGCTCAGGTGTTTACTGCACCACAGCTGCAGCCCCAGAGACAATCACAGTTTTCATCAGGTTCTCAGAATCCTTTCATTCCATCATGGAAATTTTAATCAAGTATGTTGCTGGGACATCAAATCTGGCTAAAAACAATCTGAGGCAGATTTCTCAGATGGGATTTTCAAAGGGCTCCAAGGAGTCAGGCACACACCTTCAGACAGGATTCAGTTTTATTAGAAAGACCCTGGCCTCCCTCCCCAGCTCCAAATCCACAGCTGCACTCAGAAGTTCCCTGGTGATTGTTTCTGTGCTGCCATCCCTTTACAGCAGCTCCTCCTAAGTGGAGTGCTTGCAGGCTTAGCTGGAGGCTGCAAAACTGGAGCTCAGCTTTATTCCTGAGGTTCAGCTTATCTCTATTGCAGAGGAAATGATGGAGCCTGAGAGTGCTAAATGTGCTAGGAAAACATGTACCCAAATAATTATAATATGTCATTAATGAGGATTAAACATTAATAAAATTACTTGCAGAGGGTTCAGTCGATTGCTGGTATCTTTCATGTTAATTAATACTTGGCACTGTATAAATGCTCAGCATGCTTTACTCTATCACAGTTGTACAAGGTAGCTTCCAGAGCAATTTTAGGTACCTGCTAATGAGAAATAATGGATGTCTGAGCAAAGCATTGGGCTGAGCTGAAACACAGAGCTTTGTTCCAGAACGTGAGAGGTGCCCGTGATTCCCAAGAGCATGTCTTTCACTCCAACACTTCTGATTCCAGCCCAAACTTAGTGCAGTGTCAGACTGTCACACTTCTCCAGATACAAGAGCTCCACCATACACATCCTTTTTTGGTTTTTTAGGACATTATCCTGTTTTGGGATTAGCCCCAGAAACACATCAGTGCTGTGTGTATGGATATATAAATCTCTCTGGTGCACCTTTTCCACTCCTCAGAAAAAGACAGGCTTCATTCATTTTTCAAGATCTAAATACAAATTTGTGCCTTCTCTCCACACAAAATGCTGGAACGAGTTTGTCTGGCATCCTCATCTCTCAATGACCACCACAGCAGTCCTCATTTCAGCACAAATCCTTTCCAGAAGGGACAACTGGGGCCTATTTAGCTTCAGTCTGGCTGTGTGGAATAATTCACTTGGACAGTCAATAATGCTACTCTGTAAAATGCCAGCCAAACCCCACCAGAGACAGGAGAGAAGGCCTTCAGCCCAGACTAAACACTGGCTTCTTCACTGCTGTGCACTTCAGATGCTCGTTTGAATAGCAATTAGGCAGCCTGCAGTGGGTTTATGGTGGCTGCAGGATTATCTGACCTGTCAGGTGGGAAAAGCTGTCCCTGCTGACCCTGTGTCCCCAGAGCTCCAGATCTCCCTGTCCCTTGGGTCACCACCTGCCTCTGCACATGGAAATCATCCACTGACATTCAGTATTTCACCCGTTCTTTTCCCAATTACTCTGCAGATCACCTGCTCACTGCACCCAGCTGGAGCAAACTGCCCAAGTCACACAATAAACAGGAGAGGGGCAACACCCCCTAAAGGGATAAGGTGTTTGCTGAAGCAGTAAGATTTCTGAAAGAAAAGGGATGCTCAAACTCGTTGTTATTTTCCCACCAAAAATGTAAGTGTAAAACTCAGGTCAGGTTGGCCTTAGAGGCCAGTCAAGGTGCTCCAGCTTTATTTCTGCACATGCCAAAACAATCTTTCATGCTCCATGAAAACAACCATTCCTTGATAAAGTATAAAAACTCACAGCTTTTCCATATCCTCCCTAGATCATCAGGATTTTTTCTGGTCCTGCTGCGCTCAAATGATGACAGCACCAGACAGGTTATCATCACACTGTCAGAGATCCTTCAAGCTGCCAGCTGCTGCTACTTCAGCCTATTTTTCAACAACCACAGCTCACCCTGCTGCCTGCCAGAGCCTGCATTGCTGGAGCAGCCACTGCCAGCTGGCAGCATTGCTGCAGGAGGAGAAAGGCTGTGCTAATGCCTGCTGCCCCCTCCCCAGGAGGGGGTGTCACTCAGTGACAGGTCCCTGGCAGCAGCAATGACTGGCAGCTTACTGGCATTGCTCTCGAGAACACATTTTCTTAATATGTGCTTAAAACTTGTAAAAGCCCACAGGTCAGAAAGCTTAACAGTAGTTCTCTGCAAGTAGAAGGACGACTTAAGGTTAACTGCTTCCTTAATGTGCAACATAAAATAGATTTACATAGAAAAAGTCCTTTGATTTTAAGTAGCACTTTCTCCTAAGACGGCTCCACCACAGAGGAGACATGACCTTGCTCAGCATCCTTTGAACCAACAGCACAGGAAACCTTTCAGGCACAAGTCTCCCAGACTCAGCTCACTGAAGGAGCTTTCTCCCTGCAGCAGGGAGGAGTATCAAACATTGTTACAGGGTTTTGCTCAATAATGAATAGGTTTGGTGAGCAAGCACAGAAATCCTGCCTGGGACTAGACTGCACTGGTACAGCCCACAAGGAAAGGGATGCAAGGAAAAACACCACAAACCTGCAGCAAACAGGACAGCCCACCTTAAGCAAAAATCCATGAGACAGAATCACTTGCAAAGATGTGGTTTACTCAGGAACACCAATACGCACCAGACAAAGCAATATATGAGGCAAATGTTTGCAGTCTGGCAGGACACACTGGATGCTGCAGAATAAATGTCAGGATAAAACAGGAATCCCCAACCAATTTAAATATTCTTAGCAATAAAAGCATCGTTTTAGGAATAGGTTAAGGAAAATATCACACAATACGTTCTCCAGCCAGTGGCTCCCCATGCCTGTCAAGCCAGTGCTCCTCCTGAGCTGATGCACACTGATGTTGTACTCCAGGGACTCTACTCTTCAACAGAAATAGAATTGCATCTCCATTAGGATGAATTTCCAGACTAAAGGATGTGTCTAATTTTAATTTGCTACACACAGATAATTGACTTTATACTGAAATTGCTGTCATTTAATGTTTATCATATTCAGATCTGATGAGCCACCTAAGGAGCAGGAATTACTCCTCTCAGGTTTGATTTATTTATAGTCTCTTTTCTCCTTACTACAAAGGAAAGAGAAAAATCTTTGGCCCATTCCCAGGGCACACACTGAGCCTGTTTCATGTGTGACATACCAGGAGGTCACACGTTTGCACATCACACTTCCAAGGCTATCCGCAGAGCTTTTACATTACTGCTGCAGTGGATACTTTAAACAGGAATTCAGTGGTGCAGTTTTTTGTTTTGCCTCCAGATTAATCCATCCTTTGGCTCTTCACTGTAGCTCATTACACTTATCTACTGCTATTCATCTTTCTGCTCTGCACACATCAACACCGAGTAGCCAAAAGCCTGCACAGCACCGATCTGTGCCCCAGCACAGCCACACTCCAACACCCCACAGCTCTTCCTCCTGCTTCAGGGGAGATCAGATGGGTTTTGATACTTCAGTTCCCGTTGTATCAGCAAGGCTTTACTCTCCTTCCTTGAAAGCATCCAGCCCCAAATACCCTGCTTGGCTCACAGCCACACCTTCTCAGACACCTGAGAGGGAAGGCACACACTGAGGATTGCCCAGAGCAACAGCAGAGAGAAGAGTTGCTCCAGATCACATGTGACACACAGGAGATGATCTTTCTTTTAGATCACAGCAGGTCAAGATAAAATATTAACCTTCACATAGAAGTTACATTTTAATTCTTGTGTGCTGCTTGGGATCCATCCATAATTATATCCTACTAAGAGTCCTCTGTGTTATCAAGCAGACCTAGTTTTGTTTTCTGTTCTGGGGCACACATTCTTGGTGTGCCTATTAAAACAGCTCCTCCGCTCTGAGACCAAAAGAAGAGGGAGGAGGTAGAAGGCAGAACACCTGAGAGATGTCACGGAAAGTCCTGAAGTTACTGCACAGCAGTTTTGAATAGCACTATTTACAAAGGCCTAGGGAGTACCAGGTTATAGATACTGCAGAAAACACACCGAGTTTTGGGAATGGCACTATGGCTCAATGCAAATTGAGAGCCACTTGTTAGTGCTTCCTGCTGGAGGGCATATGTCATCACCACATGGCAACTCATGGAAGTGTGAAATAGGATCATTACCCACTCCTGCCCCCCATTCTGAAATAAACATAATGAAAACAATCTATTCCTCAGTCCTCCCAGGAACAGAAAGACTTGGAGAGGAACAAGAATATTAAAACAAAAAATACCAGGGGACAAAAGTGATTTTTCAGAGTTAACTCCAAAGCAGTCTACAAGCTCAAGCACTTCCCTTGCAAGTGCATTTTCAGTTTAGTAATAATTAGATCCCCAGTCAAAAGAAGCAGCACTCCTTTACAGCAACTGCAGCACAGTGCAAAACAGCACCTGAAGAGCCCAGACTGAGCAGTGAGCTCAGGGCTGAGCAGAGCAGACCTCAGAACACGTGCCATGAGCCAGCTTTCCTGGTCTCACACAGCCCAGGAGTTTGCTACAGGCTCCTCCTTGCTTTCCAAGGAATCCCCAAACAGACACAGCACGCTCCTGGAACAGGGCAGGTAAGACATGCAAATCTGTAATTCACTGTCCACAGGAGAAAGAGCCCAAAACCAGTGAGCACCATCACAGCAACTGGAAGCCAGCTCTGCCCCTGCTCCCACACACAGGAGCGCTGAGGCACAGTGGTATCCCCAAAAATGATGAAGTTCCTCATGGGAGAGCTTACCTTGTGCGGGAGGGAGGTTCGTAGGCTTGTCTCCTCCTCTGCCATCTCAGTTTGCACTGCAGCCTTCCAGGGTAAAGCCTTTCTCCAGGAGACACAGGTGGAAAACATCTCATCCCACAAGATTTAGTGCTTGGCTGTTAGGTATTTTGTCTATAGCTTTATGTTTCTAGGGATTTAAGCACAGTCTCCTGCCTAACAGGAGACCTTGGCCATAGCTGGGTCCCTCCAGTGCTGCAGACCCCAGCCGTGCCTCTCATCAGCCCTTCCCCTGCAACTTCTCTCAGCACCTGACCCTAATCTCGCCCCTCACCTCTGCGGGCTGGGCCTTTTATCCCAGCCCCAGCAGTTAATCTCGCTAATGAGCTGCACCTGACCCTAATCTCGCCCCTCACCTCTGCGGGCTGGGCCTTTTATCCCAGCCCCAGCAGTTAATCTCGCTAATGAGCTGCACCTGGGAGCCTCAAACCCGAACGGACCAGCAAATCAGTTTCAGCTGTGAAGCCACACGAGACAGGTTATTTTAAAAGTGAGGAAGAGGAGGGTACAGGTGATGGTTCTTTGAGACAATAACCAGGGAAACTCTTCTGAAGCAGGGCAGGTATGCTGTCCTTGCAATGCTGGCACTGCAGCCAGCTCTCCCTGTGCCCCCCTGCCCTGCTCACACCCTGTGCTCACACCCTGTGCTCACACCCGGGCACCATCTCCCAGGAGCTGCCAGCACCCACGCCCTCAGAGCAGCCTCTCTGCTGCCCACATGTTCTGAGCTGCAGTAAATCTGTCTGGCTACTTACTTCTTTCCCTGGTTAAGACATCCTCAGAGATTTGGAGTTTGCTGGTCCCCAGCTGCAAACTCTGCCTGGGATGATTGTCACCTGCAGCTGCAGAAGATGTTATTGTTGTCAGCTGGGGGATGCTCACAGCCCCCTGACTGCAGTGTGCCTCAGCTCCCCAAAACCACCTCCCTTCAGTGCCGGTAGCTTTTTAACAGGGTGCTCTGAAGCTCCCATCCCCAGTTCATTTATTCAGGTGTTTCTGTGCTGAGTTAAACACTGCAGCAGCTGATTCACAGCCCAGATCACTGTCTCTCCTACCCTTATGTTTAAAACACCTTCCTGAGATGCTGAGATCCCCTCTGAACAGTCTAGCAGGGAGGAGTGACTGGAATCTGAATGATGTCCTACTCTCCAAATGAGTGCTTCAAGTGACAAAGGTGGGACTGAATGCAAAGGAGTGGAAAAGGTTTCAGGGAAAAACTGAGAAAGGTCTCATTTATGTCCTAGCCAGGAAAAGGAAGAAAAAATTCTAAGCTTCAAACCACTTTTGGGATCTGGAAAATTCCAGGGATGGGGCAGCCATAGCTTCTCTGGGCACCCTGTGCCAGGGCCTCACCACACTCACAGGGAAGAATTATCTCCTAATATTTAACGTACACCTACCCTCTGTCAGTTTGAAGTCACTCCCACTTGTCTCATCACCTTGCCAAAATTCTCTCTCCTGGATTCCTGGAGCCCCTTCAGGCACTGGAAGGTGCTTCAAGGTCAGCCCAGAGCCTTCTCTTCTCCAGGCTGAACCCCCCCAGCTCTCAGCCTGTCCTCACAGGGGAGCTGCTCCAGCCCTGGGCTCAGCCCAGTGGCCTCTCCTGGACTGCTTCAACAGATCCATGTCTTTCTTGTTTCTTTTAGGTTTTTTCCTTTTACAAAATGAAATGAAATAACCATAAGAATCAATTAAAATAATTTAAAACCAGCAATTTACAGAAATCACTTTATTAAATTGAAAGTTCTTGTTCCTTTTTTTAACATTATAGTATGAAATTTACTACAGAAGATATAATCAAAATTATTTATAAGAAAAAATTATCAGTATGTTTCTTTATTTCTAATCTTTTAAAATGTGTTTTTAGTGAAATCAACACTTCTTTATTAATTTAATTCATCACCATTTTTTTGGATTATTATTCCCAGTGCTAACCAGAGTACTCAGCTGCTGTAGTATAAAATGTGATTACATGCTATAAAGTCACCAAGTATTTTCATCTGGAATATAAATGGAAGTAACCTTTCCAAACAGAATATATTAACATATGCCAGAGAATCCATTGGTTATTCTGAGGCCTCTTTCTTTCAGTCTTTAATCACTAATGCTATCATTTTAAAGTCAGTTTTACAAATGACAAAAGGACCAATAGCTCTCCTGAGAATGTGGGATTTTTCTCAATCCAGACAAAGTCTCACAAGTGTGTTATGTTCTAGTAATTAAGTTTTAAGCAGAAATGTTGTCCCATTCCCTAAAATGATAAACAAAGCTGATTCTTCAGAGCTGTATTAAGCTCCTTGCAATGAAATAATCCTCATCTGAGGAGTACAAATATGCAGATGGCCTATTATGTCTTATTCTTTCAAGCAGAAGGAAATTAGAAGGAACCAAACTAACAAATATCCCCAGGCAAGGTTTGCAAAACCCTGAAGGAAATGGAGAAGCACATCTGTTGCTCTTCATCTCTTGCAGCATAGAGAACAAAACTGATAAATACACCTAGAAAAGGGTCAGGAGAGGAGAGAGGAAACTGAGGGAGTTGAGAAAGGAAACTGAGGAGTTGTCAGGTGCTCAGGAGCTGTGTGGTCACACTGTCTCAGAGACCAGATCTCTCTATCTATCAGTCAATAAAGCTCGTGCTCCTGGCTTTAGGGGAAGACACAAACCTAAGGATTTCAGTGGCTGTATATGGTTTCTCTCAGTCCCTTTTTCCAAGAGGCCAGCAGCACCACGCTGTCTCCTTGAAGGTGCACCCAGAGCCTCTGGTAGGGAATGGAGCACACGCACATGCAGGAAGGCTTGGAGTGGGAACTCGTTATGTTTTACCTATGCTCAAAAATGTAACTAGAATTGCTGTGGTGAGAGAGCTCTCACCACAGCAGAAACTGGTCTTAGTGATGGAGATTTAATTATTCTGGTATTGACAAAAATGAGAATTGAAGGAGGAATCAACCTGCAGACTTCCACAGGCAGTAAAAAACAGGTTTATCTTTCACTGTGCATTGAGCTCGTAGCTATGATAAATTCAGCAATGGTCTGGTGGGTGTTTAGTGCTTTATGGTAACGTGTCACTTGGCATCAAGCAATCATGGTCTTAGGCTATGAAGCTAACAAATGAGACTTCAGCCAGCATCATGTTGCTAAGCTCAAATATTCCCAGAAAGATGGTGTGAGAGGAGGGGGGAGAACAAGGAAGAAGTGATATTTAAAGCAAACAGAGTAAATAATGCAATCAGGTTGATCCCAGCAACAGCAAAGCTAAAAGTGATAATGGAAGTTACTGGAGTAAAGCAACAGCATATCAAATATAGACAGAAAGCAATTACAAAAGGTATAATAGAAAATTGAAAGTACAAGCTAACTGATGTAAAAAGCTCACAAAAGCTCTGTAAACATTCAAGGGGGAAAAGTTGCTAATAATAATCCACGAAGGCTCAGGGAATACTAATCAGCCTTGAGCTGCTCTTCATTTGTACAAGGACATATGGGCCCATTCCAGGTTTAAATAAATGACTGAATGACAGAGATTAAACCCATTGATGTTCTTTTAAAAGTAAAAAAAAAAAAAAA
>VWZT01012350.1:461932-488713 GCA_013397055.1 Pachycephala philippinensis | reverse complement strand
AAAAAGGTAAGATTTCTGGCATCAGTCAGTAACGCACCAGAAATAGATTTATTGGACTTTCAGAGAGTTTCAAAAGCCACGAGTCTATCTGCAAGGAAAGCATGACTTACACACACAAAGTGAACCCACCACTGGGTGTGGTGTGGGCCGATGCTGCTGCGCTCAGCTCAGGAAATTTGCTGCCCTTCAGGCCTTTTCTACATCACTCATTTTACTGCATTTACCTTTGCAAGAAGCCAAATTTAAATTACTTTCAGAGTGGACAAAAATAGACATACAGATGCTGTACAAAGCAAGGAATACTGCATAGCAGGAAAATTAGACACCAATCATCCCAGGTTCAATCCCACATTCAGCCTTAGCTTTCCTGGACAGGTAAGTTACTCAGATTTCTGGCAGGATTTCTAAAGCCCTCTCACCTTCAAAAGCCTCACTGCTTCGTCCACATTTCCTCAGCACAGGGCTCAGAGGGGTACCCATTATTTATTAGAATTGCTAATTCTACAACTGCACTTCCAGTATCCGAGGAACAAAATTCACATGAAGAAGAAGAGCAGCAGGAATCCAATTGCTGTCTCAGATGGGCAGTGCTGAAGGCCCACAGCTTTGCCTGGTTATTCTCCCAGTGTGGACATCTGCTGATACAGAGGAAAACACACAAGGAGAACACCACAGTGCCGTGTCAGAGGATGGCCTCTTTGCTGTCAGCCTCGACTGACTCAGATTTCATCTCTTTCTCTCCTTGCTGGGTTAGAGAAGCTGGCAAGGTAAAATTCACATGAAGTAAAAAGGAACCTGGTAGGAGGTGGGGAGCCTCGGTCACTCCATCAGCACATAGAGAAGCAACATAGATTTGAGATACTTCCTACTGAAATCCTACCCTCAGTAGGAAGGGAAGCACTGAGCTCTCTATTTTAGTATTTGTTTTCTTGCTTTTAAAGCACATTTGGTTTTTTTAAATTGCTGTATCTTTAACCCTGTTGCTCATGCTAATCAAAAACACTTGTTCTTAGAGTGTGACAGCCAATAAAGAAATAAATTTAGAAATTAAGCTGAACCATCTATAAAGAAATTATAAAACTCAGTATTAATGATCCATTTCAATCTTAAACAATAGAGTTTTGTGCATCACTGATGAATCAGCCAAATATATGTAATATTCATTGTTACTTTTGACAGGAAAAATAAGTAACATGCAATGCTATCTTTGTACAGAGGGTCTGACTCTCATTTCCCACAGAATTCAGCCATTTGCCCATATTTAGCTGATCAAGCAAATGAATTAATCATTTTTCCACTATTGTACCTGCAAAAAAGAATAAACACTGAGTCTTGAAAGACTTCTAATAAATCCATATATTATGTTAGTCCCATCCTGCATTTATTCTCTGCATTAACATAAATTAATGGAAGATGCAACAAGCAGCTTTAACTGACACCTGCAGTAATTTGGACAGGGCCAGGCCCAGCAGTGCTGAAGTGTTAAGGGCACAAACTCAAACCTCAGCCATGCAGAGTCAGTGACAGCCAGGCATCCCCCAGAGGAGAACGCAGGCAGTGCTGCCCCAAGGCAGCATTCTGCCCCAAGTGCTGCTGCCCAAAGGAGATCCTCTCCACCCTCTGCTCACGGCAGGGCACAGCCATCTCCCCACGGATCCTCTCCATCCTCTGCTCACGGCAGGGCACAGCCATCTCCCCACGGATCCTCTCCATCCTCTGCTCACGGCAGGGCACAGCCATCTCCCCACGGATCCTCTCCATCCTCTGCTCACGGCAGGGCACAGCCATCTCCCCACGGATCCTCTCCATCCTCTGCTCACGGCAGGGCACAGCCATCTCCCCACGGATCCTCTCCATCCTCTGCTCACGGCAGGGCACAGCCATCTCCCCACGGATCCTCTCCATCCTCTGCTCACGGCAGGGCACAGCCATCTCCCCACGGATCCTCTCCATCCTCTGCTCACGGCAGGGCACAGCCATCTCCCCACGGATCCTCTCCATCCTCTGCTCACGGCAGGGCACAGCCATCTCCCCACGGATCCTCTCCATCCTCTGCTCACGGCAGGGCACAGCCATCTCCCCACGGATCCTCTCCATCCTCTGCTCACGGCAGGGCACAGCCATCTCCCCACGGATCCTCTCCATCCTCTGCTCACGGCAGGGCACAGCCATCTCCCCACGGATCCTCTCCATCCTCTGCTCACGGCAGGGCACAGCCATCTCCCCACGGATCCTCTCCATCCTCTGCTCACGGCAGGGCACAGCCATCTCCCCACGGATCCTCTCCATCCTCTGCTCACGGCAGGGCACAGCCATCTCCCCACGGATCCTCTCCATCCTCTGCTCACGGCAGGGCACAGCCATCTCCCCACGGATCCTCTCCATCCTCTGCTCACGGCAGGGCACAGCCATCTCCCCAGGGCCGAGGGAAGGGCTGGGAGCTCTGCACAGGTGCCAGGCACAGCCCCTGCAGTGTCTCTCACACCCCTGGGCAGTGCCCAGGACACAGAGCTGTCCGTCTGTCCTGCTTCGTGCTCCTGCCCCTGGGCATTGCAGAGACCACACCCATTTTTCTGCTTGGGCCTGTCTATCTGATTATTGGCTTCTATAAATAATTGAAGATACTGATCTCTTGGCATTTAGTTCTGCTTTAGAAAATTCTCTCATGCTTTAGTTTTCCCTGTTTTCTCAAAGAGCACAACTTCTCTGCCAAGTGAGAAACTTCAAGCTGTAATTTTTGTTAAGAATTAACACTTCAACAGCAGAATAAACCTCAAAACATGGGACTCATAGTCAGTCACAAGTGTGATACAGAAGGCAAAGAAAAGACAATTTTGAGAAGGGACACTGGGAAAATCCTAGATTTAGAAGTAAACATTAAATTAGCAAGAATTAACACTTTTTTTCTTTTTATTAACAGCAGTTCCAATGTTTAAGTTCAATCATCAGTCAGTGACACAGTTCAGAGATCAGAATATCTGGAACTCCTTTGAGGCACATGGATCTGTGCATTTCTTCCTCATACATTCCCCAAAGTAGCAATAACTTTCTTAACATTCACCAGCTTAAAATAAAAATGTACTGAAAATGTACAGTTTATTATAAGTCTTAGAACACCTTGTCTTTTCCCCATATAGTTCATCACAGCAATAGCAAATTCAAAGTCATTAAGTATAGAGCATGATAATTTATTAGAGCTTCATCTCAAGCTCTATACATAATGCTTTTTCAACATTCTACATTCTTATTATGGTCCTGACAAAATTTCCCTCTGAGGCATTAGAATCATTTATAAGTATTTAGGCCCAAACTCTTGCAAAGTGCAACAAAAACAGCGTAAAACCTTCAGCATCCAAATTTCTAAGAACGGTAGGGTTTGTAAGCTTAAACATTTAAATGTAAGGGGACTTTTATTTCAAGTACTGTAAAAGAGAAACATTGCCACTTACTGGCAGTACCAATGTCTTTGCAATATTTGTAGGCATTTATGTGCATCTTCAAATGCTCTGTTAACCTTTATAGTATTTGTCAATAAAAAGCCCCATTAACATTTAAACTGTGTATGTCCAACTACCTACTTCAAGCAGCAATCAAAAGATAGCCTGTAAGAAACAGTTATTTATTACAGACTGCATTATTGGGGCTGTACACATTGGAGATTTCAAAAAGCTCACATTCCTTATAGTTAAAAAAGCAAAAGGTAAAAAAAGGTAGAAAAAAAATATCAATCATTAATTGGGAAAAAGGCTGAGCGTGGCCTGAGCAGGAGATGTGACCATCACGGGTGAACGGGCATCACCACAAACACAGAACAGCTTTGGAAAGAGTAGTGCCGCCAGCTGGAGCCACCCCAGGAATACTGGAGGTCTAAAGAGATCACACTGGATAGGAAACTAAACTTCAAACACTGCTCTTGCAGCAGAAACATCAGAACTTACCTGATATTAACAACTAACCTTACCTGACACTGAGAATTTGCCTTCATCAGGCAAAAGCTTAATTAAAGATAACATTATTACTGGACAAGAACTGAAATCAGACAGACTCTTCAATCAAGCTGCTGAACTGGAAGTGACAATGACATAATTCACCAGTCCAGCTGTGTCCCCTAAAATTTTGTTTCAAGCAATACTGATTTAGTAGAATCCCTGTGTGCTGCTTCTGCAAAGTGAGTATTTCAAAAGGTAAGGAAAAATAATCCCAGAATCTAGAGACTGAAACTGAAATCAAGTAGTCTATTACCACTGCTTTTATAAATCATTAATAAGGACAGCATGACCTGTTCCAATGAAAAGAAAAAAAAAAGCATTAATTGTCTTCAAGTATGAGAGATGCACTCACAGTGACAGCAGAGGCATTCATTTAATCACTTTACAACAAGGAAATCTATAGACTCCATAGAAAATTTACAACCAAAATGGAGCTAATGTGACAAATGGTGCTCATGTAGCAAAAATGAAAATGTCAAGTCTGCAAATTCTACAAAAATGTGTTTTAGTGGCTTTGCCTCCTCAGGCTCCAGTTTGACAGAGCACCACTGCATACAATCCCTCCTTGCACCTCACGTCCGTCTCGTCTTCTGTTTCTTTGTTTGTCTCTTTGCATCCTCTGAGCCCCCAGTGTCAGAGCCTGCCTGTCCCAGAGCCCGGACACCTTGCAGTCGAGTGGTCAGCTGCAGCAGTAAGGGAATAAGCTGGGGAAAATAAAAGCAAGTTGTGGTTACAGTGGTATGTAAGGCCTGAATGGTACCGTGCTTTAGACATGTAGCCCCTGACAAACAGAATCTATTGCATACATGGCACGTCTACAAAGACATCAGAATATGGCAGCAAATCTTGGGGAGGAATCAAACCAAACTTCTGGGAATTTCTGATAATCAAAACCTAAAGTGATTGTTTGAGAGGAAATGAAACTGCATGGTCAAATTTAATTTCTCTTCTTGGTAAAACAGAAATCCAGTCATACAAGAAAAGACTAGAAGAGCACAGCTTGTTAACAAAGACAGAGGGCCTTACATAGCAGGTATTTGTATTGCTCTTGAGAGCTTTTGAACTAGGGAGGGTATAAAGCTAAAGAGACCAGACTTGAAGACTTGCAAGACTTTTTCCAGTCTGATTGTACCAGAAGCCAATAAAATAATTATTTTCATTCCTATTATCACTGTGTCTGGTTATCTGAATTTTAATGATGCTGTATTGTTTTTTTCTCAGACCAATCAAATCAGAAGCCAAAATTCAGCCACGGCACAGGAACTCACCTCCGTGCTGAGCGTTTTTTAAAGGAAGGGAATTGTCCAAAAACATGGCTACATTGTGGCTGTTCTTATGTCACATAAGGGGACTGTGACTGCATCTCTCTGCATAACAACCCAGCAAAGCCTCACTTAGCACAGTACAACATACCCATTGACAGGACAGTGATATCTGGGTGAGAGCAAACCCCCCTGCCCCACCTTATCGTGGTTGTAGCCAGCCAGGAGCAGCAGCAGCGTCAGCGGCAGCGCGATGTAAGAGCCTTGGGCAATATCCTGCTCAGGCAGCTTCCTCTGCAAACAGTGCACATCACGGATTTCGTTTTTTTTAAACAGTTGCCTGTGAAATCCCTCAGCTCTAAGGCACTCTAAGGATCATGAGGCACATCCAGCCATTCTCATCTGACTTCCTTCCAATTGCTGTTCTAGGATTTACTTTACCTTCCACTTCAAAGCCATCCTCTGGATCAGTCACTCATGACTGACCCCGTCCTGAGGTGTGCTGCTTTGTAAAGCCAATTCACTGGTGGTCAGTCTCCACTGACAGTCAGCCTGGTGTGCTTTCATTTACCTGTCCCATGCTGCCCACACCTCTACGACCCCACTACAGCAGCCATGCCAGCACAGAACCTTTCAGGCACATCTGCACCCTTCATCTCCTACTGCTGTTTCATGTTCCCCTCCTGTTCCACTGGCAACTGAACACACAGCAAATCCAAATTAATTGTCACTTTAATGCCACTCACAAACCTCTTCATATCTACACTGATAGAAAGTTTGGCCAAGAGCACAAAATACATGCAGGTTACAACACCAAATACTGCTCCCGAGGTGAACATTGGAACGTGGAAGTATTTAGTACTTACAGTGGGACTGAAGACCAGTGTAATGTGTTTATGATATCCAATGGCAGTGAAAGAAACTTGAGGCAGGGTGTAGTCATACTGTGATTTAGACAATGTAGAATCCAGGAGCACCACGTAATTCTGTGGGTAAAAAATACACTCAGGCTACAGCATCAGGAGCAGTCTGAGGCAAAATCACATTTAAAGGCAAAGGTCAGTTAAACAGGCTTCAGATCTTCCAAGACACTGGTTAGTCCTGCATGAATACAGCTCTGCAGGCACACCATAAATTACACTTCAGTGTCCTTAGAGGAAAAAAAATAAAGTGATCTAAGCTAATTATCCAGCAATATTCTTACCTCTCCATCTCGCAGTAGTGGTGGGAAATGAAAAAACAGGGACAGGCCTAAGTTGACTGTATGAATTGGGTTGTCAAGGTTTTCACTTTTGTAGAGCTTCACCTGTAAATGAAGGAAGAACGCACAAACCAGGTATTTCCAAGCCTGCACCACAATAGGTATTTCAGACATCCCACATCTTCTGGGATAAAAGCACTTCAAAATTCATCATGTGTTTATAGGAACAGAAAGTTGTCAAGTAAGAACACCTGGAAATGTTCTAATCTGTGATACAAAAAGTCACAGAAACAGTCTTTTTATAGAACTTGAAATAACTTAGGAACGACTGCTGTCTGACATTTTCACACACCTAGCATATGAAAAGCAGTCTGTGCTGTGATCACAAAACTGCTCTCACTTGTGTCTGTATCCAAGCTTAGCACATCCTCCAAAGACAAGGATGTCTGCACTGGAGGCTGGGGTGATGCCATGCACCCATCAACAGCTCACGTGCAGTACATGCAACACAAGACCCCACCTAATATGAAGCGAGCACAGGCTTGGATAACTTCCATACAATCAAATTTTGACATCCATTCCTATTTGCTCAGGCTGAACTGCAAGGGTATAAATTTCCCCAGAGAGATGGGACACATGCTCAGGGCTCTTCAGTAAGGTGACACATTTTGCCTTCACACCTGCTCTGAGTGTTGGATCCTTTGGATGTCTCCCAAAAAAGCCAGCAGCTTAGCAATGAGATCTTGGCAGGTGAGATGCATAACAAACTAGTGTGAAAGAAATCCAAGCACTGCATTTATATTTGTAGGTAACATTTCAAGGAGCTTTTAAACCTGAGAAATGACACTGTAACTCCTACTCCACTGACACCTCTTGCAGACACTTCCAGCATTTGCACCCTAAGCCAAAAGGATCAGAGGTGTTTAGCAAGTTTTTTCAGATCATAGTGCAGTGTTTGGAATTCTGAAAATTTCAGCTTTCCTATTTGTCTCATACAGTCTATTATTATGTACTTTAAAATTCACATGTCCTGTGGTATCACTGCACTCACATGGTATCTTCAGGTTTTGACACACAGGTCAAAAATTTCAGGTGTTTCAGGAATTAATGCAGTCTCTAATACAAAGGACTCATTTCACCCTTGCTGTCTTGATCCCTCTACAGACAGAGCATCCCTAATCAGGGAAGCAGATCCCAAAATGCACAGGCCAACCAGAGAAGGTGTTTCTTAAACATATTCCCATGAAAAATGGGAACATTAAAGCAAAGCAGTCAGGAACACTGTAATCTTCATTCTATCTGGAATTCAAATTCTCCTTCATTAAACTATTAGTTCTAATTTGAATTAAATGTGTTCTCTGGCTACTGAACCACTTCCAGTGACCCCGCAAAAAAAATCATTGTGAAAGCAATAACAGATACACTTCACAAAGATGAAAGGCTTGAACTTACACATAATGTGGAGAGATATTCAGAAGCTGTAATCACATTTCCACTTAAATCAAATTGATTAATTTGCCGGAACGCTATAATATTAACGTCATCAATGTCACTGTTCCCAACCTGCAGTGGAAAACAGACTCAGGTGTTTACCAACAGAGGAACAGCTAACAAAGGACAGTAACACAACCATTAACACAACACAAATATTGCTGATCATTTTAAATAAAAAGTGAATTCTGTTCTATGCTAACCACACGGAAGCTCGAAAGCTTTCCCATGGCAAGTTCCTGTTCTCCAGAGTGCACCTCCTGCAATTGCAGACTTGTGCATTATCAGCATGAGGCTCATGACATTAAGCTAAACTAAAAAGGGAAGTATCAAAAGCACACACTATTCTGGAAAAGGCTGAGGTACATCCACAGGGCTGCCTGATCTCAGAACACTGGTCTCAGTATTTGGATCTGTGCTGAGAGATGCACAGAGATGTTTATACAGTTGATTAATGTGGAATATTTAACAAGATTTCACCAGTTTTCAATTCAAAATTATTACATCTTATAAAAATAAAACTGCTAGTCCAAATTACAATTTCACCAACACCAAGACTGCATGATTTGGACCCAATAATACATAACAATATCTCTCAGTCCATAACTAAATACAACAATAGAAGAATGTGACAATTTATGATATCCTGAAGTTACTACTGCTTTGTTCCAAAGCATAAAGAAATGTTGAAAGGTATTCCATACACTTATTCTCTTGTTTCTGGATGCATAGTTTTCATGACTGTGTAAGAATCCTTTTCACTTGTTTACTGTTTGGGCTTTCTCTCACTTCAGTTTTGAGCTATGGTGCTGACACACAATATGGGACCTGTTTTTAGGGAGCTAACTTGCTGAAAGGCACTTGTCTAAACAGAATGCATTCACTACATTGCTGCTGATAGAACAGACAGAATGCCCAGACAGATCCATTTCATATCTAAGTGATGCTACAAAAAAACAGAAAAAATTACCTCAATTGCCCGATGCTGTGGTAAAGCTCTTTCAATGTGATCATTGCCTTCAGCTTTGAGTTGGACATGATACACACAGCCAGGCTGAAAGCAACATTCAGATGATAAATCCCAACACTGAATAATACATACTTTAATTTTAGACAGCAGTAAGAGAATTTTCTAACATTCCATTCAAGATACACCACCCAAACAGATTTAACTCTATGCAGTTAAAGTTTTCCTTATCTCAAATGCAAAATTCAATTCAATAACACTATTAGGACTGTTTATTGTCAGAAAATAAGAAAAGGCTATAGAGAATTTTCATTAGTTTGTTACATTACAGTATTAAAAGAAATCATCTGCTGTGATGAAGGAAAACACAGGATTAAAAGCTGATCAAACATTGCCTTCTACTTCAGCAAATTGTTGACTCCTTACATAATAAATTCAGCTTCCCCATTCCCTGAAGAACAGCTTACTTCACATACATGCTGTGCAGTCAACATCATACACACACCCAATATCCTGCTAAAAACAGGCTGTTGGTATCTTCACAGGAGAAACTAAACACTTCCCTGGTTCTTTTGCCTATGCAAATTCCCTGCTGGTCACCCAAGCACTGACCAGGGGCTTGTGCCATGCCACACCCACTGCTCAGTGTGTGTGGAGGCCATCCCAGCATGCTGCCAGCAAGGCCACAGACATGCACAAGCTTTCCCCCTTTTATCAGGCTGAATGTTCACTACATGACCGTGTTTCTTCCCACAGAGAGACTCGAGGGAGTCTGAGTTAGCAAACATGACGGGAAAACAGAAAGCAGTGGCTACTGAACAGAACCCATTTCACTGCTCCATCACCAACTGACAGAAAAGTAAATGACAGAGAGCCTGCTACTCCTTACCCGAAGGCCACGGAGCCTGAATTTGCCCTCTTCATCAGTTATTGTGTCCTCTCCATAGATGCTGCAATCCTGCTGTCCCACAGCTTCCACTGAGACTCCCTGCTCAGGCTCTCCATTTAAAGAGGAAACTGTGCCATAACAGCTAGAAGTATAAAGAGAACCAGTTGCTAGATGTGCAGATGCTGTTTTAATGCATATTTTGAGGACATTTTATTGTTATAACTGATAAAAAAAGTACTTAGTGTATTCACCATAGCATGGAGAAGGAAAGGGGTGTTTATAATGTGTGTGTAAAACAGTTTAAAACATCAGAATTCGCTGCAGTTCAGAGCACAACTTTAAGAATCCAAGTTCACTAAACTCCATCAACAGCAGCTCTTTCTTACCCCTGAGGGTAAGGAAAGCAAGGATCTTGAAGTTAGGTATCTGAATTGATCTACCATACCTAGAACAGTCCTCTCCTCTCCCACTGGAGGCAGCACAAACCCCTTCCAGTGCCACTGAGACAGTCCTTTCACAGCCATGTTTCTTCCTATAGCTCTGCCATCTGGGCTTAGCTATATATCCACATCCATGAAAAAAGGCCAAAAAAGTACTTATACACAGCATAATTAAGTTCAATTGAGACTTGGAAAGTCTCCTCCAAACCTGCAAGAACAGGTGTGCTGGGAGGAAACACACATTTGGCACAACACATCCTCATACAGCCTGAAGCATTTTCCATGGCTTTCCAGCTCCACTGACCTGTAGGCTGTTCTGTAACCAGTGATCTGGATTTTGAGATTTTGTCCTTCCTGCACTTCAATCATTTGTGATGATGGTTCAAAGCGAAATTCTTTCATCATGGGTTTAAAATAGTACTGCCCTGGGCTCTGCAAAGAGGCACAAAACAAGCTGTTTACTCACAGAGATGCAGAAACTCACCAACTCCAAACAAATATGCTTTGCAAGAGCTCTCTGAAAAGCTGAAGTCCTCTGCCCCAACCACAGGCTAAACTGGTTGGAAAACGAGAGCAGTGAAAAACAGGGAGCACACTGGACAACAAACCAATGGAATTCCCCCTGGTGACAAATTGTTCAGAGACAAAGGAAACTACAGCCCTAAAACCTTACCACAAGACCTCAAGGACAGGAAAGTGACCACAAAAGAAGGATGTCTGCAAGGAAACTATTCAAGCATGACTACACACATACAGATCAATAATGTAATTAGATTTCCTTCCCCTAAAGACTCTCCAGTGATCATCAACAAATTGGCTCATTTCATGTTTACAGACTGCAAATTAGTAACTGAGATCAATCAACATCATCTACGACCGGTCGGGGAGAAATCTCTTGCCATGTTAGATTTCACATCTTTCATTCCCTAAGATTTGAAGTGCTGTTCATTCTCAGGGATCTACATCTCTCATCGTGGGTTAGGGTTTCAAAGGACACCTGCCACTCAAGAGAGCCCTGTTTGGGAGGGCAAAGTAACACAGCCCTGCACACGGTCACGTTCAGAAGAATCATTCCAACTTACCAGATTGGAAAAAGTCAGCATGCCATTATCCTGGGTGAGGAGGTTGGACCGAAACACCCCTCCACTGAGAGACAAGAGAACTCCAGCAAGAGCCTGGTCATCCTCTGATTTGATCTGTTTTTGAAAAACCAGTAATTTTAAGTGTGAGGGTTTCTTTATGGAGAAGGGCTCAGGTGAGAAGCCCCTTGTGGAGTGCACAGGTTGGCTGGCTCTGAGCACTCAGCTGTGAGCAGAACCAAGCACATCTGCACTGCCCCTGCTGCCAGAGCACAGGGCTGCAGAGCCCTCTGCTCCCCAGCCCTGGGCAGTCCCAGCCCATGGCACACCATGTGCCAGCACAGCAGCCTTTCTCTGCCACTTCATAGAACACGCTGTGGGGCCAGAACAAAGCATCCCAAAGGCTGGAACCAGGCACTAGCTGGACCAGACTACACCTACACCTCGAGGGATAAAACTCATCAAAAGAGGGTGGTCCAACTCTACAAAAGCAAACAAAGCCAGTCTTTTGGACTGCAGACTCTTACTTTCACTCTATAAACCTTGCAAAGTTATCTTCTGCACGGCAAGTCATGGTCTACAACTGAGCTCATCCACTGAGGTTTGTCTCCTCGTGACAAAAATTATTATCCAAATAATAATAAACTATCCCAAAATCCCACACTCATTTGTCTTTGGAAGACATGGATTAACTTTTTGCCTGTCCAGCTCCAACTGCACACGCTATTCATTTAGAATCCAAAGTGTTTAGAACATTACCTCAAATGTCACCCCGGCAAGAGCAAAAGCTTTGAAGTCTCCAACTGTTCCTTCTACTGCAGTCAAAACAAAACCTTCCTTCTGAGCAGTGATTGTGTATTCCAAGTCACTGTGGAGAGGCCCAACGCTTCAAATAAAAGGAAACCAGAACTTGTTTCAGAAAAAACACTTGGATATCACATACACACTGTCAAGTAACCACTGCATTTTAACTAAAGAATCCAAAGGTTCAAAACAAATCTGTTCATTACCTGTAAGCACCTCTGTCATCGGTGAAAACTGTGATAAGTGGGGAGGTTGCTCCCTTCTCACTAATGACAATCTCAACGCCTTCCAATTCAGGATGAATCCGCCCTTCCAGAAATAAGCCTGCTTTTCCATGAATCTCTATCAGCTTCCCGGGACAACTCTCTTGGTCATTGTGAAGGGGATTTAAGACAAAGAAAAAAATAAAAAATGCACTTGACACTCTGATTTACATCAGGAGTTACTACTTCCAAAGTGATCAGCTGGTGGCCTTTTACCTTAGAACAAGAGATCAATCCACACAATTGCATGACCTCTCAACATATCTTAAACCTTGTTTTTGCACAACTCTTTTTCTAGGTGACAGTACTATGAACAATTCTGAGAATCTGGTGTAATACCCAGAAACCTGGCCTTCCTCTTGTGCCAGGTGGTTTTTCAGCACTCTGAAGAATATTCTGATGATAAAAACTACACTTGCATCCTCTATCAAATAGCTTCCAAATTCCAGAATGAAACTGGCCCAAAGAAATAGCTGCAACTGAAACTTTCCTAACATTATTTTTTTGAGTTATTCACATGTTTATCTACATAGGTACATTTCTACCTTAAAAATCTACTCGTCTCAAACAATAAATTATTTATATTTACCTCCACTAACAACTGCTTCCACATAAGGGGGGTAGAAAAGCAGCTCTTTTGATGATGGTGTCACAGTAATTTTCTCTCCAGACCTGTAAAACACAAATAAGATATAATTAGAAGAAAATTGAATTAGCAGCTCTCAAGTAGAACAGAGTACAGCATATTGACCCAAGAATGCATCTAAATACTCCACGAAAAAAGTATCAGCAACAATCTAAGCAAAATTCTTACTATGTGGTACTAGGTTTCCACACGTGCAGAGTCACCCCAGGCATGGGCACCCAGAGAGCAGCTCTGTCCCACCTGGAACTGTGTCACCATTCTGCTTGGCAGAAACACCACACAACAGGACAAACACTACACCTTGTGCACTGGAGCTTGGTCTTACCGTGCCCAGTAGGAAAATTCATACAGGAATGGTCCTTGGAGCTCCTCCACCATTTCTTGCACTGGTGGCTTTGTTCCTTCCTCCTCCTGACCCTTCTTTTCTCTCTCCTGCCGGCGGCTCTCGATCTCTGCCAGCTGCTGCTCCCGACGGAGCTCCTGAACAGATTTCAGGGGCCCTAAAACCAAGGCAGGTTCACTGTCAATGGATGACCTGAAAATATGAACAAAAAACCAAAATCATCTCCTTCCATATGGAGAGATAAGGGCTTGTTGTATCTGTTAATTATTGCCTTTATACCACCACAGACAAGTCCCAGGATATTTTTCAAGCCCATTCCTTTTTAACTGCCCTGTTTATTCTGGCAAGAGCACAGGAGTGATAAATTTTTAGGCCAAAGGATCAGTTTGCAAGAGTACCTTTAACAAAGCCCTAAACTAAAAAAGAAAGGGTGGAACGTCAAACCTGAGAACAAGCTTAATACAGAAAGGATGAGTTATACAAAATAAAGACTGCTAAGCTTGCTTTTTTTTCTGAACTACGAGCTTTTGCCTCAGAACCTACCTCTCAGGAGCAGAGAATACAAAAAGAAAATAACTTACGTCACACATAAATACTTCCAAGAGCCAGCAATTCCCAGGAAATGCTCTGAGTTCTCACCTCTCTGCCCTATACATTTGAACTACCCAGTTATCTTGTCACTGTCCACTAAACAGACTGCTAGATAAGTTCAACCAAGTTCTTAGAATCGGCTCAGAACAATACATTTTGTTTCACTCTCCCTGATCTTGCATCCTCTCTTTTTTAGCCTTTTCTTCTAGACTCCAACCATCCTTTGTATCTTATCATCTGTCTCTTCTCCAACAGTCTGAATTCTCAGTGAGGAGAGCACCAAAATTATCACCATTACTTTTCCAACAACCCCTTTAGATTACCAGGATAGTTCTGTCTCCTGCTTCAGTCTTCCCCTATATTCTAGTTTGTCTTTTTTAAGAGACATAGTTACTATTGCTCTATCACACTAAGTTTTATTAAGGCTTTATATTCTTTCTCTGGAGTCCAGACATTACTACAGTTTTATTTTTAAAACATATCAAGCCATTATCAAAAACTGGTGAGAATCAGCTTTGCTTTCTGTTGAGGTTGTTTGGGGTTTTTTGTTAACTGAAAGTTAATGGGTCACAGCCACGGATCTGGTACACAGACTTGTAAAAACAACTGACTTGTTTATAAACCCAGAGCTGTTCCCTTTATGTTGATGGCACTTCTCAAACTGGACTTTAGCTGAAAAGCTTGAGGCAGGACTGATCAGAGATATCTGTGGCAACTGAGCTGCCTTCGAAGCACTTGCCAAGTCTCCAGAAACCCAACACGCTGAGAAGGTTGGTACAATATTCATCTCCTCACTAAGTTGTTTTTAAAATCCTAATGGCTCTCTGCTGTCTCAGTGTCTCCTTTCCAGCTGCTGGAGTTGCCCAGCAGTTGCAGTGATAGGGTCATTAATCTTTGAGAACTCGAGGCAATGCTCTGCAGGTAATGTTCTCTGAAAAGATGTTTTCTGCACTCAAAAAAGTTTGAGAACCCATAGTCTAGAACAAGCAGACACCAGGAGAGTATCAATAAAACACTCATCATTATCAAACACTTTCAGGCAGATCTGGCACCTCATACAATTAAAGCTGTTCACAAATCAGTGCTCCCTAGTGAGCTGTCTGTTCAGCTGAACACAAATTGGTGCATTAGTGTGTAATCACTCCGCATGCTTTTCTTTTTATAACTCTCTTCACACCAGTAACAATGCTCTAAAGCAGCAGATTCTCATTCTGAGGAAAGAAAACAGGAAAAAAATGGATGCCAGTGCCTAAAGAGCCCAGACCTAAGCTAAAACAACACCCTCTGAATTCTGAAACATCAGCTCATTAAATATATAAAAACTCAGAAAATCCTTTCTTTCTACCATGACACAAAAGAAGGGAGGGGCAATGTTGAAATGATGAAACAATGCTCAAAATGAGGGCTGGATTTATCTGTCTCCAAAGAACTCAAAGCACATCTTAGCCTAAAAACCTCTTGCAGCCTAGGCTAGGATGCCATCCCCTTTGAAAGCAGCCACTGCAGCACTAAAACTGGAGTAATGTTTATGGGAGAAATGTCTTTTTCTTGCACTTTTTATAGCCCCACGATTTCCTTGTCCTTACTTAATGGTAACAGTCACATCCATCAGTTTATCAGTTACGATCGTGCCAAGGACGTGGTGTCGAACTGCAGTGAGCGTCAGGATACTGGGAGAGGACCTGCAAGTCACAGAACAGAGACATGAACTCAAGGGCCCCTTCCTAAACAAGCAAATCTTATTTACTGCGCTCGCACCCCAAGACTGAACTGCTTTATAAAAGACAACACAGAAATTACACAGCAAAGCTGTAGTGCTGGGATGGTCATCTATTGCAAAGGGAGTGCTTCCCAGCTTGAGCCCCAAAGCAATTCCTTCCTCTGTGCCTTCTGCTTCCTCTCAAGCTAAAGCTGATTTGATTGATTTCATATGTCCAAGTGTCATTAAGCACATCACCAGACCATAATCTATAAATAACTAATTAAACTTGGCTGACCGAGGAAGATCAGCATTGCTTACTTGTGATAAGGGTGAACATTTATTCAGCTTGCAAGAAATGGGGTGAGCAGAATCAAATCACCAGAGGGTCATGGCACCAGTGACATGCAATAGTGCTAAGTGCCTCTTAGTCATCTTACTATCCTATCTTTTGCATAAGCAAATCTTATTTACTGCGCTCGTTTTCACTGAAATAACTCTTCTCTGTTACAAAGCAAACCCAACACTAAACAGACAGAAGGCTGACAAAAATACCCATCTAAAGTAACTAAAGCATCTTTAAAGCCTATCACTATTTGATTTTTACTATTTTTAAGATAGAAAGGGCAAGAGAACGCATGTGATACACCTTGCTAGAGCTTCCCTCTACACATCCTGTCCTGCTGAAAGCAAGCAGGAGAAGGAAGCTTTATGGGAAATCACGCTGGTAGGTGCAAGTCAGAAACAGTCACACTCTTACGTGTCGTAGGTGTAATACTCGTGCTCAAACTGGTGGCAGGAGCGCGGGGTCACTTCATACACACCTACAAACATTAACACAAAGAATGACCTGCTGAGAAAATTCAAGTTGGCTGAATTCTCACGATCACATGAGAGCAGAGGTATAGAAACAACTACAAAATTCGACTCTGTATCTGCTGCCTTTCACACAGACACTTTCTGATGTGTCTGACAAATAGAACCCATATGAATGAGATTATTTTAACATGGTCTTCATTCATCAAAGATGAAATACTTCCATCTCGAAGAAAAAAAATAGTAGTATTTTATTTCTGGAACCTAGATTTGATGAAGGACTAAATAGCAGACGAAATGGAGAGTTCTAAAAACTTGGAACAGATCATCTATGTACAGATGTAACTAAAACAATGCCTTTCAGAAACCACAACAGATGTATTTTTTTTTTAAGTTCCCAGCAGTGTTAGCTAACTGGTTATTTTTCATTTTTAAAACTAATATTCTACAGCTATTACCTGGCTTTGAAAGACAGAATCTATTAACTCCTTTGGACAGGTTATAAACACCAACATTCTCTGGTCCATTTCCATCCTGATAAAATTCCTGTGAAGACATAGCACAATTCACTATTAGTAACTACCAAACAGCACAACGAAAACAGTATTTGCCTAAAGATACATCAATGCCCCATGTCTTTTATAACAGCTAACATCACAAGACCTTTTCACCAAACTTAAAAAACAAATCTCAACACACTCTAAACATCAATGCTCCTGTGCTCTGTGACCCTCCAGAGACAGGAGAAAGCCTTGATTCCAAGCATTATCCAACCAACCTACACAAGGTCATTAAAAACTTACAAGAACATTTGTTTCCTACGTACCAGTGTGATTGCATGAGAAAGAGAACACCTCAGCATATATCCAGTCTGCCTGAATTCTACTCCTGACACATCTTCCTCCAAGACTTCCAATTCCAAAGACTTATTCTTCCAGCACCAGTCTTCATGTACAATGCTTACTAGAATACACACAACACACTTTAGTAATGTAAAACTGAGTAAAGGCAGGTTTTGTGATACAAAAAGCTTGTATTGTATTACTCTAACTTCCCCGACAATAATCTTCAAAGATAAATACCCAACAATGCCTGTAATAACAGACCTGGCTCACAGCACTGCAGCATCACCAGGAACCCAACACATCTGTCAGGAAAGATGTACTATGAAAAGCAATAACAAAGCCTGGCCACCCTGGAAGGCTCCTCAAGGGGCACTACCACTGTGACAGGCAAAGCAGCCTAGAGGACATCACAACCTAACCCCAATTTAACCTGGTGGAAAGATGTTCCCACTCCTGTATAGAGTGCAATCTATATACTCCTTCTACACCTTTCCCTGGAAAACAATTTATTTTCACAGGCCAAGGCAGGCAAAACACATATTGTTCTTAGGAGCAGCACTCTGGAAGCAGAACTAGATGTGTTCCTGTTCGTAGGCTTGGGACAAGCAGTTCATGATAAAGCCCACTTCCCCCACACCAGCCACACAGACCCTAAAACTCAGGGGAGCAGTAACCTTTGGGCTGACACAGGATTAAACATCCAACATTAAGAACACCTGATGCACTGTTGTAAGGTATTTTTCCAGATTCTCTCAAGTTTCACAGCTGTGTTGGGCATACTGTAAAAGGTATCCGTGGTAACAGAAGTGCCCAGGTTAGGTCACAAATGGAGCTCCCGAGGCCCCCCACCAGCAGTTCCCCTGGTCCTACCTTTGTACTTGCCCGGGAGCACCCCGTCGAAGGTGAAGGGCAGGGAGTCCCTGCTCCCTGCCAGCTGCAGGCTGCGCTTCTCGCCCTGGCGGCTCACGGGCTGCAGCGTCACCACCAGGTCACCGCACGCGTCTGGAGCGAACACAGCACGTGAGGCTGCACCCCACACCCCGCCAGCCACACCCCGGGGGGCTAACGCTGAGATGGGCACTCCCTCCCAGTATTTCCAATTAAAACTTGCTTCTCAGGCACGTTTACCAGCGGTTTTTGCATTCTGCAGGATTTTGAGACTGTTAATCGTACTCTTTTATCTAATGGCAAGAAAAAAACTGAGATCAACATTGAATCCCTGGGTCCATCTCACTCTGCAGAGACTAAAGAGCCCAGTAAACACCTGAGAGACAGAACACAAGGGAGGATTCAGAGAGGAAAAAGGAAGGGTAAAAATGACAAAAATCAGCCTCCAATCATCATCTGCTGAAATCAGTGGGTAATCAAGGAAAATAGCAGGAGAGAGGAACCTTAGACTAAAATAAAGACAAAAGGCTTATGAAAGAGAACAGAGGTTGAAAGCTTCTGCCAAAAGCTTGAGCATCTATCCTGCAGTTTTTACATGCACTGCTTTTTTCCCTCTCTTTTGTAAATTTCTTTTTCACCTCCAGTCCTTCTCTGATTGATGTACAGTATCCCAAATGGCAGTCAGGACCATTTCCTTCCAGAACCTATCCATCTTCTGAGGAAGGAATACTTGCTTATCCCCAGCAAGTATTAAAAGTAGGTACATAACTTTATTCCAGACTTTGTTAAGGTACCTTACTAGGCCACAACGTCCCCCAAAAAGAGCTGCTTTTTCCATGTGCTGAAGTTACATTTACTGATCTGCTGATGGCACTAACCACAGCAAGTGTCTTGGTCTCAACAACACTCACTCACACATGCAGTGTTAAAGTTCTCCATTCCCACTGCCATTTCACTTTCACAATGGACTCACCTAAACAAGAGATCTTCCCTGAGACAGATGCCAGAAACTGAGAGAAGGTCACATCCATCACTGGTCTGTCAGTAACAGTAACAGGGAACATTTTGGGTTTCAAAGCCAATCCTGCTCTGGTCTCAGCCTCTGGAATCATTACCTGTAGAGTATATGACATCAAGACATCACCAGCTTTCAGATACCAGTCCAAATACACCCACTCTGCTGTCTTCAATGCATTTCTCAGAAATAAGAAAATGGAAATTTACTGTAAATCCCACGCAAAGCAAAACCAGCATCTCCAACATGCTTTCCAAAATTTTAAAATCTTCTAGAACACCACGACAGTCCTACAATGAAGCTCATTCTTACCTGAACATTGTATGTACCCGATTTTGCCTTGAAACAAAATGCTCCATGAGGGTCAGTTTCTGTTGTAACCAGTGATGCTTTGTCTTTGTCTTCAGGTATCATGGTTACCTTGTATTTACTGATCTGTTTGACTGTGTCAGGGAAACGAGTTACTGAGATGCGGCCACACACGCTGAACCTGTTAAATAAAAGCCAGTCACCAGAACAGACAGTTTGATTTGACAAAGATCATAAAAAACCACTTGCTTTAGAATTTCCTTAAAAAGTAACCCTCACTATGCTGAGGTAATAACACCTGAATTGAAATTTGCTTATTGCCTTCAGCACCACAACGTTTAGTTACAGAATAAATTGTATCCCATCACTTAACAGCACAGAGGGTTTTTTAATTGTCTGGCTATGTCTGTAGGAGCTGACTGCTATTTGAATCAGTAAATTCCAAGTTTTCACTTCCCCAGAACACTGCCACTATTTCCTCCTCTGAAGCCCTGGACACAGAACCATGGCCCCCTCATCTTCCTCAGCTCACGCTGTATCTGCCACCACTGCACAGCCTTGGACTCACAGTCAAGGCATCAAACAAGAAAAGGACAACTCAGGTAAGGCAACAATGACCTTGAGAGTGAGCAGTAAAATGCAGAGGTTTGGTACAACACTGCACTACTCAGCTGTGTGACTCCAGATATCCTCCTTCTGAGCAACAGTGAAGTGGCAGAAAGCTCCTCTATTGCTTTCTTGGTTCACATATCATTCTAAAATACTTAATTTGCCCATGTCTTAGTGTCTTCATTTGCAAGGGAGAGCTTCTTAAGAGGATGCTCTAAACCTTAACTATTATTGAGCAAAATACTGTGCACAAAACATGCACTCTTGCTGCCCTATTTACCTTGAATTTCTTAAGCAACATTTAGCTCCTGACAACACTACACAAGTCTGGGCATGGCATGGGAAAGGATCATCCATTTTCACGGCCTCATCCACACATCAAATTGCATTTTCATCCTGACACCAGTCCTTACCCTGTTGCAATGATGTTTGCCAGCTGAGGTGTATTTGGTGCAATCTTCACAGTAATAGTGTCAAAAAACAGGTGTTCTTTCCTGGCATGAATTGTGTATGTACCTGTTGTTATGTTCTCAAGGCGGAAAGAGCCATCAGCTTTTGTCTTCACTGTAACAAATAACAAGAGTTAAAAACCAGAGTGTATGTTGACTGTCTGTCCTTATGTATCAACAGATCCAGAGGGCGTGCACTGCTTTAGGCTATTTTTAATTCACATTACACAACAAAGAAATAGTATTATGTTTTTTTACTAGATGAACCTGCATTTCTGTATTTCAAAGTACAATTTGGCATATGGTTGAGAGAAATTAAGAAATTTTCAACTGCCAAACAAATGAACACTTAATGCTCTCATCTAAACCAGTAAATGCAAAATTAATCAACTGCATGAAATCCACTTTAATATTTCAAATAAATTGCAACAAAAGCAGTGTATTATCCTGAAGGGTTAATTCCACATCATACATTAGTCCTGTATTTGAGTTTAATACAGGCTTCCCTGCAGCAACGAAGATCAAGAGCATTGCATACCTTTAATCTGATTGTTCAGAGTCACAGTGGCATCAGCAACTCCTTCTCCTTCAGGACCATTCAACACCCTGCCTGTGACAGAGAAACCCATCACATGGAAAACAGGCTGAAATGGGAAAAAATTACCATCAGTCTTTACTGAGGAAATGCAAACACACACCTACAGCAATCAACACCAACTGTTTTCTCTCCACACACATATAAAGGAAACTTATTTCCAGCTCTAGGAAAAAAATGTACCAGGATAATCACAGTGAAAGTACAAACTGATCTCCAGGCACACTGTTCCCCTAAGTACAAAACACACATCCTCAATTTATCTGCACAGGTACAGCTCAGAGGGCCCCAGTCACAGATCAGAATGCCATACACAAGGCACTCTGCAAACCAGAAAAACCTGCAGGCCCTTCTCCAGAGATGTGACAATCTCAACGAGGAAATTTAAGCAACCCAGAAGATTAGTGCCTGTTTGCAACATGGACATGAAAGTGAACACAGCAGACAGCTTTGCCCTGTTTTGTTTCTTCCTAGTAAAAGGGACCAAGGTACAGAAACACAGCACGGTACTAGACACTGGCTTCTACCCGCTGTGCATAAACAAGTGGAAAAACTTCTTACAAAGAAGTTTTCCCACAATACCACTGCTTTCTGCTAAAATCAGTTAGACTTCTACAGGAATGAGTGGCACATAAAGGATTATTCCCTCTAAAGGCCTTACCTCGATCTGTAAACTGTCATGCTCTACAAGGAAGTCCAATCTAGATGGAGCAACATCAAAGGTGATTCTCTCTCCCCTGTAGAATGGTATCTGAAAGAAGACACATGGCTTTGACTCCTGAACTCTGATGACAGAATGGTTTTCCTTTACCACTTTCCATGTTCTTATTGCCATCAGACACCTCTACAAGGGTCAAATGAGCTGCAAACCTCCCGGAAAAAATAACTCAGAGGGATGGAGACACAAATATGGGCAGTATTTCAAGACTGATGGAAACCACGAAATTATCAGAAGAGATGGAAAAGTAACCCCCTACTCAGAATACAGCAAAGGTACTTGGATGTGCAAGAGCTTACAGCTAGGAGACTACAGGATTGCTGGAAGGATTAAAGGAATGAGAGAAGCCTGAATCCTGTGTGTAGGGCACAGACTGAGAATGCAGGACCATCACTCCAGGCAGCGCACAGAGACCATGTCCCACACGTGCAGATGTAAGAGAACGGGAGAAAAAGGAAACAGCTTAAAGGAGAGGAGGGGGCAATAGCACACTCTGGTTTAGAAAATGAAAGTTAACAACCCACTGAATAGACAAGCAATGAATTTCTAGTCACTTACCACAGTGTATTTCCCACTCGGCAGAGAAAGAAAGCTAAAAGATCCATCTTCTTTTGATACAACATTGCACAAATAGGATAAAGACTCATCTCTTGATTGGAACCCATCCACAGGAGAAATATTGCAGCCCACAACATCCTATAGTAATAAATGCAATACAACCTTTTGTCTCAAGGAAGAATAGAGAAAATAATTTGGGGGGGGATATAGGAGGGTTCAAAATACTCAACTGTGAGTGAATGATGGGAAATATAAAACCATTTTAGAGGAAAAGTTTGATGACATGGCTTAAAATTAATGTATAGGTAAAACAGGAAAAAACAGCAAATAATCAACTTTATGGTACACAAGGACAGAACACTGGGAAATCCAACATCCCCAAAACTCCACCACGTGTCTTAGCTGACTCCAGTTCTGTGGACAGGGTTAACACTGCTGAACAGAGCTCAACTCTGCATGACCAGATGTCTCACACTCATTTCTTAACACACTTGTAAGGTGGCAATAAAAGCTGTTGAACTTTGTCTTCCCATCAAGAGGGCAAAGAGTAATTAAGATCTCATGCTGAAGACAAATTACAGCCACTGTACAATGAATTATGAAATAATTCCATGCAGGTCATGTTAGATTACAAGGGCCTTGTTGGGGAAAAAAAAAAAAGAAATCACACAAAAGAACCAAACACAAAAATACAGTTTGAGGGGTTGTACAAGCCAGTGTACAAGGAGGGCAGAGATGAGTATCAGGGCAATATGAATCTAGAAGCTATTTAGCTCTTATTTATAGCCATACTCATATTGAAAAGGTACTGATCAACCATTACCTCTTTAGAGACTGAAGAAGAGAAAAGGAGAAACATGACCCCTTTCATGGGTTCTCCATCACTCCTCACAGACCCAGAGACGTTGTAGCCTGCAACAATCAGGGGGCTGGCAGCATAAGCATTGGAACTTGTCACCCGCACCACTGTCTTCGACTGAAATACAGAAACAAACATTTTCATCAAACATTTTCATTAAGTCTCATTTACAGCACCTAAATAACAATCAGAGGCTGTACATTCAACAGGAACAGAGGCCAGAGCAGCAGTACTCAAGAGGGTCCCCAGGCTACTCAAGGCACAAAGACACTAAAGCAAAGATACTTTCTAGAACAGTATTTTTCCTGCTTTACTGATTTAGGAAATGGTCAGGGTATCAGAAAACAAGCAGTTTGGGAGGGAAGGATTAGAGCATCTGCTACAATATTCTTGCAAAATGTACAGGATCAGAAGATCAAAGCAAGAGCTCATTTGCCAGTCCTTCCCTGGCTGGCTTCACTATCCCCAAACGGGGTCTGTACAAGGCAGTTTCTTGACTACCTGAATGAGATGCAGAAAAGCTCCAGTAACCCTGTCCACCCACACAGCCCCTTCTCTCACTAACTGATCCAGACAAGGTCTAGCAGATCCATCCTCCCTAAACAGGCAAACCACAACTTCTGTAGGTTCTAACCTCTTTCAACAGCCAGGTAGGATGCGATGCAAAGATTTCATATTCGCCAGGAAGCACTTTAAAGAAAGCAAACCTGCAAGGCAAGAAAGGGATTATGTCTCTTCAGAAATAGTCACAAACATTTGCTCAAAGAAAAACAATTCAGACTCTATTCACACGTTAGAAAAAATATTTCAGAACTCTTACAGTTCCAGTCAATATGGCAGAATCGAAAGGATTTTGTGCAAATGAACAGATGAATTAAGTATGCACAACCCACACTCACTTTCCTCCAGGTTGTGTAATAGTTGTTTGTATGTTTATGTCACTGCCAGCATTTCTCAGTACAACCTGAACTCCAGCAGGACCTAATGTCTGACCTTTGCTGAGAACCTGTCAAAATAAAAAGAAACGGAAATATAAATGAATAAAAATAACTTGTAGAGCAGAATTTGAATGTTTTTATGAAGGCTGAATTAGCATAAGGTGGAATAAATAAAGGAGTCTAACCTTTCCGTTCACAGAAAATCCTGTGAACACAAAGTTAATATCACCTCCCTTTGTGCAAATGTCATTAATGCCATCCACATGGATGTCTACACTGGTTGGTTCTGGAAGAGAAGAACGATGAAACAGCACAGTAGTTAGTGAGAGAGCAATCACAAAGAAACTCTGCTTCAGCTTTACGAAACTGTCACAGGAATGTATTAATTCAAGCATGCCAAGTGTTGCTCTGAAGTCTTTCTTCAGCTAAGTTACAGCACCCCCATATCTTGATGCTGAAAATCCTCTTTCCCTCCTCCTGCTGCAGCCATTTTTGTCAAAACCCCACACTCCTTCAAATCAGTTCAAGGGTTACTCTGTCAGTGCCTACCACATAGCTTTACTTTCCCCTGGCACATTTCAGTTACTAAACCATGCAGTATGGTTTATAGCTTTTGAAAAGTGCTCCATTTTCCCTGCCAGCTGCAAGTTAGAGATAAGTCCCACACTGCAGATACAGTGTCCTACTGTAAGGAGACATACAAGCACTTACCAAAACCCCACCCTAGGGGAGGCTCGATTTTAAGAATGAAATCCCCCTAAAAAATAAAAAGCAATAACTGTCGTCATTGATCTAAATTCAATTTAGCTAAAGTATGAAAAAGAAAGTGAGAACACAAGCATCATGCCGCGGAGAGGAACACCAGACTCGAGTGTACCATTCTCCAGCATTCTCCTTTCCTCCTGCTTATGACACTGTTCAAAGCAGCAGCAATATCTACCCAGACAGGCTGCGATGCTGGGCTCACATCCAGCCCAGAGCAGAAATTAAGTATCACCAGGTTTATACTGCTTCCAGCACAAACCTGGCTCACAGTCAAGCAGCTCAGTGCTAGGAAGTGTTCAAATCTATCTCCACCTGCCCCAACAGATGGGCTCTAAATCAGTCTTTGATATTTCCACTGGGTTATATTCAACCATTCTGCCCAAACACAGGATAACAACATTCCAATGCTTTTAAAAGCTCTGATCCAAAAGGGTATTAATCAATACAGGGATCCTCTTTATATCAGAGAGCACCACATGTGTTCTGCCACATATATTCTGAAGTTCATCCCTGGAAAGGCTCAAAGGCCTAAGAATGAAATCACCAGGATCAGAAAGCATGTTACATTCTTAGACTGGGAAGGGAAGGAATTATTTGGTGGCTGGGCCAGATGACCTTTAAAAGTGCCTTCCAACTCAAACTACTTTGTGTTTCTACTTCTGAATTTTAAGTTAACTAGCTCCTTAAAAGAGCAAACCATTTCCACCATCTAAGGGCAGCTTGTGTTTGATTTGAATGTAAACACCTTTCCAGTCTAGTAGACATCAAATTACTGATACATTCTGAGCTTCCTCCATCGTTATTTCCTTTAAGACATTTTTAATATCTGCAATTAACCACTCAGGTTATTTTCAGTTCAGTCATACCAAAACACCTTCTCATACACATTTAACTCCATTTCTATAGGTAAAAAACTGAAAGCTTTATCTGTACTCTGTAGGAGCCTGTACTTTTCATGCAGTTATTTGTATAGCTACAGCACACAGCTGCTGGCAGTAATTCAGGCTCCCAGTGCTGCAGTCATTCCAATAAACAGCACAAATGCAACTCTGCAGCTACAGTTAGCTGGCGTTCCTCTTAAGAATTAGCACTGGGAAATGAAGTAGTTGCACTGCGAAAAGAAATAGTGGAAACTTTGATCCAAACCGAACTAAATTATGTCCTGATTCAAATGTTTCCTGGGTGGGGGTTGTTCTGAGATTTAATCAGGCAGCAGGTCGAGGTGGAGGCAGCTGCTGCCTCCAGCACAGAGAGGACAGCGCAGGTATTTGTGTCTTACCTTGTCATAGAGGGGAATCATGAAATACCCATTGTTCGGAGCACAGTCTGTCTGGTATTTCAGAGTACCATGTTTTGTATATAACTTAATCTAAAAGAAGCAAACAAAACAGACACAAAGATATTTTAAAACAAGGCGAGGAGCGCTGGAACCAGGCACTCTCTAACCCAGCGCTGTCACACAGCAGCAGCAGCCGTGCCCAGGGAGCAGCAGCACACGGTTTATGGCAAGCAGGCTGCAGAGTGCCAGGGTGAAGGAGAGCCGCGGTCCCACCGCCACCTGTGAGCGCGGCCCGGGCGGCAGCGCTCGGCACGCCCGGCAGGGCAGGCGTGCGGGGCCGGCGGCGGGCGGGGCGGCGGCGCCCACCTCGATCAGGGAGTAGTTGATCTCCACGTCGGACTTGACGAAGCCGCCGCAGCCCACGACGATGTCCTCGGAGCCCCGCGCCAGGGCGCAGCACAGCGCGCAGAGCAG
>VWZT01012350.1:390462-460977 GCA_013397055.1 Pachycephala philippinensis | reverse complement strand
TGTGTCTGTCAGGAGCTGCTGTGTGTCTGTCAGGAGCTGCCGTGTGTCTGTCAGGAGCTGCTGTGTGTCCGTCAGGGAGTGCCGTGTGTCCGTCAGGAGCTGCCGTGTGTCCGTCAGGAGCTGCCGTGTGTCCGTCAGGGAGTGCTGTGTGTCTGTCAGGGAGTGCCGTGTGTCCGTCAGGGAGTGCCGTGTGTCCGTCTGGGGCGGCTGTGTGTCCGTCAGGGAGTGCTGTGTGTCCGTCAGGAGCTGCTGTGTGGTGTGGACTTTGCCTCCCCGGACGAGTGTTGGCCCAAACGCCGAACAGACTATTCAGCTGCAGTAAACGTGATGAGCTGCGAGCGGGGACACAGCCCGGGCCACTACAGAAGTCCCTTTAGAAGGGCTTTAGTGAGTCGCAGTCCGGATTCACACAGATTTCCATCCCCAGGGTTGATGAACTCCCGTAATAGTTCGCGAACCATTATCCGCTTCCTCTTTCCGTCATGGGATTCCTGTCCCCAGCCTCGCTCTGCATCATGCCCTTCACTTCTTCGTTGTTTCTGTTTCAGGGCTGGAACCAGACATGGCCTGCAAACACCCCAGGACTGACCTGGTGCTTCGAGAGCTCCATCATTGCCTGGATCCCTTGTGCCTATCTTTGGATCTGTTTTCCTTTCTACTACTTGTATCTCCGACACAGGAACAAAGGCTACATCAGGATGTCCCACATCTTCAAAGCCAAAATGGTAAGGGTGAAGCATGGGCTTTGGTCCTAACATTATCACAACTTTGATGCAGAACTTAACTTTTCTAAATCATGAATTCTTTCCTGATGATGCATCTCTGTGGGTTTTTTTACATTTACTAGCTTAAGTAAAGTTTTAGGAAGATCTGTCATAAGATCTTCTCCCCTGTACTTCCATTTGATTCCCTGACACTTCCCATAACATTCTCTGTCCCAAACGTGATCTTCCACCTCTCCAGTCTTACTGCCCAGGCAGCTTGGATCACTCAGTTTGGTAGATTGTCCCAGCATTTCAGTTCATTCCAGTGTGTGTTTTCTGCTTCTGCCCCAGGTCCTTGGATTCATCCTGGTAATACTGTGTTTTTCAAATGTCTTCTTCATGGTGTGGGAGAAAAGCCAAGGAATCCCACGGACCACAGCATTCTTCATTAGCCCTGCTGTGATGGGAATCACAACGGTAATTCTTCCCTTGTTTGTCTGCACATAGCCAGGCTTAGCCCTCCTGGGACAGAGTTTGTATTTCCTGTGGTTCTCGCCATCTCTGAGCACAAATTTGGCTGACGGAGAGTAGAAGGCTGGGGATGCACGTTGTGCACCACTGCTGTGTGACACATCAGGGTGTTGGAGTTGGGGCAGACCTGTGGGCAGAGCACACCTGGCAGGAGGTGTCAGTAAGGTTTAGAAAGAGGTCTCACAACAACGAGCCAAGATTTCATTTCTCATAACCATAGTATGTGATTTAGTATGGTTTAGAGTGAAATGCGATTTCTGTTCAATAAATAAGTGCCTATTCTCCCCTTTTGTCATTGCATCTTCATAGCTTAAATCCTCCCAGCCTGTTGGCCCAACTGTAATTTTATTACTTGCCTTCTCTGGAGACATTCTTGAGTGCAAAATTGCACATAAAGCTTTTCAGTTTTAGCCTCTTAGGAACAATACTGGAACTCTGAACATCTTGAAATGTTTGGGCAAGATGCTAACTGATTTTTCTCTATTGTATTCATTAATTTGATAACACTGCTTGGCATTCCATTACCAGGTATTTATTTGGACAAATTTGTACTTCCTCACAGGTCCTTGCCTTGTTCCTTACCCAAGCAGAAAGAATGATGGGCATCCAGTCTTCAGGGGTCCTATTGATTTACTGGCTGCTCTCATTTGTGGCTGCACTTGTGATGTTTAGTTCCAAAATTCAGCATGTCCTGGAAAAAGTAAGTGAGATCACATACCTTTAATGTGCAGGGCTACAAAGTCTCTAAACAACAGAGATGTTTTTTGTCTCATTGACTGCAAGGGGGAGAATCAAATTCCTCTTTTAAAATATGTGCTGAGAAAAATGATTGATGACTCTTTATATTTGTGGTAGATGTTTATTTGCAGAGGCAGAACATGAGAAGCTCCTTCTCTGCTGGGTAAACATCAAGGTTCTTACCTCATTTTCACCAGTGTTGTGTTCCTTAGGGCTTCCTGGAAGACCATTTCCACCATGTTACAACTTACCTTTATGCTGGCCTGGTGCTAGGAGAACTGGTGTTATTCTGCTTAGTTGATCACCCTCCCTTCTTCTCTGGAGCTGCCAACAATCCTGTAAGTAGAAGGCAGCTTTTCCTAATGCTTTGCTTCATTGCTGAAACAGGATTTTACATTTATGGGGATACACAGGCACATGAGTATCTGGGTGATGAAAGATGCATCATTCTGTAAAAAAGCTGAGAGTTTTAAAAGGTAACTGGCAGAATTTGGGATAACAGTGCTCTGTCTCTCTTTGTAAGTTTTTCAAAACTAAAAACTGACTATCCATACTCATGTTTCTTGTCACTGAAACCAGTGGATAGGGCTCCTATTGCTTCCCCTGGTGCTGCTCTCCTGTGCTGCAGTACTCTATTGGTGGTATGAGTATAGAAAAGCTCTGTGCTTAAGAAAATGAATGTCTCTGGGTATGAAGAATTATATTCTTTGTTCTTCCACCTGAGACATTATGCAAAGTCAAATTCTCCAAAATCTCCCAATCCCATTGAGCCTCCACAATACACCTACTCTGGTTCGGTGAGTGGGGAGGGGGGATAACTCTGATTGCTTTTCCTGCGGAAGTACAGAAGGGAGCTATATTCATCTGACACATGCCCTTTTCTATATATAAATATCACACTTGTTTTCTCTCCCATCAGAATCAGTGCCCAGAAGCCAGCAGCTCTTTTCTTTCCAAAATCACATACTGGTGGTTCTCTGGGTAAGAAAACAGAAGATGTGGTTTTGCTACAATATCAGAAAAAAACAGCAGCATCAGAGATCAGAGAGGGTGTAGATGGCAGCCAGGAAATATCTCAGCCCCTGAGTTAGCTTATGGAGTGAGGATTTAAATTATTTCTCTGGGGGCTTGAGGTATTCTCACAAAATCAAATTATAAAAATTTACTTTTCTCAAAAGAGTTTAAAATGCAGATTTTGGATTCTAGATAATTCTCTGCCTCCCAACTACCCATCCAGTGCCCTCCCAGTCTTGAAATAGATCTCATCAATCTCAAAAGATCACTGTACACCAACCACAGCCCTCTCTGCCTGCCAGACCTTGCTGTAACAAAGGCTGGGAAAGGGCAAAACAGTGAAGAGGGCATAGGGCCAGTGTGCTGCTGAGCATTCAGAAGTGAAACAATCACATTCTTTGGGCCTAATGTCCACTGATCAGGTCTGATCTGCATTTCATGGAGCACAGAGAAAAGTTAAACTGAACTTTGTCCTCTGCTACCCAAGACTCTTAGTATGGACTAGAAATTAAGGCTGACGTGCAAATCCCCATTGTGTTGACAGAAGCTGGCCTAGGGATTCAAAGCAGAACTGCTGTTCCTGGACATTCATGTTTGTTCTGGGACAGGGCAGCCCTGAGCAGTGCTGTGATGTTGGTGCCTGTGTGCTCTCTGGTGCACTGCCTTAGTGCCCCCTGTTCTGAAAGTGTTACACTCAGCACAGACCCTGCTGTGCTCCCCTGACTGCGCTTTGTGTCCTCCAGGCTCCTCTGGAAAGGCTCTCAGCAGGCCTTGGGGCTGGGTGACTTGTGGCCAGTGAGGAAACAGGACTCCTCTGAAGAAATTGTTGCCTGGGCAGAAAGAGAGTGGAAGAAGAGTCACAGCAGAACCCAGCCGTGAGTATTTGCTCTGGAGAGAGTGCAGTGAGTATTGTGTGGCTCAGCTGGGCAGTTCTAGATGATCTAAGCAAATACACTCACAGGTACTGGTGTGTGAGTGCCTTTGTGCAAATCTGATTTTGAGTGTGTTAAAATCTTCTAGAGAACATCCTTCCATTCCTGGAAGCACAGAACTAACTTTCTGTGAGAGGAATCAGTTTTTGATGAGCACTTATACTGGACATGGTATGAGACCCAGTGGGAGATATTTAGGGATTTTTTGGAAGTACAAAATTCCCAAGCTTTCTCCAGTTGTAGGTAGCTTTCTCATTGTTTCTTCCTTCAGGAAAATGGAGTCTGTCACATTTAAAAAGAGTCAGAAAACCAAAACTGGCATAGCAGAAGCTGAAGAGACAGAGGCTCTACTGCAATCAAAGCACAGTCAGAGCGGGCCCTTACTGAAAATGTTTTGGAGCATGTTTGGAACTTACTTCCTTCTCAGCACTGTCTGCTTAGTTATCTGTGATGTCTTCTTGTTCTCCACCCCAAAGTTACTGAGGTATGTGCACATTTATAACATGTTTCTATCACATGTGTTCATGAGCTCAGAGATGTGTGTCAGCACCCACAGACACACAAACACTGACCTTTTGAAATCTTCTCTTGCTGATGAAGGGAGCTCAGGTGTCATTTGTGCTGAGCCCACTGTCGAGTCAGGAGGAAGAGACACAAAGGGACTGTGTGAAGCTGTGCACACTGTCTGCACTGCTGTACTCCAGCAGTGGCAAGGACAGGATGCACCAAGCCATTTGACAGCTTCACTAGAACAGGAGTTGTTTGATGGTTCAATATATCATATCACATGTAGTCTTAAGGCTCTATGTTCCCTGACTAACAAAGAGCACAGCTGTGCATCCTACACATCTTAAATAGCTTTCTTAGTTGATAAAATGCTTTGTGGGTTCTGTTGGTACAACACCAACCTGCATTACATTATATTTTCGAGGGCAAAATCTCTTCTCAGGCATTAGGATTAGGAGAAGTTCTGGAAATGTCAATGACTCCCTTAGATTCCAGCTTCCACTTTGCATATTTCTGACAAATTCATGAAAATCAGGAGCCATCCTTAACACTGAAAATGAGGTTTACCCTGAGAGGATGCTGAGATCAGAGATTGCTTCAAAACCAAGAGTGGCTAGATTTCAAAAATCAGGATATTTTATGTTCCAGTTCTTCTGCTAATTACTGATAAACCTCAGCCAGAGAGAATACAGAAAAATCTCCAGTATTTCTGCCAGTTTATTTTTGTGTGTCTGATAATTCTGTGTGGATTCAGCAACATTTTGCTCCTGTCTTGCAGCCTTTTCCTGAAGTTCATTGAAGATGAGGCAGCACCGAGCTGGCTTGGCTATTTCTATGCCTTGAGCATGTTTGTGCTGGGCTGTGTGCAGACGGTGTTTGAGCAACGCTACATGTACATGTGCCTTGTTCTGGGGCTGAGGCTCAGAACTGCAGTAACAGGGCTTGTCTACAGGAAGGTGAGGTTGCACATCCTTTTTTGCTTTTGCTTTTTTCTAGCCCTATAGTAGTAGTTATGACGTTGTACATTGTTCATAGCAATATCAGGGGAGATGTCATTAGAAACTATTTTAGGATGCAGCTGTCCTATATTCATTTCTGAACAGTACATGGCAGGTACATTTTTCAGAGCTTCCCTCTGAAGGAAAAGCCAAGAAAAAGAAAGAGCAAAAATCAACATAAACTTCCTTATGCTGTAAAAAATGGTTGAGGAAAAGGAGTAGATGCTCCATCTCGAAGTGAAGTCCCATGGCCCAGGCAGAAGCATGGTTTCAATACCTAGGATTTGATATTTTTCTCCCTCTCTTTGTTCTCTATGAGGAAAAGAAAGTTGTTTGACTTTTGGACCAAAGCTGTTGTTTGATGATGTCTTTTCTTTCTTCTCTGCCCTGTCTAGATCCTAGTTATGTCAAATGCCTCAAGGAAAGCAGCAACCATAGGTGAAATTGTTAACCTGGTATCTGTTGATGTGCAAAAGCTAATGGATCTGATTATCTATTTTAATGGGACCTGGCTGGCCCCTATTCGGATTATCATCTGCTTTGTCTTCTTGTGGCAGGTAAAATAGGACAGTATTTATCAATCCCTTTCTATTCTAAATATCAAAGGAAAAAGGAGTTTCAAAATTCTACTTACTGGTTTGAATTACATGAAATTGCCATATTTTTCTTAGCTCTGTAGCGTGGTGTATTCACTTTTCTTTTTGAAAGATACTTTTATTGGTATAGAATCCTTGCCTGATCCTTCAGTTCATTTTCTCACCTGTGTACTCAGCATTCAGTCCCTTCTAGGGGACTGATAAAACTTCTGCTTCAGATCTTCCTCTGTCACCCCTTGGTGGCCCAGTGCAGGCTAAAAGAGCAGTTCCAGCTCCTTGGCATAGTTCCAGGACATAATGGAGAATGTCTGAAATAGCAGCTGGACATACTTCATCCTGAAGCCTCATTACCACAAGATCAGTGAAACAGCTTGAAGCAAAGTTACAAAAAGGGTATTGGATACTTTGAATTTCATAGGTATCACGGAGTTTAGCAAGGAGAGAGCAAAACCTGAATTAGAAGTAATGGATGGTAATGTAAAAGATGCATTTTTAATCAATGTATGGTATTTTCTCAGCAGTACAGAGCCTATTTCTTAGTCCCTCTTTTTGGTAAATGGAAGTATGAGCAGTATAGAGACAGGTGACTCACAGGATCTTTCCAGAGGCCTTTGAGACTTCCTTTATTACCCAGGATGGACTGTGCCTCGTGCCTGGCAGGATGCTGTGACTGTGAAAATCAGTGGCCATGGTACAGACTGTTGAGAAGTTACCATCCCTTTCCTAGTGATGGTGACGGGTTGAATGTGGTTGGAGCATAATTACGCTTGGTTTGCTGGTGCTCACAGACCATTTGTGTAGACAATACCTGTAACTCTCTGTGTCCACCAGCACTCCCCTCTCCAGCCATCCCTAGGGAGATGTAACTAACCCATGAGAAACAGGTTTTGATGATTATTATGAACCCTGGCATCCAAGAGCTGGCCCGGGTTAATGGCACAGGATAAAGCCACCATTTCATCTCACCTTGATGTAAATGCAGACAAGCTGGGTTATTTATGCTGCAAGAATATTTCGTTGAGGGTTTGGGTTTGTTTTTTAAGGACAACCTGGTATTGTCGGGAGTCACTTACTCAGGGCAGCCACAAGATGTCCTTCCGAGCGCATCCAAGGACGGTCGGGAAGGGCCGGGAATGGCTTGGATTGCCAGCGTGCCCCTGGATCGCCTTCAGCACCGATCTAGTTCCTAACAAGGGAGCAAATAAATTCAGCACAGCCTGATGACAGGAGTTCTCCTGCCTGCAGAGTTAACAATCCACAGTGCTTAGGGAGCACAACTCCCAGGAAAGGAAAGGCAAGGTCAGGGTAGAGGCTCAGCCAGAGGGATGTGATGCACCAGTTCAAATGAGAGGGAGGGTAAGCACAGGGAACGAAAACCAGTTCTTCCTAGTCATCACCACAAGTTCCTTCTCTTTCTGTTTCTCTCCTGGCAGCTTCTAGGGCCATCTGCCTTGACTGCAATTGCTGTATTCCTTGTTCTTTTGCCTCTGAATTTTGTGATCACCAAGAAGAGGAGTCAGTTTCAGGTACATTTTGCTTCATAAAAATGAAGTGCTTTACTGAGTTATGTGATGGCTTATATTTATTATTCATGCCTGACTGAAGTAACATCGGAGGATTTGAAGCTTGCAAAGTTTCTTGAAATTTAGAGTAAACTCTTCCATGTTCAGCCTTTTACCATGTTTGCCCTACTTTTCTGTTGTTTTTATGTACTGCCAGTAAAAATAAAGCTCTGAAGATGAAAAGTATAATATTTCCCAGCCTGGAAGATTCCTAAGCAAAACAGTATACACAGCTCAACTGCAGGGAAATTTATTCAGGACTTGGAGGCAGGAATAAGGTATTTTTCTTCAGAATAATTGCACCATTAAACATTCAACCTATTAAATGATAAAACTCAAACATTTATTACAGGAAGCCCAGATGAAACATAAGGATGAGAGGGCCAAACTCACCAGTGCCATTCTCAGTGACATCAAAGTAATCAAACTGTATGGCTGGGAGAAAACCTTCATGGAGAAAGTGCTTGGAATCCGAAAGCAAGAACTTCAGGCCTTAAAAAGATCTCAGATTCTCTTCTCAGCATCACTAGTTTCTTTCCATTCATCAACTTTCCTGGTGAGTGGATCACCTTCCTACATAAAACACATGCTGTTACTTTTATTTTTCTTTGTACTCCTGCCTGGACAGATTTTTCCTATGGACAGCTGAAGGTTATATCTGCCTGAAGGAGCTGGAGGTCACAGGAGTTGCTGTGGCTGCCACACCAAAACCTCCTTAAAGCAGAACAAACATCGAATAATGAGACTGGGTTCTGTCACCAGCATGCCAGACCTCTGCCTGTGGTACCTGCAGGACAGGCACCTAGAGGTGATAGCCTGGATTTAACCAAATGGGTCCCAGAGTCTTGAGGAAGGGCCTGTCACCATTGAACCATTCTGAAGCAAATGGTTTTCTTTTCCTTTGCTCCCTTTCAGATCACATTTGTCATGTTTGCTGTCTACACCCTGGTGGACAACACGCACGTGCTGGATGCTGAGAAGGCCTTTGTGTCCTTAACACTGATCAACATCCTCAACACTGCCCACTCCTTCCTGCCCTTCTCCATCAACGCTGCTGTCCAGGTCAGCTGCAGGCCCTGTTCCTCTTCCTTTGGCCATAGGGGTTCCTTACATATCCCCATTAACAGGTAAAGGTAGGGATTTCTTAGGGCTCTGTACATCAGCCATTTAATTGTCACTGTGAAACGGTGAAGTGCAAGGGCTTGCAGCTAAAGGTACTTTGTGGCATTGCTTTTCAGAAGGGCTCCTTTATATTGACAGCATAGTCAACAAGAATTACTCCTAAGTCTTTTCTAGATCAGCACAAGCACCATTAGATCTCAGAGGGGCTTCCAGTTCTGTTTTTAATCACAGAAATCAGAATAGATGGAGCAAAATCTCCACAGGGGATCAGTGGAAACCCTGCTAGTCCAGGCCAGAAAGAAAAGCAATTCATTGTTCAGTAAGAAATTAGGAAATTCATTTTCCTCTTACACTCCAAGACTGTCACAGATTTTCATGTACAGAAGCAATTGCTGGAAAGACTGCAGGAAGAATTGGATGAAAAAGTACCAATTGCACTGAACCAGAAGCAAAGGGAAGGATTTGGGGTTTTTGCTAAGCTGAGTGGAAATAAAGGCAGGTAACATAAGGAAGAGCTGCCTTTGGCCATCTAAGCCTACAGCACCTGCAGGATAGCACCTACTCAGTATTCCAAGTGGGTCTTCAAGCTGAGTTTTCACTTTGGGTTTTTGCTCCCTTTCTACTCTAAATCTTATTTTCTTCTGTGTGCTGCTTCATTTCAGGCCAAAGTTTCCTTAAACCGCTTAGCAGCTTTTCTGAATCTGGAAGAACTGAATCCTGAGAGCTCACGCAGGAGCACTTCTGGCTGTGGTGAGCTTTTATGTTAGCACTCTTCTCTCATAAGAGGAGTAATTTCCATTGTTCAGCTTCTACTCAGGGTGTCTACCATAGTCAAAAGAAAAATATTTGCCCCTTACTGTCACTTTATCTCTCTGGCCTCATTATTTCTAACAATGAAATCTAATCTGGTAATTTACCCCTTCTTTTCATAATAAAGGTTCATTTTATGTAAAATAAATACACACTGAAACAAAAAAATCACATAAATTGGGATATTTCTGTAGCTACCTTTGCATTTACAAGTGGTCTGTCTCTCATCATGTTTTAGGACAGGCAAGTATCACCATAAGAAATGGGACTTTTTGCTGGAGCAAAGAAACTTCTCCTTGTCTTAGAAGGTACAGACTTACCCTTAGTCATCTCTTGGTTCTGTAGGTCAGGGGATGCTGAATGAATTCCTCAGGGCCTAAGCGAAACCAGGGGGGAATATCCAGAGGCTTCTGAGTTTGCTTCATATTCCATGTTGAATTCTGAAAATGATAAAAGCGGACAAAACATAATCTTGCTTTTATGTTGAGGAGCACATAGATGGGAAGGTGCCTGGATCTGGATGTTGCTGTAATATATGGAGACTGTTTTCTTTATACAGTTTTCTTGCCCAAATATGAAATTACAGTAATTTAAGTCAAAAAAGTAGAACAGATGGAATGCAAATGTTATATATGACATCAGTACACGCTTATTTCAAAAGGCATTGACATTTTAGAAAAGAAAAGCTTTGAAAAGTTCTGGTGTTCAGGAATGTTCTACATCCAATGCTTTGGGCTAGCCCATCTCCAGAGTGGGGATCTGGCTATGAAACTCAGATGGGGATGTGGATGAGGACTTCCTGGTTGGAGGTATCTTTGAAGGGATGAAATTAGGGTATTTAATTGATACATACCTGACAATAGCAAGAATTTAGATAATAATGACATTTATTTTCAGGAAGTGTATCTAACACATGGTAAGAGCCTGACCTTCTCCCCACAGCATCGACCTCTCCATGCCCCAGGGCTCTTTGCTGGCCGTGGTTGGGCAGGTGGGTGCTGGCAAGTCCTCCCTGCTGGCAGCGCTACTGGGCGAGCTGGAGGCCACCGACGGCTGCATCACCGTGAAGGTGAATTTCGTCCTCAGCATTCGCTTCTCCAGTTAGGCTGTTCTCAGGGTATTAACCACTGTACCTGAGGAAAACCCATTCACTGCTGAATTTTAACACAGGCTGTACGTATCAGTCCACATTTAATTATCTCAAGGTGCTGCAGACCTCTCAGATGCGCCTAAACTTTGGGAATAGGAGCTGGAACAGTACTTCAAAGATCCAGTTCTGTTTCCCCTCTGACAGTGAGCTGAAGTGTCATCCTGGTAAAGTGCATCCTGTAATTGCACCTCCTTTTACAGTGCAGACTTGTATTTTGCAAAGCCTTCTGAGAACTGTCAGTGGTGATGATTATTCCAGATTCCCATAACTGAGAGAGCTTTTCTTCAAAGATGGGTTCCCAGAGTGTCAAGTTGAGCTTATGGAAAAGTTTGCTAACATTCTTCCACTTCTATAGGACACTGCAGCTTACGTCCCCCAGGAAGCTTGGGTTCTAAATGCTTCAGTGGAAGACAATATTCTGTTTGGGAAAGAGATGGATGAAACATGGTTCAATAGAGTGACAGAGGCTTGTGCACTGCACCCTGATTTGGAGACCTTCCCTGCGGGCCAGAAGAGTGAAATAGGAGAAAAGGTACTGGCTTGGGTTTATGTTTTGGGCAACTTTTCCCTGAGTAGCTACAACTTCAGGTGTCCTGCTTAAAACATCTACCCCCAAGTAGCTACAACTTTGGGAGCCCTGATTAAAACAGAAAAAACCTAAATTTGCAAGAGGCAGGTGCTCAGGAATTTCTGGGAAGTTGGGCCATGATTTAATTTAAGTCCACTTTCTGACAGTTAGCTTAACCAGAGACATGAGAGACGTTTAATACAAAAATCAACACATCCAGGTCATTCTTGGGTGCTCTTTTGCAGGAGAGAGGAGTTGTTCAGGAGACTCTGCTTCTGCCAGAGCCCTGTTTGGAGTGGGGAAGGGAGAGGTATTGATTTAAAAACAAGGAAGTCATAAAGCCTCAGTGTAGAAGGGAGTCAGCAGCTGGGAGATGTGCTGTAGCTTTGGAATAAACAGAGTCAATACATTTTCCAGGGAATCAATCTGTCTGGAGGGCAGAAGCAGAGAGTGAACCTTGCTCGGGCCGTGTACCAGAAGGCTTCCATTTACCTGCTCGACGATCCCCTGTCAGCTGTTGATGCCCACGTTGGGCAGCACATTTTTGAACATGTTCTTGGACCCAATGGTTTACTAAAGGACAAGGTGTGCTATAAACCTGAACTGTAAATAATTGCACAATGTCTCTAATTAGCAGAGCCCTGACGTGTTTCCAGTAGGGTGGGTTGCTCACTTTATCAGGCTCACAAATGATTTTTACAGTGGCAGCAGGGGACTGGGGAACCTCTGCAGGCCACACAGCACCTGCAAGTCCTGCAGGGAATCTCACCCAGGACGAGGAAGGCTTTATCCTCATGCACACCACATGCCTAGTGCCAGCCTTACTTTCACAGCAAATTTACAGTTCTTTGGTCTTCTGCTGACATCATCCTTCCCTCCTTTTGAGATTTACTTCTAGCACAGTTCAGAAGAGCTGCCTGATCTCTTCCAAATTCTATCACCACGGTGTCTAATCCCATCACTTTTGAATAGGTCAGTGGCACCTTTACAGTTCTCATCACCCAAATGTTCATCATTTAAACAATTCTCCTCCATTCTTTTTGCATTGGTTGTGTTTTGTTATTCCTGGGTATTTCTCTGCTGTCACGCAAACTGGATAATAAAAATGGTTATATAAGAAGGGATGCTAGGACAGCTCTATTGGATTCATAATATAAATTCAGTTTCACGTTATAGAAGGAAAACAGGAAGCAGCTAATTTCTTGCATTAGAAAGTCCAATTAAAACAAACATACCTGATTATAAATACCTTTCTCTCCATGAGGATTGGCTGCAAGTATCAGAATATAATTATTGTATTGAAACAGAATGACTGGCTAAGAATATATCAGACTTAAGGTGTACTCAAAGGCCTGATTGTATAATAGAAATGCAGGATATACCAATTTATCTAGGGAAAAGTTACTTTTCTTATGTCCTTTCCTCCAATTATCTGTGCAAATACGCTCAGAAATGTAAATAAAAGGAAATTCCCTTTAATTCCATTCAGGCTGATGAATTTTTGAGGCCTAAATTTGATCCTGAAGTACTGATACCAGTCCTGACAGCAGAACAATTGTAACTGTTCCCTCTTTATTCAAGCAGACTCGTGTGCTGGTGACTCACACAATTAACATTTTGCCTCAAGTGGACAACATTGTTTTTCTGGTGAATGGAATGATCTCAGAAACTGGTTCCTACCAAGAACTTCTACAGAGAAATGGGGCCTTTGCAGAATTTCTTCATTCACACATTGATGCAGAAGAAACGCAATGTGCTGGTTTTCCAGGTAACCCAGATGGGTTGGAATCATTCTTCCTAGGTCTATCAGTCAATTGTTTCCTTCATATCACATTTGTTTTATTATGGACATTTAAAGCAGACACCAAATCACAGTAAGGTGTTGCTTTGTGTGGGGAAAAATATGCCTGACAAATTATCTGACTCATCACCTCAAAACTGGTTCTTGAATCCATATTGGTAGACATTAATCCTGCAGTAAACTATTACCCACTATTACGTGCTATTCTTCAAGCCTAACCTTGGTATTTCTACCTTTTTTTTAATGAATCTTTCCTCCATATTACCTGTCTTTCAAAGGCTATACAGGACAAAACAGGATTCTAAAGCATTTAGAAAAAAATACATTTGTTTCACAGCTATGGGAGGCACCAAAGGCACTATCCCCACTGGAAATGGTCCATCTCAGGAGAAACCCCTTAGGTAAGCTTAAAGTAGTCTCAGACACTGAAGAACTTACTCCAAAAGCCCATAGAAGCCTGCCTGGAGGCTCTTACTGAGTATGATACAGGTTTGGGATTGATCTGTAAATTAATAACAAGCAAACAAGCAAAACTCAAGAACAGGCAAAAACCTGCTCTTGGATGTGGAAGCTGACTGACATTTCTTCTGTATTTCACAAGGAGCCAGAACAGAGCTCAGGTACAGGCACACCTTGATACATTTGGTTGCTGAGCACTTCCCAGTGGGGCTGTAAGGTCAGACTCATCCCAAACCAGCCCCAGAGTGAAAGCTTTGAGCCTCTGCTCCTCAGTGGCTTGACAGAGCCCAGTCCCTGTGACAAACATGGACAAAGGTTGGGGTCCCTCTGGAGGACCCTGAAAACTGCAGCCCTCATAATAGGCATGAGTTTAGGGGTGGATGGGTGGCTAAAAATTGAAAGGATTTTTGTTTTCTTACTGAAGTGGTGGTTCAGTAACATCTGCTGTGGGAAGGGAGACCCTCGCTGTGAGTGGAGACCGTAGCAGCGCTGCAGCCACCAGCAGAGGATTAACCAGGGCAGAGACAGCTCGGCACGGCAGGGTAAGCACAGCCCCTTCCTGCAGAGGCCAGGACACGTTCCATGGGATTGTCCCACTCAGGGCAGGCAGGCAGCTCCCTGCCTAAGCTAAACCACAGCCAGGGCAGTCAGCTGAGCTGTACAAGTTTGCCCTGTAACTGAGACAAGGACACCTTACACTGAGAAGAAATGAGAGTAAGAAGTTAGAAACCCCAAAAGGAGCAGCTTTTCCTCTTGGGAAGCACAGCACTAGCTAGATAAGGCTCTCCTCACCTCTTCTGATCAGCAAGCCCCCACCCAAGCACCTGGTGTGAACATGGCAGTTCTCTCTCACACCAAGAACACAGGAAAACCTCTGCCTGACGTAAGGAAAGCCTTGCGTGCATTCCAGAAGTACCATGAGCCCACTGCATAACACTCATCAGTTGATAATAATCATTCATTAATGATTTCTTTAAGTATGCCTTTGTTTTCATCCATGAGGAAACCAAAAAAAGAATCAACACGGTTGCTATGGCTGTGACATTTAACCAAGAAATGCCATAATAAATTATTCGTTGCTTCAGAGCTGCTTTGTTTTTGCTAACAAGCTTGATCCTGCCAGCCTCTCCTGCTCTCTGTCCCCCCTTGGCTGGCTGCAGGTCAGTGCTGGGCTGTTTGGAGCCTACCTGAAGGCGACGGGCCGGGCCCTCTGCGTGTGCAGTGTGCTGTCCTTCGCAGCCCAGCAGGCCCTGGCCTTCTCGCGGGGCTACTGGCTCAGCCTCTGGACAGATGACCCTGTGCACAACGGGACACAGCAGCACACAGAGCTCAGACTTGGAGTCTTTGGTGCATTAGGAGCAGTTCAAGGTTTGTTTAAGTTGTTCACTTAATTCTCTGTATTCCCACCTCCCTTCCCCATATCCAGGATGTTTTCGTAGAATATCAACAAGTGCATACCCTTGGGCTTCCACCTTCTGGGCTTTTGGCACCAACCCTAAACATTTTTCTTTCTTCTTCTTACCTCTTTTCATCCTTCCAGCATAAATTAATCATATCCAAGTGCAAGTGGGAGCTCTTCTCCACGCTGAACTAAATCTTGACTTAGGTCACGTAAAAGAGAAAAGAAGAGAAACTTGTGATTTTTTACATTTGTTTTTCTTTTAAAATAGCCACAATTCTTTTGGTCACTCTATTGAAAAAGAAAAAATATCACTGAGCAGTTTAAAGTAATCCCAGTCAAGCTTATTTTGTGATGAATGAATAATTTGTCCCACGTGTTTAAGTTGCTGAATCCATGCCCCCATCAAGCTGGCTTAGAAGGTCTTTGGCTGCTCTGTAACTACCCTACAGAAAGGGCAGCTTACCCTGCAACTCTGAGGCTTGCTTTAATTCCTGAATGCACACTGGTGCAGCATGCACAGGACTAAGTGGGAGAACTCCAGGGTGGGTTTGTTCAGACCTAGTAATAACAGTTTCTCTTCTCCTCCAGCCCTGGGCAGGTTTGCCTGCACAGCAGCAGTCCTGCTGGGGGGTGTGTTAGCCTCACGCCAGCTCTTCCTGCAGCTGCTGAGCAGTGTCATGAGATCCCCAATGCTCTTCTTTGAGCAAACACCCATTGGGCACCTGCTGAACCGCTTCTCCAGAGACATGGATGCTGTTGATTCTGCCATCCCTGACAAGCTGAAGTCCGTGCTGGGATTCTTGTTCAACTTACTGGAGATCTACCTGGTGATTGTGGTGGCTACACCATGGGCAGCAATGGCCATAGTGCCCTTGACTGTTCTTTATGCAGCATTCCAGGTAGGAGAAACTGAGTGTAGAGGTTTTGTGGGTTCAGAGCACGCTGGCTCCTTGGCCCCCACCACAGGGTTATTCCTAATAAAGATAAGACACAACAGAGGTGGGAGCACTACCTCGTCTTTTAAGAGCATCTCCTACCTGCACATAAGGTTTTGTAACACCAGGATAGTATGTACTGTTGCACTTGTTGAGGCCCTCCCACATTTCCTGTGGAGCACCTCCACAGAGGCCTGAGCCTTCTAATGCCTGTCCCTTCCATTTTCCCTTGTACCAGCACTTCTATGTCACCACCTCCTGCCAGCTGAGACGCATGGAGGCTGCCAGCAGGTCACCCATCTACTCCCACATCTCAGAAACTTTCCAAGGCAGCAGTGTGATCCGTGCTCACAAGGACCAGCAGAGGTTTATTTCAAAGAGCAATTTCCTCGTGGATGAGAATCAGCGAATTTGCTTCCCTGGAGCTGTGGCTGACAGGTACAAATCTGCCCAGCAGCTCCACGAGCGTTCTGGAAAGTAATTGTGTGTTGGGAGACAGGGAGAGGGCACCCAGCAACAGCCCTGTGCCCTCCTCCTCCTGCAGGTGGCTTGCTACAAACCTGGAGCTCCTGGGCAATGGCATCGTGCTGGTTGCAGCCCTGTTTGCAGCCATGGGCAGGACACAGCTCAGCCCAGGAACTGCTGGCTTCTCCATTTCCTATGCTCTCCAGGTAACCCAGTGTGGGAATCATACCATGCTTGCCTTTATCAAAAGGAACTACATTTTAATTTCTAAGAAATTATGAACTATTTCTGTGCCTTTCTAGATGCCTTTTCCTACCAAATCCTGCTGTCATTACTAAAATCCAGAGCATCTGGAGCACACGGCCCCTTAGGCAGTGAACCTCATGAACACATGCATGGGGCATCCTCTTCCTCTTGCACCTGAACTTAAATATAAGTCAAAGCAAGCCCTGGGCAGCTGAAGCAAGGTCTTCAGCACCTGTCTTACCTGCTTCTAGACTACTTGCACAAGAGCCTAAGAAATAGCTACACCATCTTTTAGCATCCAAGTCAGTAGCATTTCATTCTCTATAAACTTGCTGAAGCGGCTGTGGCAGGAGCTGGCTTTTACTCCAGCATTTTAAAGTTTTCTGATGTAATCTAATTTCTGATATAATTAGCTGATGAGGAGATACTTAGAAATAAACACCAAGACAAAGTACCAGGTAACTCACAAGCACAGGTCAGGGCTCACTTTATCTGCCCTAATGCTCCTTTTTCCATGTGGCAGATAACTGGTGTTCTGAACTGGATGGTTCGCTCCTGGACAGAAATAGAGAACAACATTGTTTCTGTGGAGAGAGTGAGAGAATACCTGAGGACTCCTAAGGAGGTAGCTAATCCACTACTGACCTTACTAGAAGGGGCTGAACATCTCTGCAAACTCAATGAGTAACTTTCCTGTTCCACCTGAAAAACCTCTAGTTTTCCCCTTCTAAAAGGCCAGTCATGTTTCCTTTAAAGAACTGCAGCATTTGGGTTTTATCCAACTGACTAGGCTTGTTTTATAACCTCTGATCATTATTTCCTTAAGAGAGTTGTGCATTGGATTGCCATTAAAATAGCTTCACTTGGTAACACTCATGGAACGAGACATTTTCTGCCCATATTTGGAGTATTTATTATGCAACTTCAGATGCAACTCTGTGATAACTGCTGGCTCCTAGATAGCCTTTTAGCTGCTAAAAGTCTCCAGTGCAATATTTTTTGTTCTGTAATCATTAAAATTATATCTCCATATGCTGCCCTGAGAGAGGAGGCTTTCACAGTCCTGTTTACAGGGGCATATAAATTTTTTTTATTGAACCACTCAATCAGAACTCTGACTTGCAAGCAAATGTTCATCCCCATTTTCAGTAAAGAAAATCTGTTCGGCATCTTTGGATAAAGTAAAAAGCCAGCACCTGCAGTATGAAAGTTAGAGGCCTTTTTCTGGTTTGGAAACAGCAAAGAGATTGGGAGGGAGTTGGCACAGATGTCTTCATGAACTTCCCATTCCAGTATGGCCACTTGATTGGGTAATTTAAATTAGCCTTAAACACTGCTGTTTGCTTGCATCTCCTCAGGCACCCTGGACTCTGAATGGCAAACTCCAAGGGCAAGTTTGGCTCACTGAAGGAAGGATTGAATTTAGAAACTACAGCCTGTGCTACAGGCCAGGTTTGGAGTTAGCACTGAGGCGTGTCAGTGTGGCCATCAAGGGGCACGAGAAGGTAGGAGAAGCACTCCTTTAGCAGTGTGGGCAGTGACCAGATCCAGGGGGATACAGCCCCTGCCTGCTCCCAGCTACAGCAGCCTGCAGGAAAGCAGGAGCCCATCTCCCACACTGCACACCTTGTCCAGCTTATTACACCAAAGGAATTCCACTTCTTCATTCTAGTTCCACATCAAGGCCCTGCTCGAGCTGCTAAGTCTTGTAATTATTCTTCCCAAAGGCTTTTGTGATTCCTTTTCATACAAAACAGTTGTGAACTATAAATGCTTCCCTTTAAGGAAGTATTGCCAGGCTATGCAAATCATGAACAGCCCTAAAGATCTGATCCTTGCAAAGCTGTCTCTCATCAAAAGGCCAAGGGGAACTACATGCCATGTTTATCCAACAGTGAGAAAACCATCAGCATCAAAACCAAAGCCTTTCCATTGCACTTTACAGATTGGCATAACTGGCAGAACAGGGGCTGGGAAATCCACCCTTGCAGTGGGATTGCTGCGGCTGGTGGAAGCTGCGGAAGGAGCCATTCTGATTGATGGACAGGATATTGCCCAACTGGGTCTCCACGACCTCAGATCTAAGATAACTGTCGTTCCCCAGGTATGAAACTCATTTCCAAAACCCTTGAGCAGGGTCTTGAACACCTGGGAAGGGTTTATAAAGGTTCTGTGACAGGAGGGACATTCAGCACTTTCCAAGTTGGAAATAACCTCTTTGCCATGTTCATCTGCCATTCAAAATAACCTTAGTCAAAGATTCCAACAGGCAGGACCCCAGAGCTCCTTTTTATAATTCATTCCAGGAGTTGTTTGTACTGTCTCTGTGCTCAGGATCCAGTTTTGTTTTCTGGCTCCCTAAGAATGAACCTCGACCCATTAAACCAATACACTGATGCAGACATCTGGACAGCTTTGGAACTGACTCAGCTCAAGAACTTTGTTGCAGATTTGCCAGAGCAGCTGGAATATAAGTGCACTGACCAAGGGGAAAACCTAAGGTACCTTTATCTGCAGAAAGATGGTGGCAGGGCAGTGCCAGGCCCTGGGCTAGGAGAACAGAGCTGGTTGGATAAGGAAGTTAATTCCTTTTCAAATACAGTTTATTTTTTTAATGGTGTCCAGACAGCACATTGCTGCATTACTGTCCTGTTTAGCAGCATGAAATCAAATCAGAAGACACCAAGGAAGACTTCAGAGATGTAATCATTGTGGTGGTTTGCATTTGTGCAGTACTTAAAATCCCACAATCCTGTTCCAAGTGCAGCTTTTGTGGGTGCCACAGCAATGCCTCCCCTTCACCTCCTTAAGCTGTTTCATGCTGTTACCTACCTGCAGTGCCACCAGCCTCAATCACCCTTTCAGAGAAAGGGAACAATCACCTTTTCATCATTAATTTCAAATGAATCATCTGTTCTGACCCCAAGGAAAAGTGACTACTGGCCTCAGTTTACCATCCCTCTTCTTACTTGCAGCACTGGTCAGAAACAGCTGGTTTGCCTGGCCAGAGCACTCCTGCGGAAAGCCAAAATCCTCGTTCTGGATGAGGCCACAGCAGCAGTGGATCTAGAAACTGATGTCCAGATTCAGTCCATGCTGAGGACTCAGTTCAGTGACAGCACCGTGCTAACCATTGCTCACCGGGTGAGCAGCGTCCTGGACTGTGACAGGTACAGACACCTCTGAGCAGGAGGGAACACGGGCAGCTCGTGTGACTGACACACCACAGTGGTGGTGAACAGCAGTTTCACTTCTGGCCTCTTCGTGTTTAACCCCAAGCTTTGCTTTAGAGCTTGGAGGATCTCTCTTAAAACCAGCTGGGCACCAACAGGTTAATCAGAGATCTCTACTCCCACGCGATGCCTTTCGTGCTGTGTCACAGCCCTTTCCCCCCCACTGACAGCAAAACCATGACTACAGCTCCTTGCGTCACCTGAGAGCTGTGAAACTGAAACACCCAAAACCCCTTCACAAATCTCACTCCAGGCTCAGTTGCCAAAAACCCCTCCTCCCAAACTCAGCACTTGAACAGTCACTCATCAGAAGCCCTTTCCATCCCAGCACTGTTTCCCAGCTGAAAAGCTGTTGGAAAGCTTGGCTGAATAACCAGCAAGTACTGAAATTTATTTTAAGACTAAGTAGAAATAACTAAGTTTATTACAGCTGCTGTGTGTCCCCAAACTTACGCTTCTCTTTTAATGTTCACAGGATTTTAGTCTTGGAAAATGGTCGGATAGCAGAATTTGATACTCCAGAACACTTAATAGCTCAGAAGGGACTATTCTACAGCCTGATGGAAGAATCGGGCCTTGCATGACTCACTCATGGAGCATCCCACAGCACCACCACTATCAGGAGTAATTGATCTCATAATTGAGTTATTTTGGTTTCTCTCCAGAATTCCTGACATTCAACCAAAACTTGTTTGAGCCAGAACTGCAGAGAGTAGATGGAAAGGGGTAACTTGGGATACATGTTATTTCCACAGGAAACTTAGCAATCCCACTTTCATTATGTTTCCAGATGCCAAAACCTCACTTGACTGCTGAAAATGAGTCAGTCAGGACTTAAATAATTTTCTGGTATAAAAGCAAACAAGCCAAAAGGGAAAGACCACAGCATTCCCAATTTATACTATAAATGGAGCCCAAATATCCATCATACTTAAAGATTACACAGATTATTTTTTAAAGCCAACAAGATTTTATGGACAGCAAGGAAGAGTTTAACTGGTAGCAAGGAAACTTAACTGTCTGCAGTTTATCCTAAGCTCCAGGCAGAACAAACGAAGGATTTCATTTGGGTGACAGCAGGATGCCCCTTAGCAGGAGAGCACAGGCTGCCTGCTGTCACCACTGGGGATCAGATCCACTGCCCCTCTGCAGGAGCAGAGCTCTGGGAGGGGCTCAGCAGTGCAGCACAGGGGCACGGCTGGCAGCTCCTCCTGCCCAAGGCCTGGAGCATTCCCACTGCCACGGGCTGGGTGCTCACAGCAGGGCATGGCCAAATGCTGACACCAACATCTCCAAACTGAATTTGGCCACGAGGAATTGGCACGGTTGGAAATGCCCTCCTCTCTGATCCCTGCAGCACACAAGGAAAGCAGCAGGATCTCACCTGATGTCTCATTCCTGGTTTCCTTCTTGAGTGCAAGCTGACTCTTGATGTGCCACCTTGGTGCTGCAGAGCCTCTGGCATGGCCACCTGCCCAATGCTGCTTTAACAAACCAAAGAAGAAGCAAAGCCTTCCTGGGCTTCCTGCAGTGTCTGCAGCCAGAGCTGTCCCCAGGTCTCTCCTCAGGAATCACAAGATGACAATGTGACAAACACACACTGAGATACTGCTCTGTACTGTGACTTTTGTTAAAGCACCTCATTTTCTAGAGAGCTGAAATAAAAAGAGAATCAAGTATTGAAACAGGTCTCTTCAGTAAACTAAAGCAAATATAACACAAAAAGGGGCAGTGGGGAGGGGATGGGAGAGTTCCAGCTGCAAGAATCAACCCAGACTGGCAAACCCCAGCAGTTCCTTCTCCAACAGCTGCTCAGTGGCTTCTGCACCCATGCCAAGAACAGTTTACAGTTTCTGCTGCACAGGTGGCTAAGATACTGAGGTCCAATGCCTGCTGCCACACTGGTGCTCAGGTACCAGGAAAAAATTTTTTTCCCTCTACTTTCTCCAAATCTCGTACTTGAGGGCACAGACAAAACAATTCAAAACCAGATATGTTATGAGCACTCCGAAGGTTTATCAATGGATCTCAAAAACAGGAGCATTTAGAAATACTGACATAGGTATTTTTCCTTTTTTAACTGAGGTCAGAGGGACAGAATTGCCCATGTTGCTGGGGAATTCTGAAACAGACATCTTTTAGCATTCCATAATCTCTAATATAAACATCTTTAAATGCCCATTTTCTGTTCCTAAGTTGGTAATGAAGAGGGAAGGCAACAGGAGACAGTAATCAAAACATACTTTCACACTGGTAACCTTTGAAAGGGCACAGCTTTGCTGTCAGCTAACCCAAACTAAGAACAAGCAAAAATACCATCAGCTTTCACAGATCAAGTTGTGCTGAAAAGGGAAAAGAAAAGCAATTCCCAAAATGACATGCGAAAATCCCACCACGTTTCAGATGTGCTGGAGTCCCCAGGGATACATCCAAGTACTGTGATGAATCTGGAGCTCAAGTCTCACAGAAGTTATCTGGAAGGTGATTAAAGCAAAATATATAAAACAGTTAACACTTGGAGATACCATGTAGGAGAGAAATGCTGCCTTAAAAAAATCCTGGTCCCATCATTCCAAGTTTAAGGCAATACTGAAACTGCAAAAGCCAGAAAATAAATGGAAGGTGTCATGCATTGATTTACACCAAGTTCATGCCAAACACGTACTGTGCGAGTTGCACTCCCTGTGCCCCAGATGGTCACAAGATGCACAGGAATGCCAAAATGTTAAAGGTGTCAGTGACCCAAAGCACAATTGTTGCTGTGCCACGTTGTCACACCACAAAAGGATCTTCGTGTGGCTCAGGACTGGGAACACTTACAGAAGTAGCTCTGTTCACACACATCACATGGGGTGGTTTTTTCAGGTCTCCTAAAAATTCTGAGCTGTTTTTTTGGCAGAAACAGGTTTTCCAGGTGCGAGAAATCTTCCATGTTGCAGTAAATAACATCAGGCAAGATACATCAACGTGCCCTGAATCAGACACAGTAAATCCAGCTGTACAGCAGCTCCTCTCCCGTTCCTTGCCAGGGCTCTCCAAGGATGGGTGGAAGGGGAGGATCACAGTGCTCCTGGAGGATGCCTGTTCCCAAGCAGGAAAGCTGTCTCAGTGGTAATCACAGTTCCTCCTCTGGGTCTCTGCAGGGAGCTCCATCTCCACCTTAATGTACAGCACCAGCCACACGTGTCCCTTACACACAGACCCTGCACTCTGTTCCTATAAAACAGTCCATTAAAATCATTCCACCCTTGTCCATCACAGTGCTGCACAAGTGTTCGAGGACTTGAAAAACTAAAACCCCCAGCTCCTCCCCCAACTCCCCAATCAGCCCCTGCTCATTCCACTTCCACAGAGAGAACTCCCACCAGGCTCAGAAGATGTGGCAGACACAGGCCATGGACCCCACAGGGGTGACAAAGCTGCAGAGCACTGAGCCTCCTGCCCTGCTGATCCACCGTACTGACCTGGGCTGCTCAGCAAACCACAGAATGACCCAGCCCCAGCACAGCACAGTTACCTGCACTCATGGCTTCTTACCCCCACCCTAACAACCCCAGACATCAGCCCAGCACAATGATTAGTCTAAGCACCACCAGCAATTTCTATTTTCAAGGCAAAAAGCTGAACTGACAAAGCAAACCCTTTGTCAAACACAAGGCAAGAAATAACACTTTTTCTTTCAAACAATTTTTTACTGCAAGTTCTTTGCAATATTTGCATTGTCATTACAAAAAATATCAAAGAAATTTTCAGTCTATTCAATTTCATAGAGTCATAATTTACAAAAAAATAAATAGCTTTACTCTAAGGACAACAATTGTCTAGTATTAAGGTCAGCAATATCAATCACAGAAGTCCACATTCTCAGTGCTGAGTATTTGGATCCATCTGACTTAGTTTGCTTTATTCCAGCATTTTCCTTTAAAATAAGACTAATCAGAACATTAGAAAAGTAACTATTCTCTTACCACAGAAAGATGAAAATTCAACATGGATCTTGAAAACCAGACTCCATTGCTAGTTTAATTGTTAGACCCTTCCGACACACAACTTTAAAAACACTAATTTTTTTTTAAACAACTGTAACAGAACATTTTCCCACAAAATTTAAGAGTCAACAGCAGCAGCATGAAGGGCATGTCTCTTTGATATAAGGCTAATGGTCCTTGATGTGGCAGAGCTGCTGTGAAAGCACAGAACTGCCAAAGCCAAGGGCGTTACAATCAACGTCACGCTGAGGCTGCAGCTCAGGCCAGTGCTCACTCTGAGCCTCGTGCCCACAGGTGCCACCAGCACTGGGAACTGCTGAGTGAGCTGGGTGTGGGATCAGGGGCTGCAGCCAGCAACCACCAGCTGCTGCACCCCTTTGGTTCTGGAGTGATTGTCCTACACATGCTGAAACACTGCCTGGGAGTTGACTGTGCCTTGTCACATCAGCACTACTGACTTACAGTGAACTTGCTGCTGTAAACACGTGAAACCTTTAGGACAATGCATAAAGCATCAACCATGTACAGTAAATGCCATAATGAGAAAGTCTGGCACACATTTTATTTCACAAGAAGAAAAATCTTTGGACTATAGTATTATATGCCACAAAATGTTCCAAGTGCATCCCACAATAGATGGCTCATGAAATGAGGAATCCGCAAACAAGCAAATAACTAGCATTTGCAAAAATGTTTTAAACAAAAAAAAGGGAGGGAACTTCAGAACATAAGAGCAGATGAGAAGAAAAAGCTTTTTTGAACTTCTCTGATGAATCACTCCACCGTACATCTGAGCGTGTAATGACAGATTTCAGGCAAAAAACAGGAGTCTCTGAAGTGTCTTGCACCATGTATGTGCTTCTCCTAAAGGTGGCTAAATCAATACTAAGGAGAAATAAAACGTAATAAAAAATTGCATCTTTATGTTTCTTCCATTGCCATGCTCTGGCTAACTTCACTGTGTCTGAAACTCAGCTGTGTGGTTCAGTCCAGCTCAGGGGAAGCGACAGGTCTCCAAATGTATCACCTCCCTCTTCCCCACAGTAAATAGCCAAGTTCAAATGCTACACCAAGCCTGAATCTTTGGCCATGCTATAGAAAATGCCTTTTTCCTGAAGTAGTTGGTCTGGGGTACCACACTCCACCACTTCTCCTCTCTCCAGGACTAAAACTCTGTAAAACAAGGAGATGAAAAGAAAAAAACAAAGAAAAAATGGTCACAGGAAGATCCAGAAAGCCAGTGAACGTGGATATGTGTGTGCAGACAGACTGCAGCACAGCCATTATCTGCAGGTGAAGACAGGGCTGTGTGAACGGGCTGAGGTCTCACTGCAGATGCTCTGGGTGGTGCATTGTTTATGTGGCACGTGCTTACCCAGCCATCTGCAGCCAGCCAGGAGGCTCTGCACTGCACTGAGCCAGCCAGAAAGGAGCTGGCAGCAATTCTTGTCAAGGTGTGAGAGGGCTGTAAGACCCTGCAGGAGCCGGGGTAGATCACCTGCCCATCACACCTCTCCTCACCAAGTGCTGTTACACAGCTTCTGGGACAAAACAAAAACACAACTGGGACAGGCGAGTTCACCAAGTCAGGGGTCAGCTCACTGCTGGACACTGCTGCAGCTCCCCCACGGATGGCCAGGCACTGCAGAGGTCACCTGCAGTGAGGAGAGGTCACCAAGGCACTGCAGAGGTCACCAAGCCCTGGCAGGGGCTGCTGCCTGGTGTCACCAGTGCCACAGCTGACCTGGGAGTTCCCCTGCTGGCAGCACTGCTCCCTCTGATCTGTCACTGCTCACAGCACAAGGAGAGGGCTACAAAAGTACACTGACATCCTGCCACTGGGCACTTTGCCATTCTGTGATAAAAGGGACAAGAGAGCCTAAAACTGAAATACGAGACAACAACTTGGCCCTCAACCACACCTGAGCAAGGCAGCTGAGCATTAGAGAGGCTTTATGAACTGTAACCATAAGTGATGGAAAGTGAAACACCAAATAAACTTCAGAGGGCAGGATCTGCCCCTTTGGATTCCCCATGCTGTCTGTGCCTAAATTAGGGCAAGACCCAAGAACAGACTCCTGCCCTTGCCTCTCTCCCCTTCCTGGTTTGCCCAGGCAGGAACAGCACAGCAGCAGTGTGACAGAGGGACAAGAGGAGCTCCCCAGGCCGAGCACAGCCACCAAAAGCCAGGACACACACACCCTGGCCATCAAACCAGGGATTCCAGCAGCTCTGTGCAGAGGCAGCGAGAAACGAAGCAGTAAACATCCAACACAAAGACTCCCATTTAAGTTGAGCGCAGTGCAGGTCACACAGTCAGCAGGATAAAAGCAGCATCACTTTACCTTGTGTAGTCCATGATTGTGTTCAGACGATGTGCTATAGTTAATACAGTACATTCTTCAAATTGAGACTTTATAGTTGACTGTATGAGCTTATCTGTTTCAAGATCAACAGCAGCCGTGGCTTCATCCAGAACCAGGATTTTGGACTTCCTGAGCAGAGCTCGTGCCAGGCACACCAGCTGGCGCTGTCCCACACTGCACAGATGGGATGGGAGGGTGGGGAGCAAAGTCAGAACAAGTTTGCAGCATTCACTGGTATGCATTTTGAAACCTGGCAATTCCTTGTTCTAAAGATAAGGTCGGTCTCACTATTTCCCTGCAGAATATCTAACAGCATCTGAAACTACATCCCCCTCAAATGAAGTTCTGGCAATGTAGTAAGAGGATACAAGTGGTTTCACCGTAACTGCATCAGGCTGATTCACTGAATCAGTGCAGTGTTGAGGACTGGACTTTAAATGGTTTCTACAAACTGAACATATAAAACCCTGTTAAGGTGCAAATAGCAAGTGAACAGCTTCCTTAAATAACTGCTGCTGCTAAAATGCTTTCCAAGGCTGCCCAAGCTGACAAACCTCAGAGCATTCCAAGTATTTCTTAAATTATTTGAAATTCCCAAACCCAAGAGCTGAAAACATGCTGAATAAAACCTAGTTGGTTGATTGCCTGGTCACACATTAAGAATTCTCCAGCTGCCTCCCCAGATTCTCACACAGGGCTGGGGGCTATTAGAACTCTCACAAGCACAGTTCTTCGACCTACCTGAGGTTCTCGCCACCCTCAGCACACTCATGATTCAGTTTGTCAGGAAGGGATGATACAAAGTTCTTCAGGTGAGCCAATTCCAAAGACCTCCAAATGTCTTCATCAGAGTGTTGGTCAAAAGGATCAAGATTCATGCGCAGAGAGCCAGAAAACAATATTGGATCCTGGTCATGGAAAGAGGGAATTGACAATGTACACAGAACATGGCAAGTGCTCCAAAAATATTTCTTAGGTAACAAAAGGAAACAACATGTACAGATGCAGTTGCAAGCAAGCTTATAATGAATTTAGGAGTGAGGGCTTGTTTTCTTTCAGTAACAGGTTATTCTCCCTCACTCTTACTCCTTACTCTTCTTGGGGCCCTGACCTCTGCCCTCTGTAGATCCTTTCAGATCAGACCTTTCCATTAGTCAGTAACTCGTGAATTGCGAAAAAAACCCCAACAAAACAAACAATCCAAAACACCCAAACCCCAGCCAACTTCCTTTTTACTGGACCACAGGGACTACTAGGTCAACTTTTCACTTCTTAGGGAATTAACCATCTGTAAATATTTCAAAACTCTTCAGCTGCAGTATGAATGAAATTACACCTTTTTTTCTCTTGTACAGGAAGAAACACCACTTTGGAAATACTGATGCAAAGCAATCAAAAAGAGAAAGCAAAGTCCCTCCCAGGTTTCCAAAAGAAGTGCTGCAGAAAACCTTTTACAGTGAGCTCACTTGTTTTTGCCAGTGTGCTGCAATGGTAATTAATAACATCACATTTTATAGCCTTACTTTGAATCAGAACAGGCAATAAAGGCTACACAGTAAGAACAAAAAGACTTGAGACTAAATGCAGTGCTCATAAAGCTGTATTTCCAAATGTTTAGGACTATCAAACCCACAGCTGCTGGGCTAGACTGGGATGGTTATGTACAGGTTTCTGTGGAAGAACAGCACTGACAGCACACACTGTGCCCAGTCCCCCAAGGGATCCCAAGCAGGTGTTCAGCTGGGATCAGCCCTTCCCACTCAGGCTGAGCTGTCTGTAGCATGTAGGTGAGCAGCTCCTGAGTCCAGAGGCCAAGGTTTTGCTTCCAGAACACGGCTCAGCCACAGCCAAGCTCCTACTTGTTACCTGGCACAGGCGAACTGAAACCAGCCTAGGGAGAAAACCTTGGTTTCAAGCCCATGAAAGAGCAATCTGAAGCAACTGAATTTCATAGCACAGCTCAGAGGAGGAGTAACCATTTTCTCCTCAGTACTTTATGGCAACAGCACTGTTACCCAAGGAGTTGTGGTAGTGGCAGGATTTTGCACCCACCTGAGGGATGATGGTGATCTTGAACCGCAGGTCGTGGAGCCCGATCTTCGCAATATTGATCCCATCAATAATAATTTCGCCTTCAGCTGCTTCATTAATCCGAAACAAACCCAAAGTAAGTGAGGATTTTCCAGCTCCTGTTCTTCCAACTATTCCAATCTGTTGGAAAGAAATACAAGAACAACTTACTGAGCTAAAGCATTTCCAAGCGTTTCCACCTGAAACAGACACGTTTCCCAAAGGCTATCACACTTTTGGGGTTATCTGCACACCAAAAGCACTCAGGTTCACACTGTGTTTTACTTCCCAGTTAGACCGAAGTCTTGATCAATTCTTCTCTTTTTAAAAAATAAATATAAAAGATTGCTACTTTGGTTGGCTGATACACCTCTTGCCATCTGCCCATTCTAACCACCTGAGGTAGCATTCTGCCCATATTTGTAGGCAGAAAGTGTGCACTCAGGAGAAAACAAATGCCCAGTTGGCTACCACAAATAAGGACGGTAGATCTGTCATAGCTACCTTTTATGCTGCTGTGCAAGATCACACTATTAATAGACATCAGAGAATCCACACAGGACTGGGGTGGGACATGTGTGAGTGCATGGGCAAGGAAGCAGGAGGAGAAACACACAGATCAGCGTGGCCAGATCCAGAGAATTTGCTCTGAAGTCCCGTTTTTCCTGCAGTCTCACCTTACAACTTCTGCCTCACTAGACCAGGCTTCCCCCCTCTGCTGTAGGCTATTTTCCTGAGATTATAATTAACTTAATCTCTCTGCAACCTACTTCTCTTTGCTTACAGCAAACAAATTAGCAAAATTCCCTGGGAAGGGGAGAGAAGACAGGATAAACCTCACCTCCCAATGAAACCAGGCCAAATGATACTTGGCAGCCCCACACAAGTGTCTCTCTATCCATGATGCAGAACACACCTGGCAAAGGCTGAGAGCCCACGACATCTGCAGCTACAACAGCGCTGATTCCACAGAAGCTTTCCTAGTTCTTAAGAACCCCAGACACGTAACAGAAGAGGGTTAAACCTCTCTTTTGCTTATGCATGCAGACCTGTGAACTGCAACACTCTGTGATGAATTCAGAGTCGTTACCTTTTCACCCCCATTGATGGTAACATTTATGTTTTTCAGAACCAGATCCAAGTCCTCGCGGTAGCGCAAACCGTAGCCTCGGAACTCCACCTTCCCTTCCTCGGGCCAGCTGCTGGCTGGGGCCGTTTGCTCAATGCTCCACTCAGCCTGAAAGAGCCACACAGACACCTCTGATCAGCTCCTGCTTCAACCAGCACAGGCTCAGAGGACTCACAGAATGCAATTACGAAAAATCCTTCCTCGTGTGTAATTTGCAAAAGGAACGGTGATGAGAAGAGAGGAAGAGAATTGTCTCAAGACAGATGAAATGGTGTGTGTGGCCAAGAGCTTGGTTATCTCAAGGCCCACTTGCTGGGTAAACTTTCCTCTTGCCAATGGCAGAATCATGCAGGCAGCACATTCAGACAAGCTGTCTGTACACCCCACCAGGGCAAGGAACCCTCTGGGGCAGCCACACGTGCAGCTGGAAGCAGTTTAGCTGAGACTGTGCACTGGAACATTAATAAGCTGGTAAAAAGCTGCTGCCTCAACCTCCCACAGAGGAGAGAAAGGAAAGAACACACCCCACTGCATTCACTGCCACTGCCAAATAAAAAGGCTTTTAAATATATAAACACTGCTCTGCTACCAGAACTCAAGAAAAAATTCTAGGAAGGGTCTTCATAATGTTTGGTTGGAAAAATAGTGACCCAGGTCAGGTTCAAGCGACAGGCAAGGCAAAGAGAAGCCCCAGGGAACTCTGTAACGATAAAGGGAACAACTGCAGATTAAATGAGTTATGTGATTTGAATCAAAACAAAAAAAAGTAAAACCTTTTTATTCCCCATACTGAGTGCAAAAAGAGAAACAAACAAAAACATGATGTTTAAAAGCTTAGGAAGCCAAAACATTTGTACAGCCCTGCTGCTTAGCCCAGGACGTAAGAGCCCATTTCCTAAACAGCACTGTGTAAACACCAGTGGATACACCACAAAAGCACCAACAGGAACTTCCCACCGAGACCCAGCCTGTCCCTGGCAGGCACCCACAGCCCTGAGCCCTGCCCCACCCTCCAAGCCCTTCAGGGGGCAGCTGAGACCTCAGAATAGGGCACTGGCTTCCACAGGTGTGGTGGACAACTCAACGAACCTCCTTCTCCATTTCAGCGTATTCTTTGACTCTCTCAACAGCAACAATGTTGGTTTCCAGCTCGGATGACATGCGAACCAGCCAGTTCAAGTAAGCTGTAATCTGCAGGAAGGAAAGAAGTCAGAGAGCAGGTTACCTGCAATAAATGAAAAGCATGGAACAACCAAAGCATTGCAATTTCATGGAATGCATAAACACGGGCAAGATCTTGACGGATCAGTGCTGGGCAGGAGGAAAGCCTAAATGCCTTCAAGAGGCAGGGGACGAGACACCTTGGCCACATCCCCTCCCACACGGAAGGCACAGAGGGAACTTCCCAGCATCGTCTCCGATACTATTTGTAATTATTATTTTCTATGTTCCTTATATTAGTTTTCCATCCAACGCCATATCAAGGTTCTGACTTTCTGATGCAGTCCAACAGTTCAGAGGTTTTGCTCTTTTAAAAAAGGCAAGCTCACCTGCAGTGAGTAGGACACTGAGAGGCCAACCAGCCCCGCACTGAGTTTGTTGCGTGCAATCACTGCAAACAACGCTGCAAACAGGACAATGCAGTTCCCCACGTACTCCAGACGGACAGCCAGCCACCTGCAAGGCACAAAAACACCTCTCCAGTACTTCACCCACAGAGATCAAGGATGTGGACAACAAATGGTCTGTCACACATCTTTTTATTGTAAGATTAATAATATGACGTGTGTGTCCTGCTAGTGACACAGGGACTGCAAGATATGTGAGGTTCTGCTTCAGCAGCACGTGAACCTAGAAGCATCCAAAATTAATGAATCTTTCAGGTACATAAATCCCTGTCTTAACTACAACTGCTTTCTGAATATTGGGATCAATAAATCAAAACTTTTAAAAGAATAAAAGCCAGAAGTAAGGCAGGAACTCTCAGAAAGATGAGAGATTCAGAAGTAATTTTAATTTCATCACAGAAGTTTAAACAAAAATCTCTGAAGCTGATTTATCCACGCAGGCCTCCCTCCCCTGGACAAGTATGCCAAGAACCGTGACAAGGAGCACAGCCAGCAGACCCACATCCTCCCCAGGTAAGTGCTGTTCCACTGTTACCTGTTTGCAACAATGCTTGGATAATAAGCTTTCTGATTCTCATCCACCTTCATGTCGTTGTGCCTGATGAAGCGTTTCTGCTCCTGGAAGGCTCGGATGACGCTGACGCCCAGCAGGGTCTCGTTGAAGTGGGAATACACAGGAGAGCGACTGACCGACTCGAGGCGCTTCAGCTGCCGCGACGTGGCCACATAAAATCTCTGCAAATCAGAGCATGAGGGCTATGGTTACATCCAGATTGTGTCTGGAAAAACAAGGGCAATCATGAACAGTTCCCTGCCATCTGGGCTGTTAGTGACAGAGATTCACCTTACACGTGGAAATACACACCTTCTCCGACACCTTTAGGCCTAAAAGACCACTGTATACATCCTGCTGCCTTCAAACAACTGTCAGTCAAACCAGCTCATGCCAGAGCCATTTCCTCATCTTTCTTTTATCACCAAGTGTAGTTCAACAGTATAAAACACACACATCACCACCTTTAAGGTTTACTAATGGAGCCAAATGGATTTACTAATTCAAGAGCCAAAGTCAAACCCCAGCCGTTCTCTTCGATCTGTGCAGGCTCTACCAGCTTCTAGGAGTAAAGCTAGAGTGAAGCAAGCACACCCTGCCCACACAGGACAGGAGTGAAAAGGTTGCCTCCACTCTCTTGCTCTGTAGACAATATTCTGACGAAACAGGCACATGAGCAATACACACACACCCCTCTAAAGGCTACTCTCATGTTTGGAAAGAAGTTTTGGAAAAGCCCATATGTTTTCCACATTTGGGCTCTGAGCAACAAGCTGTACAAAATTTGCCACAAAATCGAATGGCATTTTTATAAAGTAGGTATTAAAGGATTTACTTCTACACAGAAGTAATTTTACACTTGACAAAGGAAGGAAATGCTGTGCTAACGTCAGATTATCAGCAAACCATGCAAAGCACGGTCAGTCAAGCATGACTCAAATCCAACACATTAAAATCCTTCCTAGTGCAGACTAAAAACTGTCTTAAATAACAGAGGATGTGAGTGCTGGTCCTGGCTCCCCCAGGTAGCACCCTTTACCTGCACGAACAAGTAGACAAGTCCCAGGGGTGGAATGATGACAGCAGCTATGGGTGTGGCCAGCAGAATGATGATACAAGCCCCAATCACGTTGAATGTGGAGCCCATGAACATCTTGATGATGGGTGGAATGGTGGAGTCAATGGTGTCTATCTCCTTGGAGAAACGGTTCACAAGGTTCCCGCTGGGCGTGCGCTCAAAGAAACTCATGGGAGACCTGAGGACATTGTGCAGCAGGTTAAGGTGCAGGTGTCGTGATGCAAATATTCCTCCTATTGACACAACCATTGAGTAGCCAAACACAGCAATACCTAGAAAAGGAGACTCATTTTTAACTGCTGCCACCTCTCACACAGAACATTTTCCTCATTTTATCATCATTTAGCATTAGCATGTCTCTAGTCCAATAATCCTGAGAACTAGGGTTCACTTCAGGTAGACTCAGCAAACATCAAGTAATTAAAAAAAAAATAAAATCAGTGAAAACATCATATTCCTTTCATGGAAGAAGTTGTTCTCCCTTACAAAAAATTGTGTAATATTTGAACACTTTCCCTGAGTAAAAATCACTGAATTTTCACTTGGCATTTGTTTTTTATTGTGGGATTTTCATGCCAATTCTCAAGTGGGGTACTTGGGGCTTTGGGTTTCATGGCAAACAAACTCTAACCCACAAAGAGGACACAAAACATCACTGAAGCAGCCTCCCCACAGTGCCCTGGATGGAGCCCGAAGCAGCCAGAGCAAAGCCCAGCCAGGCTGGGGCTGCAGGAAGGCAGCACAGCCACGGTCTCTGGTGACAAACCCCCTGCACACCCGGCCAGCACAGTCTGCTGAGGCCAGGGAGCCACTGCTCAGAGCAGACATTCTGTCACAATTCTGGCTCATCAGCCAGCAAAACACTTCTCACTTTGTACAAAAGAAAGTAAAACCACATTTACTAACTGAATAATTTTATAGGTTGGTTTTCTTGCTTTTTTTTAAATTCGGGTTTTTCATCTTTCTACAAAAACCCATGCTCAGATCCTTAGCAAAATGCTGCTGCAGGCACCAAGAGCATTAGAAACACTGAATCAGCAAATCTTAAAATACACAAGACCAAGCAAACCTTGAGAAATTCCCAGTGCTCCATATACTCCCAGCCTGAGAGTTGTGTTCTGCTGTGTCCCATTGATAACGGGATCATCTGTCCAGACACTCAGCCAGTAGTTGGAAGCCAAGGAGGCTATATGATTACACATAAAGAGGAAAATGGCCAAGAAAGACATAAAGAGTCCAATTGCTTTCATGTAGTCCCAGTACACTGTTGCCTTTACCTAAAGACAGAAGACAAAAAGAAATACTCATTTTGCAGCTATGTTTCAAAACCAGCAACTGCCCTTCTCCAAGGTCTATTTAAAGCCAGTGTCCCTCCATCAGGCCATGAAAACACAGCAGCTGCCCTCCAGAGAGCCACTGCTTGGGAACACACGCTGCAAAGCGTTCTGTGGAGACGTGCCAAACCCAACATTCCCTCAGGGCAGGCACACATCATCCTTCCCTTGTCGTCCAAGGGAAGGGAGGAGTAGGGAGGGAGCTGCCTGAAGTAACACAGAGCATCAGCAGCAGAGCCAAAAACTTCACTGAGGAGTTCCAGTTTCTGGCTCTCTTTTTGTACCACAAGATTATAAAGCCTTTACACCAACCCCTGCTCCACATGGCTTGTATCCTATGATCTATCTTTAACCAACAACAAGCAATGCAAGCTTGGATTCAAGCAGCATTGCTAGGAGGTGTAACTGCCACTTTCCCAGGAACCTCAGTCTCACGTTTCTCAAAAAGCCCTGGGTATCCTGGGATTAGATACTTATGTCTGCAGTGGAAACTTGGCTTAAATTCATCTGAGTCAATTGCAGCTCCTTACACTCAAGGGCAGTCTTCATTAGGTCACCTAATTTGTCACAACTTCTCTCCAAGAAATAGCTGCAAGGTTTTCATTTCTCCTTCTGAACTTTGATGTGGTCAGGCCCATCATCTCACACAGAAGTTCTGTGTGACATTCTTTCTGCAGGCAAACATTGGGAGCAGAGGGCACAGCAACACTTCCACCAGGTGTTACACAACAAGCAGCAAGTTCAAGAACTCACTCAGCCCGTTCTCACACCAGTTACACAGTCTTCTGAAGTTATTTTCTTCTGAAACAGATTTTTCCAAAACTGAAAGAAGGCACAGGAAGAGGCAGCTGGAGCCCTTACCCTCCCAGTCTTTGCTGTGTCGGCCTCCATCAGCTTCCAGGAATTCTTCTCAGCAACTGGCTTCTGCAGCTCTGCTGTGCTGCTCTGCTGCTGTGGCTTCCCCGTGTCTCTGCTGTACGTTGAAGAGTTACTGAGTTGCCTGTTCGAAGACATTTGTTTTTCAGTCTTAGCTTGACACAGGACAGGTGTTTATCTCACAGCCAGGCTTTGGCAGTGCACAGCTCCCAGTCAGAGGCTTACACTCCTATGGAGATGTCCTAGCCAGCCACCACGGGGCCAGAGGTCACTGGAGCCTCCCTCCTCCCCTCAGGGCACTCTCCTGACCCTCCCTGGCAGCACTCAGGCCCCAAGAACCCACATTCAGTGCAAGTAACAGAGTCGACAGATAGAGAAGTCTTGGTTGCACAGTCACACTCCAGAAAGAAGAATGTTTTGTGACCATCAAGACCAGCCTTTCCAAACCCCATCATCAGCACAGCAGCAGCTGGAGTGCAGAAAGGGTACCTGCACTCACCTCACAACAGGCCATTAACTCCCAGGCACCCATTAGCTTCCAGAAATACAGTGTCTCTAGAGCACCCTAAGAATAAGGCATAGACCAGGAGATGGTTTTGGAAAGGTATAATCAGAGTGATTGCAAGCATAATAGCAGCTGCATTAGGTCAGACTAAAGGTCCACTTGGAACTTCACCCCATCTGACAGCAGGCAAATGCAGCAGCCTTGGGAACACACACATTAGCCAATAAAACACTCTCCCTTTTATGCAAGCCAAGCCCACAATATCTTGCTACAACACAAGAGTTTCCTCACATGGAAAGAATATCGTGAGAGCTGTGTGTGTGCAGACACAGATGTGCAGCAGTCTGCACCAGCCTGGAGTGGGGCTGCAGCCCCAGAGGTTCAGCTGCCACGGGCCAGGGGCAGCCCCCAGGCAGGTGAGACTGATCTCTCACTGCAGAGATCCACCTTGCCTGGACACCAGCAAGGTGTTCCCACCAGCAAACTCGTCCTGCTCAGCCAGAGAGGGGCTGGGAGGAGGCCACGTGCTGTTGGGTTTGCGTGGGGGCTCCAGGAGCCTGCTGGAGCAGCAGCAGCTCTGCCCTTCTCAGGCTGCTGGATCCAGCCTGATGTATTTTCCTCTAACAAATACCATAACCATCAAATCACTGTTTATCCACATCTGAGTGACTGGATTGAAAGGATGGGGGGCAAGAGGAAAATGAAATAAAGGAGAACACACACCTATGCATCAACTTCCCAGGGGCTTCGTTCACAAGGACTCCATTTTCCATAGGCTTGCCTTCCTTTGCAGATGGACCATTTGTATCTGAGAGGGTGAAAAAGTGAAAGCAAACATGACAAGGGTTAGGCAAAGAGACACAAACATTTCATTTCGATCCTAATTGCCAGTTGCAGTCTTAATACGCAAACAAAGCAGGGAACACAAGTATTTACAGATAATAACAGAAAATTGACCAGGTGAACAAATCAATTTAGTTCAACCCCCAACAGGGTTAATTGCCAACACAGGGAACATTTATTTTTCTAGCAAATGTAAGTCAGTAATAATAATGCAATACAATTATGAGGACATACTTTATGTTCAATACCAAGTCACAGGTGACCCACTCCACGGAAACAAACCCAGCACTCCAGCCACTCCTTTCCAAACTACAGCTTCTACATAGTTAGTTAAAAATTATTTTTATTTTTAAATGCAATGAGAAGACATTCTGTAAATGATGGAATGAAGCTGTAAGAACAGCAGGCATGTGCTAGTAACTTTGAGTCTTCCTGCAAAGCTGAGCAGGAGGGAATGTGGAGAAGCCCCGTGTTTTAGGCAACTGTAGGAATCAGGAGACTTTCAGCAAGAGATCCTTCCGTGAATTGCTACCCCACAGCATCCCACTTGTACCAAGATGCAGCACACGAGACAACTGTCTAAAACACTGCAGAAAACCTGTCAGCTTGAAATATGAACCTTTTCTGAACATTTTAATTCAGTGTAATACGGTGCCATGAGTAAAACCTCTAGGTTCAGGTTATGTCAATTTTCCTTATAAAAACCAAATGTCTGACTCCTAAAATGTTAACTTTCAGTAAATGGAACTCTATTTTCGTGTATGAAAGTTAATTTGGAATTTGTAACAAGAAGTTTTGCATTTTTAAAGGATCTATGCATAATTTATGCAAAGATATCCACCTGAATATATTCAAAAGATATTCAGGAAAATTTGTGTAGATCTGGAGTCTGACGTTTTCATGTTTTTATACTAAAGCAAAATACATGCATAAAAACAGATCATCAACACATTAACTGTGGACTGCTTTCCCTTCTGTGTCTACAAACTGAATATTAGTTTACTACTCTAAAAGCCCAAAGATAACTCGTTCAGCATAGTCTTAAAAAGACAAAATGTAGACAATGTGGAAAAAGTTCAATTACTTAGTTCTCATTTATATGAATAAGGACCAACCAAGATGGGACTGATAGTTATTTTAAGCACTTGACAGCATTTGTTTTGAAAGGTTCCCATATCAAAAACAGCAAGCATTCCAGCAACATACTGCTTTAGAACATTACTGAAGAAAACAAAACCACAAATAAACCATCCTCCCCTAAAAGCTCAAATTTGATTTCATGTTGTACAGGAAAGATTCCTTGCTTATACTGCATTTAGCTCTGAGAATAAAAAATGCTCAAGACTGCCATAGTAAATCTGACATATGCACGTAGGGTATAAGTAACCCACTGATGAGGGTTCTGCAGAAAAAAGTACCCAGAAATTACAAAAGGGAACAGTTCTGAGTACAGAATACACATCTGAGAACAAAAGGGACCCTCAGGGCTCAATCCCGAGGGACACTCTCTTGGTACACCCACTACATTTCCAGGTCCAGGGTGCATCTTCACAGTTTCCTCATGGAAGCCTCTGAGATACAGAAGTGCTGCTGCTGAGTCACCTGCAAGCTGCCACCCCAACTGCTGCAGCTCACACCAAGGACATGCAAACCATGCAAACACCTCCTACTGTGCAGATAAAATTCTTCTAACAATGACTCAGTCTCTTGCAAACAAACTGCACTACTCATATTCCTCCAAGGCAAGCACTAACATAAAGCCACATGGCAAACAGTTACCTGCTTCCAGAGGTTGAATCGTTCCTTCTAATGAAGGATCTGACCCTAAAAGCATATATAATTAACTTTTTTCCAGAACACACTCTACCACTTTCAGTCTTTACAAACACACATCCAAGTAGAATAACCTAAACCACAAAACCCAAGGCAGAACCAAATTTGCTGAAATGGACCTATTTTTAATGCCAAGCCAGAAGCAGTTTTCCCACACAGAGAAGAAACCCCGTGCAGCTGAGGATGGGAAAGCAGCAGCACAGCACACAGAGGTAACCCCCAAGAATCCCAAAGCCAGAAAAAGGCTGGGAGGCAACAGGGACCAGAGCTGCAGCCAAACTCCAGGGGCTGGGTAGGAGGAGAGGCTTTCCCACCCCTGAGAGCAGATGTATTCCAGCCAGAAAGCACCAATCCAGTGTTGTCAGGCTGCCAACACAGAGCTCCAGACAGAGGGGAGCTTCCCTTTAGGAGTGGGTGTGCAGATAGCCTCCCACCAGCTCAGTCTGACTCCCACCACACACCCCTGTGCCCACACAAGAGCCTGGGATTCTCAGCACTAGTGACCTTTACACATGCAGTAAATACCAATATTATCCCTATGAATCAGACAAAAAATGCCTCTACTTTTCACTTTTTACCATTGGCAGAAGATCACTTGACTAGAACTGATGAACAAATTTGCTGCAAATAGGCCAGCCCTGTGATACAGCAATCCCCTCCAGATCACCAGGGTTAGAAGTGCCTCTTATTAGAAAACTGCAGAGAACCATGGCAAAAGATAAAGCACTGGCTCACTTTCCAAAAGAAAATTCAGTAATTAAATGGAAAAATAAAGTAATTTAGTTTAATGAAAAGGATTTCAAAACCTACTTTTCCACATCTGAAAATGGGAGGAGACAAAGACTAAAAGAACAAGGCTATTAAATGAGGCAAATCTTCATACTAAAGTCAACTTGTTAACTGCCTAGGGAAGCACAGAGAAAGTTAATTTGCCTACGAGTTTTGCATATGCTGAAGACTGCAACAAGTCTGACTGTGCCCAAAGCAGCTACAGAAGCACCTACAGAACATACACAGAAGTTAACCTGATTCTGCTTCCACAGAATCTCCTCCCAGCGAGACACCCACCCATGCAGCACTTGCTGTTCAGAGCACCCACCCAAACCAGCATCCCAGTCTGCAGAGCAACAACTGGGACTACACGAAACCTTTCCAAGAGGAATGCTAGCCCACAGCAGGGCAGCCTAAGCTTGAGCCTCAAGATGACAGGCCATCCCCAAATCCAACTCCTTGGAAGAGGGAGCCAGGAGAAGATGCCACCTTGCACAGGCAGGACACAGACCCTGCCCGCTCAGACCGCAGGGGCAGTCTGGTGCCAGCCTGGATCTTTGGAGAACAAGGCACACCATCACAGCCCTCCCACAAGCAACTCAGACCAGCACCAGGAGCAGCTCCTTGCCAAAGCTCCTTCCCCACCTCGTTAACACTTCCCAGCTGCATCAGTGCAGGTAAACGTGGCACCATTTCCATTCTGCCCGTGATGGACACGTGAGGAGGACACCAAAAACACCTCTGTGTTCCCTCTAGGGAATGGGAAGGAACCAATAGTTTTCCCAATGGAAGACAAGGCAAAAAGCAGGCTCAGGCCCCTCCTGGCTCCCAAAGCCTTGTCTGCAGCACTCAGCATCTGCTGCCAAACCCTGTCAGCAGCCTGACCCCAGCCAGCCCCGTGCAGGGGCTGCGTGCTCTGCTCAGCAGAGTGCCAGGAAATCACCACACGCAAGAGAGGCAAGAAAACAGGCTGGAGGCAAGACTAAGTTCCCTGTTAAAATCCAATACTGCAACTGTCTGTAGATAAAAGAAGAATACATCTAAAGTATATTCCTGTGCCAGTGCAGCTCTACAGCTGTTTTGTAAAGCAGAAGCAGGAGTCAAGGACAGCAGCTAGAACATTGAGCTGCCTCTTCCTCCTCCCCATCCCCAAAGGAATTAGCTACATAACGAAGACACATCTTAAGAGACAGGAGGGGTGTATAAACCCCAGCTGGCCTTCATGCAGTCTCACTACCATCTGAATTTTGCACTGAGAGGAAATTTTACTGCAGATCTGTTACACATTTTCCTATTTCTAAGAATGTGTGTTTAACCTCACAACCTTTAACACCCTCAAGAAATAAGCACCTCTACCTATACAGGCAATCACAAGAAATAGTGATTTCTTTTAACTTTCCTACCAGTACTACTGTTTTTCCTTTAACAGGACTCCCTTATTAACATGACAGACACCAAGAGAGTTTATTTGTGAGCTTACCACTGTTCTCCATGGTTTGTTCAGCATTAGCATAAGTACGAAGAAACTCAGCAAAGGCCCCATCTTGCTCCAGCAGCTCCTGGTAGGAGCCCATCTCGGAGATTTCTCCATCAGTCATTACCAGAATTGTATCCATTTGAGGCAGATAGTTGATTGCATGGGTTACCAAAACCCGAGTCTAAAAGGCAAAAGAGAAATAAAGGGTTTCTATCATCTCAGATTAGTGAATACCATGGTTGGACTACTGCTGTTTATTGCATGAATTCTGTGTATAATAGAATAGTAATGAGGGACAGGCATGCAGCATTTTTAAGAGAAAATTGTCTTGATTTTTCCATTAAATAATTTTGAATTACAGAAACCAAAGCAACTTTCACTACAAGAATCTCAGTGCTTTATAGAAGTCCTCTAAAAATTGCAGAAGCGTCCTTTCATTTTTCAGATGTTAGAAACAAAAGCCTAAATATCCAACTTGACAAACTTGGAATCATTTGAACTCAGCCAAGAAAAAGCATTCTCTAGAGACATTATAACATACTTTATTTTTCAGGATTCCTTTTGGTCCAATAACTTTTTCAAAAATATGTTTCCCAACATGAGCATCAACAGCTGATAAAGGATCATCAAGCAAATAGACATCTGCATTGCAGTAAACTGCCCGAGCAAGACTGACTCGCTGCTTCTGTCCTCCAGACAAATTCACACCCTGGGGAAACAAGAAAACGTGATCCTTTATTCACAGCTGAAAGATATCTTGATACAGTTTATGAAAGACACAAGTCAGAGGTGCTTTATTTAAATTAGAGGAATTTCAACACTGCATGAAACAGAAGATCTCCACAAACAATTTCATTGCCACAACAGCATGAGCAAATCAGTCACAACCTCCTGGAAGGAAGCACATCCATTCTGTTCTCACCAACAGTGAAGGGCTAGCCAAAAAAAAAAAAAAGTTTGCTAGTCCTGTAAAGCAATTAACCCTGACTGACCTACCTAACTCTGTACATTCAGAAGCTACTTTTCTTCTCAGCTGCATTTCTGCGCTGCTGCCTCTGATTTCGGAAGCAAACCCTGCTCACCCTCTGCAATGTGACTGGCCTGCTGACCAGGGAGCAGGACAAAGCTGCACCTTCCCTGCAAGGGGGCTGCCAGCTCCACGCCCCAGCCCCTGGGAGCAGCTCAGAGGAGGATCCCCAGCAGCCTCACACGTTCCCTGCCAGCTCCGGGTTCAGGGCACCGGCTCCTGCCTCCAGAGCACAGCACTGCAGCACCCCTGCAGGCTGCCAAACCCCACACCACACCTCCTCTGGTAACCAAGCGCCAGATTTGGGGTGAGGGTTGTTTTTGTGAATTGTGGTTTGGGTTTTCTGGGGGAAGGAGGGGTGTTTGCTTGTTTTTAATGAAACTGAAGCGTTCAGAAGATTTTTCTCTTCCTGTTTCTACACATTTTCATGCTCTATGACCACGGCAACTTAGAGACAATCAAAAACTGTCACTACAAGACGGTTTTACATTTTTAACTGAGGACAGGTTTCCTCCCCTTTGAGGCTTAAAGAGAAGGAAAACACACTGTTCAAATCTGCCTCTTATTCTAGAGGATTTCTGCTCTGAATGTTTTAAATTCAATACAGCTTCGAGGTAAAGTAAAATAAAAGTCACACAGCCTTAACTGCAAGCAGTAGCACTGTTATGGTGGAGTGGGTACTGAAATACCTTTTCTCCTATTTCTGTTTTGTCTCCTGAAGGAAGAATCTCTATGTCAGGCAGCAGTGCACAAGCCTCAATCACACGTTTGTAGCGGCTCTCACTCATCTCCCTTCCAAAGACAATGTTATCTTCCAGAGTTGCATTTTGGACCCAGGCTTGCTGAGGAACGTAGGCTACAGACCCCTGCAAGAAAAATAAAGGTCAGTACTTTACACTAAGAGTCTGCACAGAGAGTCAAAGCACAGCAGGGCTTTGTGAGGCAGGCAGTGCTAATCACCTCACAAATTACCTACGGTCATTTCCAAACAAAGTACTTCTGGGCTACCGCCTCCTCCAAAATGTTATTTTTATAATCCTCTCTACAAGTGAATGTAACAAAGTGCATTGCTGGAAAATAAAGGGCTTCAAACAAAATACGATTAACATAAACCTGGAGGAAACATTTGTTTAGAGAATGTTTGCACAATTACTGCATGTCAAAAGTCATTACTTGTTTCATACAATTATAAATTATGTTCTGCACAAAGAGTTTAATCTGGAATGCGAGTGTTTAACAAATGCACCCCTGCCAAGAGATTTCTGCAGAACGCAGAGGAAGTGGTTTTCATATAAAACTCACTTCAAAGGAAGAGACTGAGATAATGCAGAGTATTTTGCTTTGAGTATCAGTTCTGCCTTCTCTTTCTGCACTAATAATTAGTGATTCAGATCTCAACTACTTTATTTTTCCACAACAATTTTGGAGGTGGCCAAACTTACAGACTTTCAAATGCAACATATTTGTTTTGCTCTTAAAATAATTTTCTTTCCAGGCCATTTCTTTCTCTGTTAGCTCTGTGCAGCTCTGATGTCTAAAAAAGAGCAAACTGCAACAGCAGCTTTTCCCATGTTCAGGTATCTGGGTGCACCCTCTCTCCTTCTAATTCTCTGATGTCTAAGAAGGTAGAACCCAACACTGCTGTTCCTCAGAATATGGAACAGGCTCTCCCCATCTCATACCCAACTGCTACCAAGACTCACCACAACACTCATCTTTGAGACCTCCATTGTTTTATTTGGCTAAATCTGACACCAACAGATTTAGATGCTGTGGGGTCAAGGCTCAACAGGCAGAGTGCAGGCTAAGGCATACACATGGCTTGCCAGGAAATCAGGCTAAGAAGTGCATTCATTTGAAAGGCTGTCTCTCCCCTCTTCACACCACCTGGAAATCTAGAATCCCTCTGGCAATACCCACAAACAGCTGAACATTTCTTCAGACATGTCACACCTTGACAACCACGTAGCCTTCCTTTTTGTCCATCTCCCCCAGTAATGCAGACAGCAGTGATGATTTTCCACAGCCAACTTGACCAACAACAGCCACCAAGGAGCCTTCAGGAACAGTGAAATTAATGCTGAAATAAAGTGCACATAATTCAGCCTTGCTGGCACACCCCAGCAGTTAAACAGTCACTCGAACTGCCCATGTAACCCCAGCTGCAATGTGAACACCCACTGCAAACACTGACTCAGCACCAAAACTGTACCTGAAAATCCAAACCTCTCATTCGGAAAGCGCCCAGTTCTCCTCATATTTAAAAAATAGCCTCTTAATATGTAATTAGTCAAAAGGGGAAGAAAAACGAAAGAAAAAAAGCACTGTGACCCAACCTTGCCAAGATTTCTCTCAAGTGTTCTATGAACACAAATGCAAATACAGCATTTTTGTCCCGAAGAATTTAAGGCCCAAGAAAAAGCAGCCGAAGTTAAGGAAGGGAACAGGGCTCAGGGAAGACACAGCTTGTAGCTGCATCACTGTTTGCTTTCTGCAGCCCGGGCTCAAGGACAGCAGAGTCCAGGGAGAATCAGGCTGTAAAATGGAGCTGAGGACACGGGCAAGCAGCAGGGACCAGGGCTGGCTGCGAGGGGCTGCCCTGGCTCCCAGATGGAGCTCAGCCCAGCTGCAGCACAGAGCAAGAGCCTGAACCCCCTGCAGCTCTTCCGTGATCCCTGCATCTCTTACCACCCCCTTTACACATTCCATAAATGCAAAAAACTAAACCCCTCTAGTTCATGAAGCCCCAATTAAAAAAAAATATAGAATTGATGTTATTTGTTCTCTTTCTTTAGGGCAACAAACTCTTCTCCATATGTACTTTATAATTCAAATATAGATCATTTATGATGCAGCAAGATTATGGAGTGGAATGAAGGGTACCCATCCTCACCTGTTCAGCAAGGGAGGATCACTTTTGGCCCAGCTAAACGTTGCATTCTTCACGACAATGCATCCTTCAGCTGCAAAGAGAAAACTCATGTTTATAAAAGTACCAATGCAAGCAGCTAAATTATGTGCTCTGGATCCTGCCACAGAAGTCAATCCAAACACACACGGGCAGAGGTATAAAGCTACTTTCTCAGAACAACAACAGCCCACCAAACACTTGTGTTCTGCTTTTACTGAATTTAGCAAGACAGCAGAGGTTCCAAGGTCACCCTTACTCAGGAACCAAGAGGTACATGAATGTCAGCTACACAGAGATACCAATTCAGCTGCACCTCCAGCACTGCAAAATCAGTTGTGGAGAGGAAAGAAACTATCTGAGAAGGAAGAACCACCTTTATATAATTTTCATTTTACAAACTCCCTTCTCTGTTTTCTGGCTCAAATTCATCAGTGAAACCCACCAAAAATGCAATAAATTTGTTAAAGAAAGCAGAAGAAACCACCCAAAACCTGTACACATTGATTTGCAACAGGCAAAGAAACTCACCCTCTTTGATGGGACCCCTGACTATGCTGTCAGGATCTAACTCTTCATGAGACAGGAACACCCTGAGGCGCTTCAAGGAGACACTGGCCTGCATGGAAAAAGGATGCAAAACTCTTTATGCTCTGCTTGTTACATTTAAGTGGTTTGTGCCACATTCCCATTGTATCACTATTATGCACTCCTAATCCCTCCTTGAATCCGCTGCATCGCTGCTTGGAGTCACTGACCCTTCCCTTCCCAAGCCACGAGAAATGCAGGTGATACCAGGAACACCCACCCACTGGAACTGGGATTATTTCACTTGCACAGCACTTAACACACAGCAGCTTCCACAGGTGGCCAAAGTTCCCCAGAGGTCATTCTCCAAGCAGGGGAATGCAATCTCCCACCCAGGGCTCCTTCTGCACAGAAACACCTGCTAAGGACTGAAGCCTCACCTCCACTATGTTGCTGATGACCATAGGAAGCATGTTCAGTGGAAACCTGAGGATGTTGAACAATGCCAGAGAAACAAAGGCCTTCTTAGCATCCAAGATGTTGTTCTTGTCTATCGTGACATACACAGCAAACGTGGACAGGGCGACCTGAAACAAAGGGTGAGGGTTACAGGGAGGGCAAGTGTCCTACAGCCTCCGAGTCAGGAGCACAGTCTGACAACTGGAACCACGAGACCATAAATCAAAGAAAGTTCTGATAACATTTTTGCTCTTGACAATACTTTTTGCAAAACAAACATGTGATTTAGATCTGCTGTTGTAAAAAGAAGTTGATTTTCCTCTTGGAAAAGTGGTAAGTGCTCACTTTCTTCACACAGCAAAGGCAAAACCACAAATGTCCCAGGTCACAGAGTAGCAGAAGGTAAGTAGGGAAATGATCACTGGTCTTTTTTCCTGATCTCTTTCAGTTCTAAGGCACTCCTCATAGTATCAGATATTGGATCAGTAACGTATATTGACAGAAGTTAGAAGCACCCCAATACCAACCTGCTTTATATTTTGTAGAGACTACCACAACCCTAGATTTCCAAATACAACCCACTTTAGTGTGGACAGACCATTTTCCAAGAAACTTGAAATGTTACCGCATTACAAAGATGAAGCCTTTTAGAAATGAAGCTTTTCTGTTGTGAACTGTTTCAGTTTCATACCGAACAAGAAAATTAAACTGAACCATTTTTATTATGAATCCTAAGCTATAAAAATAATTCCAAAATTTTTTTTTAATGTGTTGAATAAATAATAGTAAAATTAAAGCAAACTACGTAAAACCAGACATTTACTTTCAGTAGTACTTCCATAGTGTTTTCTTCCATGATAATACCACTCATACCTCAGTATATCACAAGATCCAGCAGCTGTTTCCCACAGACTGCCACTTAAAACAAGAAATCAAGGCAGATAAACCTCTGGCATCCCCCCTCCTAAAAGACCTGAAATAATGAACTCTCCAGCTAGGGAACAGTCTCATCTAAGAACAGCATCCACTGAAGACATCAGTATTTCTGTTAAAAAGCCTGACTGCTGTGAAGACAAGCATTGCTCTGACTCAGCTGCGCCTCGGACAGGAGCTTGTTTGTACAGCCCCAAGTTTGGACAGCCATGCCCCAGGGAGAAAGCCCTCCCGTGGAGATCAGAAACAGGACAGTGTCCAAAGAATAACCTCACAAGCAGCATGTCTGCACTCTTGTGTTTCCAGCAGTTGGTCTGACACACACCCTTATCAGCACACACAGCAGGGGAGGTGCTGCAAAACGAGTGCCCTGGCACTGGGATTAAACAATGCTTTACAAACCCTGGCCACGGAAAGAGGGGGAGCAGTAGAGGAAATAAAAGTTTTAAATGTCAAAAGTGCTTTCAAGTAGGCACCTGCAATAATTTTTTCATCAAAACATACAAAAAACCCCCAAACATGCAAGAAACAAGATGCTGAAGAGCAGCCTTGCCCTTTGGGTTGTGCCCCAGGGGCAAAGCTCCCGTGGAGCCAGAGCCACACATCCCCGAGTGTGCTGGAACAGAGCTGCGTGTCACACCAGTCTGTCTGCTCAGGCTCCACACAACAGCATTAGGGAGTCCACCTGCAGAGTTTTAATTAGAAATTTCATTTAATAATGTATTTATATTAAGATAATCTCAGACTTCTTTTAGAAAAGCATTCACTTAAGAATGCAGCTGATGCTTCCTACCCAGGGCACTGCTGCTCTGCCTTTCATCATGCCCAGAGCATAATGTAAACACTAAAAATGTTTGCAGGGAAGGAATCTGAGACTGGAAAGTACACTTAAACACCTTCAACTGGAACAGCACATATTTTATCCTAATGTAGTCATGGCTTTTAATTGCTTCTGCAGACGAGAGCAATGGCCCCTTGTTCTAATAGGGTCTGAAGCAATTTTGATGTGATCTCACTCTCCTCTCCCTTCTATTAGCTGAAATGTAAGCTAACCACTAACACAGGAAAGCTGTTTCACAGATCATGGATTTTTATTTTTTTTTAATAAGAATTTGAAGCCATTTCAGGCTACACAATGGCTTTGCCTCTTCCACATTGTTCTTAAACAGATGCTGGAGAACCCTGGCCAGAGGCACTCATGGAGCACAACATCCCATTCAATCAGGAACTCTGGTGTAGCAGCCTGCTGCTCTCAGAAACACACTGAAATAAGGGATTTTGTTACTCTCCTAAATCTGACCATACATTTCACCTTAGGTTCCTCAAGTACTCTACCAAAAATAGGAGGGGATGCAGGAGGCTTTTTATTTCCAAAACTTTGGCCATTAACTTCTAGAATACATCCAGCTTGAATGTTACTGAGGTTCAGAGAAAGCAGTGGTGCCTCTCCCTGGAGAAGGGGACCCCTGAGTGCTCAATGCCCCACCACTCTGGGGGGCACTTGGACTCAACTCATTAAAACACAAAACCAAAGGAAGTCCTCAAGTGCTGCCTTGGAAAGCACAATCCCAAAAAGGAGAGAAGACTTCTAGATTTGTTTCACTTACCAAAAACGGAGCACAAACCCAAGTGAAAGTTGCCATTGCAGCAAGGTAAGCAGATTTTTTTAGGACTTGGAGTTCTTTCTGTCTGATCTCTAATACCTTCTCTCTGAAGGCTAATTCCCAAGCATAAAGTTTCAGAACTTTAATCCCATTGAGAATTTCATTCATCAGCTTAATTCTGTTGTCTTTGCTCTTCATTTGAGCTACCTAAAAACAACATTGCAAAAAATAATTAACAGAGCACAATACTTGGCAGAACCTCAAAGTTCTGAGCTTTCTATTTTGCATTGGCAAATTTACCTCATTATCATCAAAAGCTTACTAGCTTCCCAAGCAGGAAATCTGAGATACTATCTGAACAAACCAATATGCAGAATTAACAAGATGTTTTAAACCAATTAAAAGAATGCTTCATGTAACTACAAATCCAAACCAAGATCAAAACAATTGTGGCACTGGTTTAAGCATGATTAACCCTGCCTTAGGGAGCCCTGGGACTTAGGTACAACATGCAGTTAAAAAATAAGCCACTATAAGATGTGGAGCTTGCATCGAACCTTAGACTAAACTTGATTTTGCTTCATTTCCAGCACTATCAATGGCTTTCTGATGGTGTACTAAGGCAAAAAGCTTTCCATTCAGCCATTCTTAAGCTTCCATCTCCTGAAATATTTTAATGAGGGCAGTGCAAAGGTGAGGTGCTGTTGACTCAGCACGGGCAGCCAGCAGTGCCCTGGTACAGCCACCCCAGAGCAGAGCTGATGTGGCAGGGCAGGGGTCCCTGCTCTCCCCTGCAGGAACCAAACGCTGCAGCATCTTTTAATGAACTTCTAACTGAGGTTTCACTTAAACATAGCAATCTTCTCTGACATTCAGCTAATTCAGTTAGCAGTGAAGTCTACCACAAAGCATGTGGTGGGGCTGTTGGAAGCAGTTTTTGCAGGAGAAAAGTTGAGTTTGAGTCTACACTTATTCATGTGCACTCTGTAACAAACTGATCCCCACTAAATAAAATCAACAAGGGATCAAAACCAGCCAACAACTAAGACTTCCCCTTCTTCATTTCTCCAGGAAACAAACAAGAAAAAAGGAAAAGCCACACATCCTGGAAACATGAATATTTCATTGATTTATGGTTCATTAGGCAAACAGTAGTTTACATTTGCACTTCATAAGTTCCTAGGCAATTTAAAAACTGAACTAATTCCAATTCAATCATTAGACATCTCATGAAGCTGCTTAAAGTGCTACCTTGGTCTTTACTGCAAATTTTTAGACCATTATGTACAGATCAGTTATAAGGCTGAAAAATGCATGAGTTTGTTTATTCTGAATACACAACACCTCTGACCTTTCTTTCCCTTCTCTTTTTTTAAGGGACAGACAAAGGGCTGGGAAAAAAATAAAAGGAAAAACCTCCAGGAACAAGTCAAAGAACAGATGTTTCTTAAAAGCACTATATAGAGGTGCTAACCTGATAGGTTTTTGTCTTCATTGCCATCACAGCGTTTATTGGAACCAGAAGGATCATGACAGCCACACCTGCCAGCACTGAAGGACCTAAATTCTGAAAAGTATGTAATTGTAAGCATTTATTCAAACTCGTTTTTCAAAATCTTGGCTCAAACCACTACACTACAGAAAATCATTCTGAAATAGGTTTTCAGCTTGAGGGAAGAAGAGGAGGATCAAGTAGGAGCTTAGGTTAATATTCATATACTTTGACTTTTGACACAAACATCCATATATAGCCCCCATTTAGAGGTGCATGGAGATCAATCTCTCTCCAAGTAGCTCTCTATACACACACACAAATGTTTTAACACTTTCCACTTTTTGCTGATTTGTCTGTTCTTCTGAAGAGTCAGCCCAGTGCTGTGTGAACTAGGAACAGCAAACATCTCCTATGGTGACTCCAGAACCAAGACCACTTTTAGTTAAATCAAGGGACAAGTGAGATACTCTAGGTGCTGCAGTGCCCCAAAAGATAACAGGTCCCCTCTGCTTCCTCCCCATGTGAGCTCAGATGTGAATTCAGAACCTCCTGCCTTCCTTCAGTGACAAAAGCAGCTCTGAATGGCTTCCTCATGAACAGCACTTTCCCCCCCAGTGCTGCAAACCCTCCAGCAGCCTGAACAACTGCTGTGTGCAGTCACAGAACCATGGAAGCAGCACCTTGCCAAAGCCAAAACAGGGAACACACAATCTTACCTGCCACAGCAAGTACAGTGCTAGTATCACCTGGAGAGGTGCAGACCAAATCATGTTTATATAGGTAGCCAAGTCCATGAACCTCTGAGCATCCACAGACATCAGATTCACAATCTCACCCACAGTAGAAGTCTTCCTCGCAGAATTTGTGATAACAAGTGCCTACGTGCAGGTTAAAAATAAAAAACAATGAAAACAACATGAGGACAGACTTAGTCATTTGTATTTTCTCCACAGAATTCAACTGCTTTACAGAACTGTTTCTTTAACATTACAAGCAATCATTTTCCTCCTTCATATTCTGTTTACCCTATACACCTTGCAAAATGCAAGTTGTACAGCTTGAATCAATCAGCTGGGTTTATGCTAATACAGAATTAAAGTCAATAAGCAAACTTTGGGCTTAGGGCTGGTGGTTTGATTGCTTAGTTACTAGGTTTGTTATGTGGTTTTGTTCTAATACAAGAAGTGGAAACTTCATTTCTTGTGACACATTTTTCTCACACAGAGCTATCAGTCCACAGCTTTCTAAAATGTTCCAGCTTATTTTAAGGTGAGGTGGCACTGCTGGTAAATCCCAAACAAAGCTGTAAGTGTAGACTGAAGCACTGCACACCCCTATTCTAATGAGGCAAGGTTTCTTATTCGACACTGAGAAGCAGCATATTAACTAGTAAATTAGAAATCTGCCCTAGCTTAAAGGCTTTTATTTATAAATTAGACATGCTCTTATTTCTGTTAAGAGTTAGGAATCAGCATACCAGAGTCTCCTAACTTATTATTCAGACTTAAGTGATGCATTCTCACAGTCACAGATACTGCATATTTGCACTCACAGTATTGTTGTACATTTAAAGGAACACCCACCTTTCGATAAATTACACCAACAATGGCTGTTTTGAGCCTCATTCCAGTTACAAAGCAAATATGAAAATACTGGTGAAGAATCAGTGTCTGAAGGCAGGCACAAACAAACAGCAGCACTGTATAAAAGTAGCCTTGCCAGTTTGGGGCAGCTTTGTTATTTACAAAGTTGAGCAGCAATCTGTGGAGAGAGAAATGAGTTCTCTTGATAGATGGAAACCAAAACCACATGTCATGGTTACAGCCTTAGGTTATTCCAAACATTGTATGGGTCATGCAAGCACCTGAAGTACCAAACTTAGATAAAACACTTAAGCAAACTTCTTAGAAACTGGAGATCATTTTCTATGAGCATACATCACTCCCTCCTCAACATACCAGTCTGAAACATGAAGTAACACATAGCTCACATGTACAGCATTCTCTTGGGGCTGCACTGAGAAGCTTCAGATCCCCTCCAGCTGAAATACAACCACTTGCTTTACTGCTTAGCTCAAAGCAATCCAAGCCCTCGCAGCCCCTCAGCTCTCTGCCACATCACACACTGTGATGTGTAGGCACAGAACAATTACAGGTTAGAGCTGAGTTAACTCTCCTGCTATTGTTGATTACGTTCCTGCCCTGCCTTCCTGGTGCTGAAAAGGAAAATAAGAAGTCAAACATTTATTACATGATGTTGCAATTTGAAAACCAATGGACCAAAATAATCTTTGCCCACGGTCTCTCCCTTGCATGACATTTCTTCTTCATTGTATCAGCTGAAGGCAAAGCAGCTTGGGGAGTGAAATACCAGCATGTTTTAAACCCTGTTCACATACTTGTAATACAATAATAAAGTATATAGGTCTTACTTCAGAATTTCCGGGCCTGCAAACATCAAGAGATCATGTGCAGCTTTAAAAAGGAAGCTCATGAGAAAATATGGTCCAAAGGTTTTGTATAAAACCTTGAACAAAGATGCTTCAGAGCTCTTCTGAGATGGTTTTATAATCAAAGCTTCAGCCTCTTCTGTCACATCACCATTTGAGTCTCCTGATTTTTGCTGCTTTTTGGGCACATATAACATGTTTGGTGGTTGCCTGGAAAAACATTAGGTATAGAATGTAGCCTTTATTCAAGCATAAAGCCAACTGGAAAAATGTACACTAAACAAATGAGATGTAAATGGACCTTATTATGATTCTTAATATTTAGCTTAGTTTTACTGTCAAATATTTTTAATCATACAACATAACTAAATGAACTGGCCATTCAGAAATGGCTTGCTTTGCTTGGATAGGTAACATTCCTGTAAACATCTCCTGTAAGTCTTCCCTGGGGAATGAGGAATAGGGCTGTAACTCGTAAGCTTAATGAGCAGAGGACATTATTTTTCTAGAACCCAATATGCTGAACTTCCATCAAAATCAAGGCTTCACTGCACCACGAGAGTTAAAAGACTGAAGTCAGATTTATGCCAAGACATCCCCAATGGACTGAACACATTCTTTTCTTACATCTGGCTTATGCTAAACTACATGCTCTGAACTTCTGAGGACAAGCTGTATGTAAAACACACTGTGTAAGCAAGCACGCCATTTTCCTTCAATGAAAAGGTGCTCCTATTTGCTGCAGCCAAGGATGATGAAAGTAGGATGGAGACTGCAGGCATGCAGTCTTTCTAATTTTAGTCATCTGCCTTAGATGCTCGGACTCCCTATATAGTCAAAAGAAAGGAATAAGCTGCTCACTTTTACACCCTGAACTACCCTCCCGAGGCTTTGCCAACTACAGAGGGAGCCCAAGCTCCTAAATTACATGACAGAAGTTTGTGTCCAAACATCCCCTCCCCAGGGAAAAAAAACCCCACACATCAAAAGTCACAGTAATAAGTTTTGGATCATGAAAGACTAAGGGAAAGTCAATGCAGCTCTTTGTAAAGAAGGAACACAATGGCCTGCCTGGCTCCTGCTCTGTGTGCACTTCAGCACAAACACAGGCAGCCACAGGGGCCTTACAAAAGCAGGTTTGGTAACAAATGACAAACACCTCTAAGCAGAGGCTGAGGAACTTGAGCTTTTAAACCTCTGCATCTTGGCAGAACTGGAAGCCAGGATAACCGAACTTACCTCTTGGTCTTTGACCACTCTTTTGCCCAATTTCTAGCCAAACCTGGCACTATTTCCTCTGATTTGTCCTCTTTATTTAATGACCACAAATCCTTGGCTTCCAAAGGACTCCGATAACCCTGAATCATCAGCCTGTATAAGAAAGAATCAGCAACATAAATTTAAGCACACTAGAAATGTTTGTGTGTATATACAGAGATAGATACATAGATACAGTTGGATCCAGCCCCAGAACAAAGCCAGCTCTCCACAAAGATGCAAGCAAGCATTAGTGCCTGCAGCAACACAGGTCCAGATGCTAAAACATACATCCTCCTGTCTTTACTGGGAGAATTAGACACCAAAACATCTAAGGAACCAGGATATGCCACTGAATTCAAATTTCACAGAAAATAAAAGAAAGGATGAAGTGATCTCATCTGAAAATCAGCCAGGCACTTAATATTCCCATGCCTAGCAAGTTTCAAAATCTTTAATAGCATTTAATTTCACAAAGCAATTCCTTTCATCTAGCTTTCTGTTGGAACCCTGGCCAAGTACCAGCCACAACTGTACACCAGTATTATTTTACATGTTTCTGTGTTTTAGTTCACAAATCATACAGCATAACTAAAACTAAGTTAATGGGGAAAAAAAGAGCCTATTGGACAAAAAGAGGTAATAGTTTTCAATGTCTTAACTTCTAAACATAGCAGATAATTTCTACCTTCTTGTATTTACCAAAGAATATTTTTTTACTATATTCTTTCATCAAACATACTAAATATATACTGGCAAAATTTAAAATTACAAAGACCCTACAAAGGAAGTAAAAAAATATTAATCGAATTTGAAGAAAAATTTTATTTAATCTATGACACAACCAACCAAAACAACCAAAATTATTGTTGCATGATTACTGCTAATTTCACTCTGAAAGCAGGATCCCAAAGTGCCATCTAACTTGAACTGGTGCTTTATGCAACAGCTTGATCTTACCCAGTGATCCACCAGAATGTGATTCTGGAGAGGAAAGAAGCACTGAACTCTGGACATGGATTCTAAAGGAGAGAAACAGAAATCAATCCACATACAAAGTCACTGACGAAGGGCCTAAAGAAACAAGCAACGCAGAAGAGATGTTTCTGAAATTCCTTTTGTTTACAGTATTTTTCTCCCGTTACTAAAGCCTGCCATTTAGCTGCTGAGAGCTGGCTCAGAAGACACGAGCCCAGCGCCGGGCTCTCAGCAGCGGGACACAGGAATAGCAGGGCTCCATACCAACACCACAACAAACAGCTGAGGGAATCTGAGAGGCCAGAGCAGCCAGAGTCTCTCCAGATGTCACGTTCAGTGCCTACGGCAGTGCAAGGCACCAAATGAGGGCACAAATATGTTAATTGGGTAGTTAATCGTGAATGAAAAATTCAGTTCTCCTGCTCGAGCAGTGAAGTGCTGCGACTCCACTGACACAGATGCACAAATGAAAAAGCATTGTAAACTCCATAAAAGCATCCCAAAACACCCCTTAGGAGCCCTGCATCTCATCCATCAAATATGTATGGGAAACTAAAGTATCTATACTTCAGTAGCTCAGCACAGCCCCTGCAGCGCACAGCTCGCTCGGGTTCCACACCAGCAAAGGCTGGCTCCTTTAGCTGCTCTCCAGGCTCATGTCCTCTCCTCATCTGGCTGGCTTCAAAGAGCATAAAGAAAGGCTGAATAAAATAAAATAAAAGAATTTCGAAGGTATGAAAAATTAATTTACTTGCAGAATTTCCGTGGACATTTCTCTGTTCCCTGTTTCAGAGCACTGAACAGCATCTAAGGAAGGCTAATACCACTCCTTAGGCACAACAAACCACTGGTTTTACCATCAACTATAACTGCAGCAGCTCAGATATTCTATCTACAGAAGTCACCAAACATCATTAGAGTATTGCAACTAAAACAGCCAGAGCCAAGTGTTTCAAACATTGCATTTTTAACTCCTGTCTGTGTAGCCTGGCCTCTCCTGTGCTGCGATGTCCAGCACTGGGTTAGAATCCAACCACACAAAACAGAGTCTTGCATTTCCTCTTTTTCACGTAACTTCTTCTGCAACTTTTACAGGGAGCAATAAAAGTATGTATCAGACAGATATTTTTGTTTTTTGAAAGGGGATAAGAGTTTCACATTTCCGAAGTATTCAAACACTTGCAGTAAAACGACTGCAAACAAATCCAACACCATCAATTAGTGAATAAATAAAAGTTTTTAAAGTCAGAGAAGGGGAAGGGGCAAAACTTTCAGAGTTCAGCCACTCCTGCTTTCCTGACAGATTTCTGCTTCAGCAAATACAGGGAATACTTTCAACTGCATCAAAATTCAAAAATATTCTGAATTTTACATAAAATGCCGTATTGCTTTTTTCCTTTGTATTTTTTTTAATCTACCTGCTGGTGGAAACTGAATTTAAGAGCCCACTAGATCTTGTGGGACCAAAAACTGGACTTGGTTTGCATAAAGCAAACGTTTATAACATTAAAACATGTTAGATTACTTTTAAAATAATACTACTTTTGATAAAATTAAATAGTAATCACACAATTAATAATCCTACTGACTTTCATGCCAGATAGAATGAAGACATGTTTTAACAAGTCTGGATTTATGCAATGAAAACACGATACAAAACACATTGTCTGACTTCTATACACATCAGCATCTACATCTTAGAAATTTCACTGTAGTTTGCTGACTTAAGTAAACATACACTAAAATTTTACTTAAGGGTTACAGGCATTTCTGGTTTGGAAATATTTGGCAAAAGGGAATAAAGCAGAATTTAAGGCTGACACAAGAGAGATAAAAACAGAAATCAAATGCCACCTGCCCAGGTTCAAAAAGGTTTCCAGGTCTAAATCCCTCCCCACATGCTACTGCCTGCTGAATATACCAGATAACCAGGAGCACAGCATTTCAAACCACTATTTCCCACTGCAGCCAGCAGCACTACTGATTATAAATACATAGACCTTATCTTTCAGGAATGCTATTCAGCAATGAGTGCAACTGTATTTTTGTGCTTTTTTCTTACATACAGCCCCTCCCTTCCCTCAGTTTTGCATGTTATGGGCTCCTTTTGCCTCACCAAATAAAAAGCAGAATTTTAATTATTTGTCATCTGAGAGACTATGGCCCTGTAGCTCATTACACAGAATATTGCACATATGATGCTACAGACTCACTTACAGGATCATTCACTGTTTCAGAAAACAAAGGTGGTTGCTCTGGAAAACAGCACAGGATGAGCTCCACCAACACCAGCACCAAGTAGATGCAGAAGGTGACATAACGAAACCCGTCCTCATCAGCACCCTGCAAAGGAAGGTAATGCTCCAGTTAGAGGGCTTGAAGAATTTATTTTAAATAATATGTTACAATTAAACAGAAAACAGCTCTTTACTGTAAACTGTGCAAACTAAGTGCTACACTACTCACCCCCATGCAAATTAAAGTCAATGTCTATTTTGGTAAAGGGAAGGTAATGAGAGGGGAGAGGATGTGAAAGACATTTATTTTTATTCAGTCACTACCACAAAAATACAAGCATTAATTTCTTATGTAAAACGCTCTCTTTAACACATGGCTTGTGCCAACACAGCCCCAATTTGAAGTCAGTGCATTCCTTACAGGAGCAAGACATTTATGCACTGGGTAGCAGGGAGTATTGAAAGCAAATTTTTTAATTAGTATGCACACAGAAGATAAGAATTAGAGGAGCAGAATTTAGATCATACTTTGCTCCACTGCGTGCAAAATTCAGAGGTTCTTTCAGTTTTTTAGACTAGGACTGATGTATAACACGTAAGCCACAGAAATCAAAGCACAGGGATAGAAGGACACACACCCCCAGTAAAATCCCATTCCCAACAGCTGAAGACAAAAGTTGGCTGCAAGTTCCCAAAATTCCCAATACAGCTAAAATGTTCAAGAAATAGAAGTGATATGCCATTTTCAGGCAGCTCCACAATCAGTCTGATACTTGAGGTGGCCTTACTACAGGGCAAATTAGCATAGAGAGATTTCATTGTGATTTTGTCCAAGCAGGTGAGACCACACCAGCACTGAACAAAGTGTTTCAGGAAATCCACTATAATCAACAGGAAGATGACGTAAGCTCCCAGGCAGAGCAGCTTGATCTCAAGGATGACACACGGAGTGTGCTCGGGCAGACACATCCGCTTTCTCCACAGCTCACCCAACTTTCTTGGCAACTGGTGCTACAGTTAAAATCACTACGAATTTCATCAGCATTTCAAAACAGAAGTCATTAATTCTTGCTTCTTTTGCTGTTACAACCCAAGAAGTGAAGGTACACTAATGAATCATTAGCTAATTTTACTGGCATAATTACCAAGCAACTCCTCTATCACTGCAGCATTTGGGATTATTTTCAACTGAATGAGGCTAAAAATCACTTACCATATTTAAGGCATGTTTTATTTTGGATATAAAAACCACTGTGGCACATAACAATGAGATGAACCAGAAAATCGTCATTACACCTGAAGACTGGACTCCTTTTATTCTTTCATATTGTATTAAAAATGTGGCCAGCAACTGCAGACAAATAAAATGAAAACATATTCACAAATTTTAAGTTTTACAATATGTTATGCACACGTGAAAGGTACTGTACTAAAGTCTGCTTATTTAACATTTCTAATCCCGTATCTCCCAGATCTTCTGAACCCCTGAAATTTTAAGTGTAATTCAAAAATACATTTAAATAGGAATTTCTCTGTATCAGTAAGGAACAGGAACGGACAAAAAAGGGAAAAGAATATGCATTACATAGAAACAAACTTCACATACACAAAAGTCCTGTCAAAAGCTGCCAATCTTTTACTTCTTTATTTTTCTGGTAATTAAAGAATTACAGCACTGTGAGTAATACCAAAATGGTGTTATTGCTTAAAGCTTTACACGGACCACGGCCATGCAGAAGAACTTACCATTGTTATACCCAATACTGTAGGGCTAATGAGAAAAAATGGAGCTCGAAAAGTATTTTGACTTCTTTCCCAGAAAGAGTAGAAAAGGTCTGCCCAGCAGACTATCCACAGTATTAAGCCCAAAGCCTGCAAGAAAAAAGTGTCTTTAATACATCAATTCACAAAGATAATGCAGCACAATATACAGATGAACACTAGGTGTTATGTGTTAGCAGGAGCCATAATCAGATCATATCATTTGGGCAATTCTACCATATGCACAAAAGAAAAGCAATTTGGCTTTAATTACTGGATTCCCACTAGAAGAAAAAAGTTTACTGATTTTTAATACCATGTAATTCAGCCTATTATGAAGCAGAAAGCTGGTCAATCTCACTCCTGAATAACAGACTGCAGAGGCAAAAACCTCTCCAATACACCATGTTATTACAGTCCTTCTTAAAACTTTGCACTTATTCTACAGGGAAGAAAAAACCAAAAACATTAAGTACTTGTTTCACAAAGAAGCAGAATAGAACACCTGCAGCAGCTCTAGAAATGTATACTGTGTAATTGAAGAAGCTGGCAGGATAATAAATTCTTTTTATGATAGAAATACGGGCTTTGAGATTGAGTTGCCTTAAAATAGTCTTCTCCAACTGGTCTTTAAAAGGATTTGCATGTTTGTTGCAATGCCAGGGTAAATTTCAGAAAGCCTGATAAAAGGGCAATGGAAACAGGAAAGGCTGGGAAATCAAGCACAAGCAGAACAAATAAGTTACACCTGAAGCATGCACACGGGTCAAGACTGATGCTCAAAAAAATACTGTGCTAAAACAGCTGAAAATAGATTCCAGTTTGCAAAGAAGCCTGCTAAGTTCTGATTTCAGAGCCACGTACCGTTTTGGCTTTGTTAAGGTTTGACACTTGGATGTAGCCCCTGTCATGACGGCGAAGGTACAGGGAGTACACTGGGAAGCAGAGCCACAGGTAAATGCAAGGAATCCACACCAGGACTGTGTTCTGAAAGCACGGGGTGAAGTCTGGATCTTCTGTGTGCCATGTCAAATTCCAGTCCTGGGGCAAGAAAACAGGCTAAGTTACACAAAAAGCCAACAATGGACTTCAGTACTTGAAAAATCAGAAATACGGACTCAGAATAAAAAATCCACAAGGCACAGAACCAAGTAAAAGGCTCACCCTTGCAGTTCATTTCCTACTCAATGAGAAAAGAATGTAAATTAACATAATTCAATGTTTTCCTACTTCTCTCAACACAATTCTCAAACCCAAGACAAATCACCATACAATCAAACCAAAGCTGATGCTCACAGTAATAAAAACGTGACCATTTTAATTACTGGCACAAGGACTATTCACAATGACAAACTATTTAGTCGTAACATGAGTTTTCATACTGTATTTACAATTGCTGTGAGTCAGGAAAATCTCTTGCAGCAAGTTTTACCTTAAAATAACTGGCCTTGCTGAAAAATCATCACATGCAACACTTTCTCTCAAGTGCTGTAGATTTTTGACCCTCCAGCAGAATAATGTCATGCACAATATTGCAGCTGCAGAGGGACTGCAATAGTCAACAGCCAAAGCATTGCTCTCCAGCTTCTGTTCAAGTCACTGAGCCAAGAGCAGCAGTCCCATGCCCAAAGGCTTGTTGACTACAGTGTTAACTTTTCAGTGGCAAAGCGTTTTGGCAGACAGTTGCACAGCTTACACTACACAAAACACCAGCACCACTACTGGGACATAGTGACAGGCAGTAATCCTACTCCTCCACAAAACCCTGAGCTGGTCACTGAAACAGGTGCCATTACCCACATTTTATAGATGAGGAAACAGAACCAAAAGGAGCTGTAGTGCCTGTTCCCTCTACTCCAACATCAAAGCCGAATGCAGATCCCACTGCCCAGAACCACCACACTTTGATCCTTGTTCATCCCCATCTTCCACTGAATAAACAGCTTCAAACACAATTACAAAGACAGCATAGATCTAAAGAGAAATGGAAGATACATTTTCCTTCCCCATTTATCTCGATTTCTTTCAGAATCTAGGATTTCTTTCTCAGTTACAACAGACAGTATACAGAGGACACTCAGCTGTTATTTTTCTCCTCTAACTCCACAGCATTCTAAAAATTCTTCTCACTTCGTATCATTTTTAATTTTTCATTTTTAGAAAATCTCTGCGCTTACCACAGCCAAATCAAGGGAATTAGCACTGGGAGAACACAAGAATGCCCAGTGATGTTTGATTGTATCTATGCAGGGGTCACACAAGCTGTTCGTGACAAGGCAGCGGCTGTGAGATGCTGTGGGAACACCACACGCTTATTAAGTTTCCTGACTGCATAACTCATCAGAAATTTCAGCTGAGTCATCCTTACATTTAGCCACCACACAAATGTTTTTGGCTTTCTAAGTCCCAGCTGCTCTACTCCAGCACAACAGCCGAGAAGTCTCATGACTCTGCAGAACAGTTTACAATTCACAAATTAAGATAGTTATAAAATTATACAAGTAAATCAACAGGATGTAATCAGCTTTACAAGAAATAAGCAAAAGCATTGACATCTTTTTATTGAGTAAACTTTTGGAGATCTACACACTGTTTAGAAAGTTGTTAACTTCTTTTTCAGTGTTTGTTAATGCTTGCTATAAAATTAATCTGGCAAATACCAGCAAGGTCAGAGCAGGCAATGCACATCACTGCCACGTGGCAAAATAAAAGCAAGAAGTGCTCTATGCATGACTGCTATGCATATTGGCCGGAGGATATTCTAAAAACATGTGCAACCTTTCATTTGACTTTCATATTTACAAGTTATCTGGAGGTGTTTGTTTCTGCATAGAAGGCAAGAGTGTACAATGCAATGGTACTGCAGGGTTCAGAACAGAAAGATGGGACAAATGGGCAATTTTGGGCAGGACTACTGCTAGAACTTAACAGCAACATCAGTTCTTTCCTATGTTCCCAGGATTTCATCCAGAGGCTGTTGCTATCAAGCAGGAGCATGCTTAGCTTTAAAAACACCTCTCTGTACAAAAGAAATGGCAACACAGAGGTGAGATGCAGGAGCCCCTGCACTTTACCTGAATTTCAGGTGGCAAAATGCAAAGAATGCATGGAGAGACACTGCAGTGTTTTTGCTGCTGCTCCCCAGGTGCAGTGCCCTCGGGCTGAGCCTACACAAGGCAGTACACAGCCAGAACAGAGCTGCAGAGCCAAGAGGTGCTGCTGAGCACCCCACATCCTCACAGGACCCCTCCACCCAGGGGCACACGTGCTGGGGCACGGCTCCCTGCACACTGACCAGCAGCTACCGGAGCTTCCCAGTAACACCAGTCCAAAAGGCACTGGGGCCACTGGAGTGACACCCCATGCAGGCCAGGGACTGTCTGTAGGACACATCAGCATCAGGCTCTGAGCCTGAACCCAGCTGTGACTGCCCTCAAAGGACAAAGTCAAGGGGAACTCATTCCATCACAAAAAGCAGGCACACCCTAAGCTCTGCATGGAGGACACCACAGCTTTAGGAGATTCCACTGCAGTTGGAAAACGTGTCACTCTCATCATGAAACCAGCATGCATTCACATCTAAATTACAGGTTCAGTTACACAGGTCTAGACTAGTTCTGCCAGTGGAAAGTACATGCTTCTCCTTTGCTTTATAAAAACCCAGTTTCAGTTTTGTCTTTTCCATCACAAACAAAAATTCGTCACAGAAAAATGCAGAAACATTCACTGAAGCAGACCTTTGTATTTAACAAACATTAATTAGCAAATTAATGACATTTTTTCTGACTCAAGTTTTAGAAACACTATTTTAGCAAGTTCTATTAAAACATGAAGTCAGTCCATTTTTCTCAGTTCAAAGATTAACAATTTTCACTCTGACTGATCAGTTAACTCTTTTACTTTGCAAAGTCACGTCAAATGACAGAGATACAACTACTGAAAGCCTACACGAACTAGCAGCCTCCTGCCATAAAGGAAGAGAAGGAAAAAGGGGGATAAGGTCTATAGCTATTAGACTGTATAATTTGTAAGCAGCCTTTATTTTAAGCTGTGACTGCAGGAACCCACTGGAGAAGAATCAGTCTGATCCTTGTTCCTTTCTTGGTAGATGTTGGGAGAGAGAGATACAGTGTTGGCTTAGTTTTAGTGTAGTCCAGAAGAACCCTATCTCAGAAGTTAAATAGTTTCAGATTGATTTTTCTTTTCAGAAGTTCCTTAACAATTTTAAAGTTTCCCAGAATAGCAGATGGGTATTTTTAAATTTACCTGACCTATTTCTCAGCTTTCATTTCTATCATCAGCACTGTGGTTCAAAAATACCAGTCCACAGTTTTAGTGCCCTGTAGCATGTTTTCTCTCGTGGCACAAAAAAGCTTCCTATCACATCTGAAATGCAACCCTCTGTCTACAAGAAGGGCACAAAAAATGCTTGGCATTCCCCAGAATCAAGTGGATCTATTCACAGGTAAACCACTTATTTAACAGTGCATAAACCCTAGGAAAATTAAGAACTATACTAATTCCTTTCTAAAATTTCAGGAACAGGCAAGATAAAAACATTGGCAGAAGAACTGTAAGAGAGAGGTGCAACACAAAAGACCAGTTATTCTGCCTTTGCTGAGGGAAGACAGACCAAGGGCAGCTGTGTGCCTCCAGTGTGGCTAATCTGAGGAATAACAGTATTTGATGCTGGCTGCTCTCTCCTGGCAGCTAGGAAAGGCTGTCAAGTGAGCAGCCAGGGGTTGCTTGTTCTCACATCAATAATCCCACTTGACCCACAGCACATTTTAAAATTCTCATTGGCAGAAATGGAGAGACCCAAATCGCTCAGTTTCATCCCTGCTGTGTGCAAGTGTGCTGGAGATGCAGGCTGCCAGCCACACTGTTAAATCCACCTACATGAACCAAATTGTGACTGAAAAGTGACTTAAAACATTACCACACACCTATGTAAAAAATGAAATTACAAAACCGCACTGGAATCTTAACATCATGGTCAACACTTACTCCTTCAAATGGAGTTTGACACTGACATTGTGTCCCCGCCACTTCAATATCACCCACAGAAGAACCACCTCCCTTGTAATGCCAAGATAACGTTTCTCAATCTTATCTCCCCAACAGTAATAAAGACTTTTTGTTTAATGCAATGTTTACATTTCGTTGAGTGAAAGCAATTAGCTCTCTCAGGCACTAACACTGTAATTGCAGCTGACAACTTCCATTATAATAGTATCATCACTGCCCCACTGAAATAGGAAGTCTTACAATCTGCCAGCTCTAGACGCAGGACTGAGAAACTCCCCAGCGCAGCACCTCTAAACCCATGAGCTGACTGATCCACTCACTCTCAGTGTAGGCTAAGAGCCAATGGCCTCGTGGCATCTCTCTAGGACAGCAAATTTCCTGCCTCTCCCCAGAGAGGAGATTTGGCAGATCTGGCTGAGCCTACATCTTCGGAGGAGCTGCATCAGTGCACAGCTGGGAGGGGGTAAGGGGAGAGCAGAAAAGGACCTCTTTTTTAAGGCTGCTTTAAAGGAACTCTGACCTTGCTCTAAAAGTCCCTCACACCTGATACGGCATCTTTGTTCTGCCATTCACATTTTGGAGTCAGATCATGAAACCTGTACTGAGGCTCACCATTTTTCTAAGAGCATATTTAGAATGGAGGCCAAACCAGCACGATCATGGCACAATCTTCACCAGCATCACGTCTGCTCTGCTGTGCTTGCTGTTCAGGCTGCATCACAGGGACTGACAAGTTGATAAGACAAGAAACAGATATTTGTACAAGAAAAGTACTCCAGAACCCCTAAAAAGGCAGCAGAAACACCCACACCTGCAGCTCTCCTGTCTCCTCAGCAATATTCACAGAAACAAGCAGTAGACAGTAACAAAATCCTTAAAAGTGGTAAAACAAGGCACAAAATGAGGCATATGACATTCAAATAACCACCACAAACTTCCTGTTTACATGTTTTTAAGTCCTTTGAAAATATTATACCTATTATATTGAAATTATTTTGAAAAAAGTACTACTTCCATTAAAGGATCCACTGGCTCTGGAATCAAGTCCAGATGAAGTAACACAACATACATGGACAAATATAACTTCCCACCTTAGCTGACATTTATTTCCTCTATCCTTTTTCCTTAAACAGGAAGGCACCCAAAATGCACAGACCCCTCCTGTGACACAATGTAGTTGTTTTTCCTGCAGCTGAGGTTAGTGCAGAAAGTAAAAGGGTACCTTTGTGGTGGTGCATACACTGACCTCATGCTGCATTTATATAAAACTTTCAATACACTGCCAATTCCTTTGAAGTCTGCACTAACTACATAAAATTAATGGTTTACTGTAGCATCTAATGGTGTACTCTGCAAAACAGGAGGCAGAACAAAAATTTAAAACACTTGTACAGATTTTACAGTAATATTTTTCTAACAGCTTTTTTACACCCTTGATGAAAGAAAGGCAGCGGTGATTTTTTTTTTTGTTTTTGGAACACACAAACCCAGGATTCTGCTAAAAAGTAAAAGCCACAAAACCAAATACTTGATCTCATTCCCAGATCTCCACAGACTCTAGAAACTACTTCTGCCAGGAGAAATTATGGAATTATGCTCCTGCATAGAACTATACCACTTACCACAGGCAATGGAACAAATGAACAGTGTGAGCCTGATTGCCAATTTGGGAAGAGAGTTCAGCACTTCCCTGCATGGGTGGGCTCACATGAGGATAGGTGCTCATATCCCCACCGAGTCTCAGACCTTTCTTCGGGCCAGTAACAGCCCAATTAGGTCAGTAAGTTTCTGTCTTTTTGTTATTCTACTGCCACAAAGGTGAAATAACAAATGTTAATGGTAATTACCCCATTGGGTTGTAAGAATTAGATTCAGATCTTCAACTCTCATAGAGATCACATTCACCCACAAAAAAAGCATAGTTTGGAGTTTTCTTTATTACTGCAGGAGAACTAAACTTACCAAGCAATTTTGGATTTCTCACAAAACCATGAATGGAACAAAACTCCTGCTACTAAATATGAAGCTCATTGGTTAAAATGCTAGTAGGAGTCAGGGGAGGAAAGAACAAATAACTATTTAGCAAAAGTTCAAAAAATACAGGTCTCCAATTAAGGTTTTGACATTCAAGTCATGGGTCTGAATGAAGAGCCTTAGATCATTCATAAGCAAGTCTTCTAGCCCAGCTTCCCAAAATAACATGTGCAGATTGAGATCTCAAAAAAGGGAAGACACCCTGCCCCTCCTTCATTTCAAATTCTGAAATCTAAGTTTTATTCTTGAAGTCTCTTAATGTTGTCAAAGACAAGATTGTTACAGCAAGAGGTGGAAAAGTGACAAAAAATAATAATCACATAATAAACAAGGGTCCTAATTTTTTTAATCATTTACGTTAAGAAGATTTAGGGGGGAAAACGCCAGTAAGTGTTTCCAGTGACAATAAAATGCCCTTAATTTCTCTTAATGTTTTCTATTAGAAATGGTTTTAGCAAGTTATAAATGGTTTTAATGGTTTAAGTTCTCAACAGTAATGACTTACATAATGCAGATTTGACTTGTTAACACAGCCAAGGAAAAGCCTCTACCCCTTCCAATAACTGGTCCTGAACTTAAAGCAGGTGTCTGTACCTCCTTGTCCCAAACCCAAACATCAGTATTTCCTAATGTTTACAAAGAGTTGAGATCCTTTATTATAGAATGCATCACATCAGCTGGAGCTGTGTGTAAAATTCCAAGAAAAAAGCATGTTCTGCTTTTTTTTCCCTTTAGCCTAAAATAAGAAGCAGGTGCTAACAAATAGCCAGAGAAAGGACCACCTGCAGCTGTGGCATTTACAAGAGCTGAGCTTTGTAATCTAAGAAGCTAAAAGCCACCAAACTATGGCTGTTTTTTTCTTTTGTGTCAAAGAAACATATAACAGATTATATTAGCTCTTGCGAAATTAAAATTTAGCCTCTCTCTACAGATGTTGCATTTCCATACCCTGCCATATCTGCAAGTACCACAACAAAACATTTGGCCACTTGACAACAAAATATTTACCACTACTAGTTTCAGAACCAAAGGATGGTGTTTACCCTTCTGCAAAGTTTTTCACTGAAATCACTGTTACCTAAAAGGAAACAAGAGAAAGATTCCTGCTCTCATCTCCTTCCTGCACCAAAAACAGGGCTTCTTCTTAATAATGCAACACCCTGTACCTTGAGTTCAAATCACTGAGAAGTTTGAACACACCTGGGTAATAATCTTACCAAGGGACTAAGATAACAACTTAAGTTGGGATAAAGTGTGTCTGAAGCTACCACAGATGCAAAGAGTGAGAAAACAGTGATGCAAAGAATTCTGACTATTAAAAGTAAGCAAAAGGTCAGTACCCGGCAGCAGGCTTTTTAGAGATGTGACCCAGAGTGACTTCAGCACAACCCGGGCTGACCTTCACTTGGTCCCAGTATAGCACAGTGTTTCAATGTAAACTGCTTCGTAATTACATGAAACAGCACGAGTTGTTCAGGCATTTTGCCACGTTTTTTCCCTCATTTAACTTTTCTGAGCAACTTTGAATTGCCAGCTGTAGAACAACAGATCATCTGCTCAGAAAACCCCCATCAACAACTGATTATCAGGCTTAATTTCCCTGTATTTCCCTTAATTTTATCTATTCTGGATCAAGGGATATCAGTTTCATTTCTAATCTAAGTTTAATTTTTCTGTGCACATTTAGACCCTTGCTCATAAATGGAAGAAAGCTGACAAACAAGCCTCTGGCTTTCATCACTAAAAAACACAACAGCCAAGGCATGAGAACCATGCAATCTGCTGTTAATTACAATAAAGCACCATTTTGTGTAAAGGTCTCCGTGTTTAACACTCCACTCCTCCTCTCTCCCAAACGCTGTGCACATATGACCTGCGTGTGCCAGCAACCAGAAGCAGTTTCCTGAGCTGCACCCTCCTCAGCAGAGACGGAACTCAGCTGTTATCGAGCTCAGCCAGCACCCTCCCAAAGCACCTCCAAGTCCCTCCCTCCTGCACTTCGCCACAAACACACCGAAAAAGCACTGAAGACATATCTTACAGTGCAAAAAGCTGCAGGGTTCCAAGAGACGTGCCAATTTACTGCCTATCTGATGTGTGACAGCACAGGCCACAGATCTTCAGAACATGAAATTGCTCCTTACGTAAGAAGGCTGTTTTTTCTTCAGAAGTCTATTTCAATAAAACTACCGGTGTCCTCATAAACAATATAAGCACAGCAGCTGTTTATGTCACGCAGTATCAGTCAGTTAATAACTGTAATGCATTAAAGAATATTAATACTTTTTTCTTAATAAAATTCTATCAAGCTACACTACGGATCTCTCCTGCTACAGCAAATACAAAATATAACGTCTTTGAACAAACACCAAAAAAATTCTCAACAACATTTCTCAACAACAAAAAGCCCAACTAGAAAACTGTGGAAAAAAAATCTGCTAAATTCTCACTGAAATAAAGAAGTTAACGTCTATTTAAATTAACTTTAAAAAACACAGTGCACAGTGTCTGCCTGTGAATGACATGACAGGAACTTATACAAATATAAACCATTTATCTCACATTCCCTTAAGGATAAACAAGAACCTCAAAAGTTTCAGGTGCATATTTCCCACTTCTTTTTCATAAAAGCCCTATTGAGAGCTTTGAAATTTCAAAGTGTCACAAAAACTGTTAGCCTCTTCTTTTAACAACTTCAAACATAAAACGACTTCTCTAAACATGATACTGCAGACTTTACAAGCTCTGAAAAAACCTGAAACCAAGATTTCATTCAAAGAAAAACCAGCATATTATTTCAAGATGTACATGCACTGAGACCACCAACTGTGCATGTGCACATATCTCCAGACAGCCAGGTCAGGAGGCCAAAGTGTACAGTGAGTTCTGCATCTGCTGTGACACTTATCCTGCTTACCTGGAACCACAGAGTTCCTCACCCCGCTTTACCTCTGGGTTTTTGTGTGCTGCTATTGAAACAAGGCAGACTGCACTCAGACTGCAGAGATACTCTAGCCAAAGCTATCTCAGTGTGTCATGTCACAACGAAGTTTTACAGCTTGAACAGGCCCTTCAATTCACTGAACTGGAATGCAAGTAGTGCAAAACGTTACCCCAAGCCCACTAGGGTTTTTGAAGCTTTTATTGTCATCAACAGCTATCAGTAAATAATAACTTTATGTTGCACAGCTGTACCCGTCTTTATACTATGGATGGAATATTCATTCCAAGACACTCAGTGATGCTACAGCAAGCAAGGGTTAACAGTACTTGTCTAAAAAAGGAGTCTGGTTCAAAGAAAGCAATATGCAGTAAAGTTCTATAAAATAACTACATGCAGTAAAATCTGACTGCAGTGAAGTTAACACACTGAGTAGGGCCACAGAGATAGGTCAGACAGAGAGAAAGAAAAAAAAATAATGAAGAAGATGGTAAATTTCCTTGGGTTCCTGACCTTTCAGAGTAAGTATTAAATAAAACCAATCTGTTTAATTCTCAGACAAGCACTTTCAACAATAACATTCCTTGGGTGTGCAAACAAGAAAAATCCTGGCCAGCAAAGCCTAAGAAGATTAGCATACAGTTTTAAGGGTCCATTAGGTCCTTTCAGACACAGTCTCCCCCACAGTTTAAAACTGAGTTGTCCACAACTCAGGATCACCTTTGACAGAAAATACATCTTCTCCTTGAAGCTGAGTTTGCCAGAAATCCCCCTGCTCCACTAGCAAAGCTTCGGGAACAACCAAAATAGCCGATGCAGCCACCACAAGAATGCAGTAACACGTGCCACCGTGTATCCAGCTATCACCCAGCTCCGGGAAGCACAAGAGTGCAGTCCAGAAGCCAGGAAGAACAGCTGCACAACCACAGGACATAGCTAAAAGCCCGGTAAACACTGCATATACATAGACAATTTCTGAAAACCCACTACAACTTCAGCTTTAAATAGCAGCAATAATGGGAACGGCACAAAAAGCAGCAGCCAGAGTACCCATAGGCACCAGAACTGGTATTACTGCTCTCCCCTACCGGGAATGATGCAACAACAAAGTGGAAACAGAGTGTTACTCATGAAGACAAGTTCAGCATGAAGGAAGATTTTTCCAGGCACATCTAACTCCAACTCAAATGCATAATTGTTCTTCTGCAAGATCAGAAGAATCCAGAAATCAAACCACACCCAGAGGATCTTTAGCTGGAAGAAATTAAAGGCAGAGTCTATGTGATTTGGAGAAGGATGACAAATCACAAAACATTGGGAATCAATGCAACTAGTGGAAAAAATGTATGGAGTAGTTTTTACAGAAGTACCAGAAATGGCCGTAATACGCATGAGAACAGTTCTCCTAATAAAAGAATCTGCTGCCAGAAATCCTATATAACCTAGTTGCTTCCAACATCCTAAGTGTAGTTCTTGTGTCTACCTGATGTTACAATTCCACAGCTCAAAGAATGAGCTGGCAGGTCATTTTCACAATCCTACTACTCTCTCAAGTCAGTCTTTCCATAAACTAATCCTGAAACATGTATTCTCTTAAGCCTTTCAAATGAAAAGTCTCATTCTAGGGGAGAGAAAAAAATATGCATAATGACAACTCATAATTTAGCCAGTTCTGAAAAACCTGAGAAATAGGAGAAAAGAGGTATCAGTATAAGCAATGTAAAAGTAAGTTAGCTGACTCACTTTTGATCAGTTGGAAAAAACTAATTGTCTTAGTCTTGATGATTTTAAAAATATCTACTCAGAAATATCCTAATGGTTCTTGAGACAAATAGTACAATGGTATTTATTGAGACATTTGACTCTATTTTATTTTTTTAACTAGTAAGGCAGCTCATTAGCTCAAAACTATTTCGAAAATATCTGATGAATACACAAGTAGCTCTTTCCCCTATGTTGCCTTCAGCAGCTCTCACTCCGTATTTTTTTTCTCAACTTCCAGCTCTTCCCTTTCTCTACACAACTTCCTTCTACATACAGCCAGTTTGCTCCTGAGATGAATTTTCACTCGGGTCCTGCTCTCCCAGGTGCCCCGCACAGGAACCCGTGTCTCAGCTGAGCATTGTCCGCACACCGCTCACCTGTGCGCAGCTGGCGCTCAGATCACACACAGCACCTGCGCTCACCACTCTCCGTTAAGGAACAGCAAAATACTGCTGTACGAACACGCGGTAAAGCTGCAGAAAGCGCGTCCGTGGCCTCCTCCAGAGCGGGCACGGCTCTCGAGTGACGGCAGCCGTCAGACACCGTTATTGTTGTTACCGCACGGCCCCGAGTAACGCGGCCGAGCCGGGCAGGGACCCGCTCCGGCCCCTCGGGAGCTCGCTCCCGGTCTCCGGGCAGGCAGCCCCTCGCCAGTTTCCCCCTCCAAGCATCTCCCCGCGGGAAACGCCGCGCACGAGGCGCCGCAGCGACCCGGCCGTGGGGACACCGCGCCCGGGCGGAGACCGCGAGCGGCCGGCCCGGCACGGCCCGGCACAGCACGGCCCCTCTGCCCGCGGAGCGCCTGCACCGCAGGCTCCCGCTCCCCCGCTGCCGGGCGCAGCCGCCTCGGGCTCCGCCACCATCCCCGTCCCACCCGGCTCCCCGCC